>JACYFF010031957.1:58100015-58110194 GCA_017589665.1 Selenicereus undatus
TTAAAAGCCTACACGAGGTAGGTCGTGGTTTTTCACACCTCAGTTGGACTAGAGGTGTTTTCCACGTAAAAATTGTGTGTGCTTTAATTCCGCATTTATCTTGGTGATTTTCGTATTTGCAATATCTGAAAACACCCCCTGCAAACAAGTTAACAGGGTGTTCGTCTTCTGAGAACAACCTCAGTCAGGGTGTTTATTACTTATAACACGAAAATCAGACACCACAATTCACCCCCCCTCTTGTGGAAGTAGACTCATAAATCTAACAAGTGGTATCAGAGCAGGTTCTCTCACAACAGGGCTAACACCTTGAGAGATTCTGAAAATGAGTACACCACAAGGCATTCATGAAGGACAATCCATCACTCGTCCACCCTATTTCAATGGCCAACATTATAGTTGGTGGAAGAACAGGATGGAGAACTACATTCAGGCAGAAGACTATGAGTTATGGATGCTCATCAAGAACGGGCCACTTGTTCCCTACAAAATACTTGAAGATGGCAAGAAATTTTCCAAGGAACCTTCTGAATTTGACTCTGAAGATTACAAGAAAATGGAGAAAAATGCAAAGGCCAAGAAGCTACTCTATTTTGGCCTAGGACCCGATGAATACACTCGTATCTCTGAGTGTGAATCAGCCCAAGCTATCTGGAACGCCTTGCAAGTTGCTCATGAAGGTACGAGTCAAGTTAAACAATCTAGAATTGAGCTACTTATGCGACAATATGAGTTGTTTGATATGGGTGATCGTGAGACTATAATGGATATGTATACACGGTTTACCCACATAACGAACGAGTTAAAATCCTTGGGAAAATCCTTCACCACTGAAGAGTTGGTGAGGAAGATCCTTACAATTCTACCTCGTACGTGGGAGGCCAAAGTAACAGCCATCCAAGAGGCTAAAGACATGAACAAAATCACCCTTGATGAGTTGATTGGTAATCTCCAAACCTATGAACTCCGGAAAAACTCACAACAGAAAGAGGAGCAAAAGAAGGATCGTGGGCTTGCCTTGAAAGCACATGAGGACACTGACTCTGACCTTGAAGATGAAGATATGGCCCTAATGTCCAGAAAATTCAAGAAATTCTTCAAAAAGGTCAAGGAGAACAACAAAAGAAAAGAATTCAGTAAGTCCAGAAACACCCCTAAAGATCAACCTATAGGGTGTTTCAAGTGCGGCAAACCAGATCACTTAGTCAAAAATTGTCCTCTGCTTCGAGAAGATCAGATGCCCGAACAACCTCGAAAACAGGGTCGAAAACACCCTGTCAACAATCTGGGCAAGCGATTCTCGAAAGCTATGCTGGCTGCTTGGGGAGATTCCTATGAAGATGAAGGAGAATCTGAAGCTGAAGAAGAGGTCGTAGCACTGATGGCACAAAGTGACTCAGATTCAGATGATGAATCAACAATCAGCTTCACAGATCTCAAGAACAAGGTACATGGTCTTAACAAAGCTACTTTAGAAGAACTTCTATATAATGTGATAGACACCTGTGTTGATCTAAAAAGAGAAGTTCGTGACCTAGAGCTTGAAAATGAAATTCTTAAAAATGAAAAACTTGGTTTACATGAAAATATTAACATGCTCAAAGAAAATCTCTTTATAAAAGAAGGAGATTATACTCGAGTGGAAGAAAAACTCTTTGAGGTGGAAGGAATGGTTGAAGACTTGCTCAAAGAGAACAAGAGCTTGCATCTTAATATAGGAAAACTGGAAACCGAACTTGCCACGACCAAGCGTTGGAACAAGTCCTCACAAGCCCTTGATTTGTTAAACACTCACCACAGTCGAAACAAAAAGGGACTTGGTTATAAGCCTAAACGGACCGTTTATCCCATACATAGGAAGTATGTTGGATTACCTGAAAATATTGTTTGCTTTCATTGTGGGAAAACGGGTCATTATAGATACACCTGCCCTTTAAGAAAACATGCAAATGAAAAGAATGAAAAGCATGTGAAACAAATCTGGAATAGAAAAGATGAGATTCATTTATCTAAAAGAATGGGACCCAAGTGGATCTGGGTTCCCAAAACTAACCCGTGATTTGTTTTGCAGGCTGAAGTGAGAGAAAACAACCTTATGAACAACCCCACAAAGACCCTTGAAAACAAGCAGTTGTGGTATGTCGATAGTGGGTGTTCACGGCACATGACTGGTGAAAGATCAAATTTTCTCTCCCTTACAGCTCTAAATGGTGGGAGTGTAGCATTTGGAAACGGCAAGTCTGGGACAATTGTCGGTATAGGTAATATTGGTAAAACTCTCTCCCACTCAATTGATAATGTGCACTTAGTTGATGGGTTAAAGCACAATTTGCTAAGTGTGTCCCAACTATGTGACAAGAACAACCTAGTACTGTTTTCAAAAACACGTTGCTTGGTTGTGAATGACGACACAGGAGATGTTGTGTTGAGGGGGAAGCGATGTCAAAATGTTTATAAAGTTAGTATTTCCACTCTTCCCCAAAATAATCTGACTTGTTTGAATGCATTAAATGATGATATATGCTATGGCACAAGAGACTAGGTCATGCAAGCCTGTCCTTGCTAAACAAACTTGTTTCCAAGGACTTGGTTGTTGGACTACCTTCCATCAAGTATAATGATGACAAGGTATGTGAAGCTTGTGCAAAAGGAAAACAAGTCAGATCTTCCTTAAAATCTAAAAAGTATGTAAGCACTACCCGACCTCTTGAATTATTACACATTGATCTATGTGGTCCCATGAGGATAGTAAGTAGAGGTGGGAAGAGGTATGTGCTTGTCATAGTGGATGACTACTCTTGATTTACTTGGACCCTGTTCTTGGCTTCTAAGGATGAAACGTTTGAAAACTTTATTGCTTTTCTAAAAAGGGTTGAAAAGAGAGTAGGACACTCATTGGTTAGCTTGAGGTCTGATCATGGTACTGAATTTGAAAATGTAAATTTTACAAATTTTTGTAATATGCATGGTGTTGATCACAACTTCTCGGCTCCAAGAACACCCCAACAGAATGGGGTGGTTGAGCGTAAAAATCGTACCCTAGAAGATATGGCTAGAACAATACTTGTTGCTAGTGGTCTTCCTAGGAACTTTTGGGCAGAAGCTTTGAACACATCATGCTATATTATGAATAGATGTATGATCAGACCCATGTTGAACAAAACTCCTTATGAACTCTTCAAAGGCGGAAAACCTAATATTATGCACTTGAGAACTTTTTGTTGTAAATGTTTTGTGCACAATAATGGAAAGGATGCCTTGGGAAAGTTCGATCCTAGGAGTGATGAGGCAATATTTATTGGTTATTCTTCTCACAGCAAGGCATACAAAGTCTTTAACAAAAGAACCTTGTGTGTTGAGGAAAGTGTGCATGGGCTTTTTGATGAAACTAATACTGTGAATAAGAATGATGCACAGGAAGAAGAGTTTGAATTAGGTCTTGTCCAAAAAGAATTGTTGATCCATGAGAAACCAGGTGAGAACGCCTTGGACAAAACAGGTACAGAAGGCCTTCCTCAAAACAGCATGCAAAGTGAATACCAAACAGGGGGAAACACCATTGAACCCTGTTCGGAACGATATCCCTCAGGAACCAGCTTGCAAACAGGTGCTGAAATAGGATCAGGAGGTGTTCTTGAACCTGATCCTATACGACCAGAACATGGGTCTGTGAATCCAATTAATCCAAGATCATGGAAGCACCATAGTTCGCACCCTCTTGATCAAATCTTATCAGATATTAATACTGGAGTGCAAACTAGATCTAAACTTAAGAATTTTTGTGCTTTCTATGCGTTTCTTTCTAACATTGAGCCAAAAAGTGTGAATGAGGCCCTTGCAGATTCAGATTGGATCACGGCTATGCAAGAAGAACTTCACCAATTTGAAAGAAACAAAGTATGGCACCTTGTTCCTAAACCTGCAGAAAGAACAATCATTGGAACCAAGTGGGTGTTCCGAAATAAACTAGATGAGTCAGGAACAGTCACTAGGAACAAGGCAAGGCTGGTGGTTCAAGGATACAATCAACAAGAAGGAATCGACTATGAAGAAACCTTTGCACCAGTTGCAAGAATTGAGGTTATCCGAATCTTAATAGCCTTTGCAGCTCATATGGAGATCAAGCTATATCAAATGGATGTGAAAAGTGCATTCCTAAATGGATACCTTAAAGAAGAGGTGTATGTCAAACAACCCCCTGGTTTTGAAAATGGTGATTTTCTAAATTATGTTTTTAAACTTGACAAAGCGCTTTATGGTTTAAAACAAGCTCCAAGAGCTTGGTATGAACGATTGTCAAACTTTTTACTTGAAAATGATTTTAGAAGAGGCAAGGTAGATAATACCTTGTTTCTAAAATCTAAGGGGGAACATTTATTAATCGTCCAAATATATGTAGATGACATTATATTTGGTGCAACTCATCATGATTTATGCCATGAATTTTCAAATATGATGAGGAGTGAGTTTGAGATGAGCATGATGGGTGAGCTTAACTTTTTCTTAGGCTTACAAATCAAGCAAACTCCAAACGGCACCATGATCCATCAACAAAAGTATATCAAGGAGCTACTTAAGCGTTTTGGGATGGAGTCAGCCAAACCCATAGACACGCCCATTTCTCCTTCAACCAAATTGGTTATGGATGATGGGAGTCCCTCAGTTGAGGAAAAACTCTATAGGGGCATGATTGGGTCACTCCTATACCTAACTGCTAGTAGACCGGATATTGTTTTTAGTGTTGGTTTATGTGCCCATTTTCAGTCTAATCCTAAAGAGACTCACCTTAAGGCTGTTAAACGGATACTAAGATATTTAAAGCATACACCTGATTTATCTCTATGGTACCGTAAAGGTTGCAATCTTGATCTTGTTGGATATGCTGACGCTGATTATGCAGGTTTCCTAGTTGATAGAAAGAGTACCTCAGGTATGGCTCCCTTTCTTGGACCTTGTTTGGTATCTTGGGCTACCAAGAAGCAACATTCAGTTGCCATGTCCACAGCTGAAGCAGAATATGTGGCGGCAGCCTCATGTTGTGCTCAGTTGTTGTGGATACGACAACAACTCAAGGATTTTTGTGTTGACACTGGACGCATTCCTATTTTTTGTGATAATACTAGCGCTATTAACATTGCCAAAAACCCTTGTCAACACAAAAGGACAAAACATATTGACATTCGACATCATTTCCTAAGAGATAATGTGGAAAAAGGCTTAATTTCTATGAATTTTTGTTCAACGGAAAAACAGATTGCTGATATATTCACTAAGGCACTAGCTAGAGATCAGTTTGAGAGAAACAGACTGGAACTGGGGTTGGTGAAAACACCGTGAGAACACCTGTTCTCAGAGGTAGATCAAACTGACGAAAAACACCCTATAATACCTGTTCTTCTCTCTTGTTTGTAATTTTTTTTGTGGTCTGTGCTTAGCGAATATATGTAGTTTGTGTACTCTCATGATTATGTACTGCTGTCTTGGGAGATGGAGAAAGAGTAATCATAACAGACCTTGGGATGAGAAAAGCATGCTCAAGAACAGGCGGCTCGAACAGGTATGTCTTCATTGCTATTATTGATTGCTGCCTGCTAAAATTCTAGGTGTTCCCTAGGTAACCCTTCGTGACAGGTGAGGAGTTTAAAAACTGCCTTGCGTGCGTCTGTCCTCTTCATCTTGCTCTCTCTCTCTCCTCTGTTCTTGCTTTCAAACCCTAGCAAAAAACCTCCCAAAACCCGTAAATCCTCCTTGCGATAATGGCTCCCAAACCTGTTTCGTCATCAATCTCTAAGAGTAACAACATGAGTATACTCTCAATTTCGTCTCCTCCTCGCCCAATTATCCACAAAACCTTCGGGTATCTCACTCAGCTAAACCTCAAAAGTGTTGGGCTTGGGTTGAATGATATTCCCCACCCCTTTGGTTGGGAATTAATGGTGTATGTGGGAACAATCCCTTGTCCCATTCCTTCTGCAGCATGTGCTGGCTCTTCGGGTCTCCAAGACCAATTCTTGGAGAACCCAGAAACCATTGTTGGGGATTACTCTGTTCCTCTCAACTCTCAAACTGGAGAGAAGAGGAAAAGGGTAAAGATGGTGGCTAGGCGCACTCGAACGCCAGGAACACGACCACAACCAAGGTCTCGCCCCTCAGAACCTCCGTCTCAACCTCCTCGCAAGTCTGCGAGAATTGTCCTCAAATCAACCCTCAGAACCTCTAAACCCTCCGTTCCTATTGTCGAAGAGATCTCCTCTTCTACTGAAGGGTTCTCGAGTTCTGACTCTGAAGACACTACCTTCAAACAGGGGACACCGGTGTTTTCTGAGTCCTCTGAAGATCAAGCCCCTCCAAAAACAACCACTAAACTTGCTGTGAAGTATTCCCCTGCAAAACCACCCCTCAAAAGAAAACCAAGAACAGCCCCACTACCAAAAGCTACTACCTCTGTTCCTGCGTCCAAACGCCCAAAGCAGTCCACTCTCTCCCCTATGTCTGACAAACATGCGCAGTTGCTTAAGCGCAATGTTGTCAGGGGAAAGGTAGTGTCTGTCAGTTTTTTTGAGGAACAGGGTCTGGGGGTGTTTTTGACCAAGCTTCGAGCCCAAGGCTAGCTTGAGTTGTTTGCAAACACCCAGTTGGGGTGTTCTGTGCCTGAGTTGGCTGAATTCTACGCCAACTGCAGAGTCACCGAAGGGATGGTGACAAGTTCTATAAATGGGCAAGGCATCAGGGTCGATGCGCCCACACTTGGGAAAATTCTGGGAGTGCCCTCACAAGGTTTTGCTGTGTATGTGAGGGAAGACAAAACAGCCATGGAACAAGCCAGGCTCCTGGAAGTGTCCAAACGCCTAAGTCACAAACAGGGTCTGAGAACACCCTGCTCTGTCAAAAAGGGTGATCTGATTCCTCCCCACCAACTCCTTTTCATGTTCGTCATTAGGAACATGATTCCAAGGGGTCAAGGGAGAAACTCAGCCGACCTTTTTGATCAGTGTCTGGTCGACTTATTGGACAGGGAGGAACCCATCAATCTTCCGGCAATCATGATTCGCCACATTGGGTGAATTGCGAACACCACCCGGGCTCATGATCTCGGATATGGGTTTCTGCTGACAAGGGTGTTTGAGCACTTTGGAATAATGCTCACACGGCGAGTGGAGGCCCAAGTAATAGATGCAATTGGGATTGACACTCTGCTAGGGTGTGGCTTTGAGTTTGGGGAAGGGTCCGGTTCCAAACAGGGTCGTCGACCACCTCGACCACCTGTTTCTGAGCAACCATCCACCAAGGTAGAGGCTGTTCTTGAGGACAATGCTCGCCTCAAGGATGCGCTCTTCGCTGTCAAGGCTGCTCTTGTTGAAGAACAAGCCCTCTCTGCTAAGCGTCATGCAGACTTACTTGCTCTTCTATCCACCCTTGCCCCTAGTATTCCTCCCCTGCAGATGAAACCAACCCCTGCTCCCTGATTGTCTAGGCTGTTTCTGTTTTTTTTTTGTACTGCTTGGCTGACTAATGAAAATCTTATTTGCAGTTTCTCTTGCTTGTTATTCCTTCTCCTATATATTTGTTATTATTGCTTTTTAATGATGCCAAAAGGGGGAAGAAAAAGAGGTGATACCTATTGACATTGACATGTATGAATCTGAACTGACCAACCTGTTCTTGACTTGCTCTTGAGTTACGTGAATCCCTATCAGCAGTCATTTTCTGGTTGTTTTGTCAATATGGTCACTTGGTTTGTCATCATCAAAAAGGGGGAATTTGTTGAGTTATTATATTCAAGTTTCGATGATGACAAATCCAAGTGTAAAAATGTGTCCAAGTAGTGTTGCTCCAAACATGATCTGCAAACAGGCCTAACTGGTGTTTGTAATCTTTACTGTGTTAACTGGTTTGCTACATGTGAGAACAAGTCCTTAAAACAGGTTTTAAATTGGTGATTCTACATTAAGTCAAGAACGCCATCTTACAGTTGGTTGTAAGGCATGTTCACAGCAGCTCTTCTAGCAATGCAAAGAACAACTCCAACAAACAAGGTAGCCTTGATGTTCCCAGCAGCTTCTCTAGCGATGCAAAGAACAACCCCAGCAAACAAGGTAGCCTTGATGTTCACAGCAGCTCTACGGATCTTGGACAAGATTCAAACAAGAAGTCTTGGGTATATAGGCTTTATTTATTTAGACTCTTGTTAATATGCCAATATTGAAAAAGCTTTTTAAACATCTCTTGAATCGGTATTTGCGCTAAGTGCTTCAGAACACCAGACTGCGAACAACCCTGCAAACAGGGTGCCTAGGGTGTTTCTAACCTAAAGTGGCCATACCCGATTATCCTTGAAATTATTATTTTGGTTGGCCAAAATCTCCAGAATATTTTCAAATGTTATTCTTCTGGAAAATATATTTCTTGAATATATTATGGGAGATTTGGGAAAATAGATTTTGGGAGATTTGCCAAAATTGGAAGATTTTCTCTGCCCATATCTTCGGATGTGATAAAGTTTTTAAAATGCTAAAGATTTCTGGTTGCCTTACTTAAAGCTTACCCACGGCTATAAGGAGATAAAGGTTATCTCTTAAGATAACAAATCCCTTAGATTTTGGGAAATGTTTTATCACTAGCCGTTGGAAGTTTTTTCTCTTGAAAAATCACCTTCCAAACTTAGGTGATTTCCTTTCCTCTCCTTGGTTTTTGACCGTTGGAATTTATTGTTAAAAACAGCTCCGTTTTCACTGAAAAGGAGACACATACTGAGCGATAGAGAGAAGAAAGCAAAAAGGAAATCTTGAAACACAACATTCCCAAAAGGCAAAATTTCAAAAGAGGTTTTTCTAGTGAAAAGAATTTTTGAGCTTCACTTGAGAAAAGAAAAACCAGTTCAAGTTGTGTTTAAAGCAAGCTTTCAATGTATTGGCATAATAGGATCTTCATTTATACCTTACATCTGCTTAGTGAGAAGCACCCCAGTAAGGTGTTTTTGACCTTGATCACAGATCAGTCAAAAGTGAGTGAGTGTGTCCTAGTCGTGTGGACTTTGGACGTGTCCAATCTGGTGAGATTTGGACGTGGTGTAATCTGCCTTGAGAAGGAGATTACGTGGTTGTAAGTTGTAACAAGGTGTGTTACATTGGTAACGAGTTAAGCCCGGTTATAGTGAAGTGGTTAAAAGCCTACACGAGGTAGGTCGTGGTTTTTCACACCTCAGTTGGACTAGAGGTGTTTTCCACGTAAAAATTGTGTGTGCTTTAATTCCGCATTTATCTTGGTGATTTTTGTATTTGCAATATCTGAAAACACCCCCTGCAAACAAGTCAACAGGGTGTTCGTCATCTGAGAACAACCTCAGTCAGGGTGTTTATTACTTATAACGCGAAAATCAGACACCACAATTCACCCCCCCTCTTGTGGAAGTACACTCATAAATCTAGCAACTTGGTTCAACGAAGCTTTGGTGACTCACTTCACCTTGGTGATCATTCTCAAAAACCTCGACAATTTTATGAACTCATTCTTACAGACACCCAGTCAGCTGACATTCCCCATACCACAAATGTCGCAACTCCCTCCTACATTTTATATTCAAGAGGCATTATCAAGAATGTTTTCGGCTTCCAGCAATGGAAAGATCCCCTACAAGAAAAGACAATTCTTTGTTTCTTTTGAACCAGCTACTTACAATTACATGGATTACAAAATGGCCTGGTTAAGAGCATTTTTCCACAGACCAGAGATTCATTCTTGGTTCTTTAATTTCCATGACGAAGCTCCAAATACATTTCCAATTTAGTTTTATAATTAGTGGACAGTGTTTGGTTGCACTCCCTCTGTCTTGCCTAGTGAGGCTAAGGAAGGATGGGATTTCTGGACTGCAAACTCCCCCGCCTATGGAGCATTTACAAAAGAAGTATAATTCTTCAGAATCTTCAACATTGCCTGGATATTCTGTTGGGAATACAGATATAAGAGTTTTCTTCCTAAGTCATTTCCCCTATCTGTTGTGCAAATCTACAAGGTCAGATGGTGGAATGAATACAAAACAAAACTCTATGGCAATGAAAATGTTGAATATTTCTCCAGGACAAAAACCAAAAAATTTACCCTCCAAAACATTCGCTCATTTGACAAAAAGGATGTTGCCCGTGGTCCATCTACCCCAACAAAAATGGAAGTCTCTTCTTT
>JACYFF010031957.1:58121632-58134893 GCA_017589665.1 Selenicereus undatus
GAAGTTGGCTTAGAATTGAAGGCTCGAGGAGAATTGTTTGGAGCTTTGGTTGGCCTTTTGAATCTTTTGTGAATGGCTTTCTTAGCACGTTTGGCTTGTGAAGAAGGAGCTTTAACTTTTGTGATGCCAAATGCTTCACAGGGTACATAAAAGAAAATATCCACTGAAAAAAGAAAACTTTATTAAGAAAACGTAAAACATAGGGTACATAATAGAGAATAGAAACTGAAAGAAGAAAACTGAAGAAAAACTTACTGATAATTTGCAACAGTAATAAACTTACAAATTGTCGAATTTGTAGAACTTGCACAGAGATTTGTAAAGTAGAAAATTGAAGAGGAGAGAGGAGAGTTTTGTAGATGGGAATTTTTTGAGGAGAGTTCGAGCTCACAAGTTGGCTCTTGTTTTTTGATCTTCTGAATTCTCGATTCTTTTTTTGATGATTTGTCTGAATGAAAATTCTACGTTATATAGAGCTGGATGGAGCTCAATAATGGAGGCATAACAATGTCCAGTTGTCATGCGCCGAATGTTGGGCTGCAATTGTCAAAAGGTAATCGCTTTGTCCTGTGCAACTTTTGAAAGTTTTCCCCGTAGGGACTGTTCATGAATAGTAACTTGTCGGTACTATAGATGAATAGTAAAATGTCGGGAACTGTAAAGAATCGTGCCTGCCGATAGTTTTGTCTTAACCTTCAAAATAAAATTTTGTTAACTGCAATGGCCCTTACTTTTGCCAAAGGTCATGACCATTGCGGGCTCTTTCCTTTTACCTTTTGAAATTTTATTTTTCTCACAAATCGTAAGGATCTTGTGAATCCTAAAGATCTTTAATTTTGGGTTTGGTGGCAGACTCTCCAGAACTTGGATTGTCATCTGTGACATCATTGTCAAGGAGCTTTTGTAAAAAGATCTGTCTGATTCCTGGGTCATCTTTGGGGACTTCGAGAATATCTTTTTGTTTTTGTGTTAGTCACTTGGATTTGGATTTTGTAGAGAAAGAAGGGACTTCCATTTTTGTTGGGCTAGATGGACCATGGGCAACGTCCTTTTTGTCAAATGAACGAATGTTTTGGAGGGTAAATTTTTTGGTTTTTATCCTAGAGAAATATTCAACATTTTCATTGCCATGGAGTTTTGTTTTGTATTCATTCCACCATCTGACCTTGTAGATTTGCACAACAGATAGGGGAAATTAATTAGGAAGAAAACTTTGATATCTGTATTCCCAACAGAATATCCACGCAATGTTGAAGATTTTGAAGAATTATACTTCTTTTGTAAATGCTCCATAGGCGGGGGAGTTTGCAGTCCAGAAATCCCATCCTTCCTTAGCCTCACTAGGCAAGACAGAGGGAGTGCAACCAAACATTGTCCACTAATTATAAAACCAAATTGGAAATGTATTTGGAGCTTTGTCATGGAACTTAAAGAACCAAGAATGAATCTGTGGTCAATGAAAAAATGCTCTTAACCAGGCCATTTTGTAACCCATGTAATTGTAAGTAGCTGGTTCAAAAGAAACAGAGAATTGTCGTTTCCTGTAGGGGATCTTTCCATTGCTGGAAGCCCAAAACATTCTTGAAAATGCATTTTGAATATAAAATGTAGGAGGGAGTTACGACAGCTGTGGTATGGAGAATGTCAGCTGATTGGGTGTCTGTAAGAATGAGTTCATAAAATTGTCGAGTTTTTTGAGAATGATCACCAACGTGATGTGAGTCACCAAAGCTTCGTTGAACCAAGTCGTTTGATGAAGAGGTTTGTGGGGGCAGCTTTGTAGCTCGTAAGAAAAAGATGTTCTGTATGTCGGAGAAAATAATTGTCTCGAGAAGGTTTTGTGGGTGGTTTTGTGACAACAGTTTTGTATGGTAGAGGTGGAAAATTGGCTAGGGACTGAAATGAATTTTTTATAGGAATAATTTTGTAGTCGTCATTCATTTGTATACCTTTGACTTTGTCTTTCTTGCTCATTGTGAAGACCTGCATAAAAAGTGTTTTGTCACCATTTTTCTACAAAAACTCCCTTGTAAGGAAATTCGGTAGGGAATTGTTCTCTCCTTTGATGAATTCAATGTCGAAGTCAAATGAAGATAAAATTGCTTACCGTCTGGCAAAGATTTGTTTTGAAACCAGATTCTTACTGTCCTTTTCTAAAACATCTTTTGCAAATTTTCAATCGATGAGCAGAACAAATTTTTTATTAAAAGGATCATCTTCAAATTTATAAATGCAAAGTACGATAAATAAAATTTCTCTTTTGATAGTAGAATAATTTTGTTGCGTACTGAGCTAAATGCCATAATAATAACGAACTAACTATTCTTTATCATGAATTCTTTGTTTGAGGATTCCCCAATAACCTATGTCAGATGCGTCTGTTTCTACAATCATGAATGCAGAGGGATGGGGAATACCTAGACATGGAAAAGACTCGACCTTTTGTTTGAATTGTCTAACAATGTCAGTGTGTACAGCAGACCAAGGTTTAGTATTTTTCCTAACTCTTCTATACAGGGGATTATTTAAGTAAGAAATTTGATTTTGTTTTAATTGTAAAAGGTTGACCTGTTTCTAAATCGAAGAAATTTGTAAAAGCGAAACTTTATGTTGCCTAGTAGCTCAGAGAAAATTGGAAGAGATTTGATTGCCAAGAATCTTGGTATGAGCACTTGACTCATTGCCCTGAAAGGGATAAATTTGTGTTAATAATGGAGTACTAAGGATAATGTCATGGGTAATATTTTGTACAATCAGAAAAATATTTTTGAGGCAATAACCATTATTTCGAATGTAACTTTTGTTCAGCTTATACCTGGTGTTCAAAGGTTCTCTATTAGCACTGCACAATTGTTCTTTTTTCTTTCACAATACTTAGTAGGAATAATTCCTTCACATATGCAGTTCTGATAAGCTCCACTGTCAATAAGAGCTATTGCACTTGTAGAGAAATCATGGAATACTATTTTGACCGTAGAATACCCTTTTTGAATTGTCACATGAGAAATTGTATGAAGAAACTGTTCTTCAGAAATTGTAGTCTCAGGGATGTTTTCTATATTTGGAAAATTGTCAGGAATATGAGAGGAACGTGGAATTTGTGTTTCTAAGATGGAAAATTTTGTATGGAGTTCTAGATCAGTAGCTTTGAGATTGATGATCTTGTGTCTAAGATCTCGAACTTAAGCTTTTACCACATTGACTTTAATCTGGTTATCTTTTGTAGTCAGTTGCTGGAAAGGATTTGGTACTTGATATTTTTAGAAGAGTTTTGTCAGGCTCGGAGTTTCAGTGTTGAACTTAATGACTTTCTTTTCTTCTTCAAGAATCAAGTCCTTATGCTTCCTTAGATACTCCTTTTTGTCTCTTCATGAGAAATCTTTCCGTTTAGATCAATCAGGAATTCTTTATGATTTCTATTGGTGATGACATTCACTACTTTGATGCGAGGAGAATCATACTCTGATTCATCTTCCTCAGAGATTTGATAGTAATCAACTTCTTTGTCACTATCAGATGAATTTTGGGCTAAAATAGCTAGGAGCTTCTTCCGAAGTTCATGCTAATCCGCAAATATCTCGTTGATCTTTTGTTTTGTTTCGCACTGGAAAGCCTTGTGCCTTGGTTTGCCACCTTTGTAACAAACAACTGGCTTCTTTTTTGCGTTCTTCTTTTTGGAAGAAGTTGGCTTAGAATTGAAGGCTCAAGGAGAATTGTTTCGAGCTTTTCTTGGCCTTTTGATTCTTTTGTGAACGGCTTTCTTAGCATATTTGGCTTGTGAGGAAGGAGCTTTATTTTTTGTCGTGCCAAATGCTTCACAGGGTACATTTAAGAAAATATCCAATGAAAGAAGAAAACTTTATCAAGAAAACATAAAACACAGGGTACATAAAAGAAAATAGATACTGAGAGAAGAAAACTGAAGAAAAACTTATAGATAATTTGTAATAGTATTAAACTTACAAATTGTCGAATTTGTAGAACTTGCACAGAGATTTGTAAACTTGAAAATTGAA
The DNA here is from genome assembly GCA_017589665.1 of Selenicereus undatus. Lineage (NCBI taxonomy): Eukaryota > Viridiplantae > Streptophyta > Magnoliopsida > Caryophyllales > Cactaceae > Selenicereus > Selenicereus undatus. Next base: position 58,125,649 of record JACYFF010031957.1, read on the forward strand.
GAGGAGAGTTTTGTAGATGGGAATTTGTTGAGGATAGTTTGAGCTCTCAAATTGGCTCTTGTTTTTTGATCTTGTGAATTCTCGATTCTTTTTTCGATGATTTGTCTGAATGAAATGTCTGCGTTATATGGAGCTGGATTGAGCTCAATAATGGAGGCGTAACAATGTCCAGTTGTCATGTGCCGAAAGTTGGGTTGCAAATGTCAAATGGTAACCGCTTTGTCCTGTGCAACTTTTGAAAGTTTTTCCCTAGGGACTGTTCATGAATAGTAACTTGTATGTACTGTAGATGAATAGTGAAATGTCGGGGAACTGTAATGAATAGTACCTGTCGATAGTTTTGTCTTAACCTGCAAAATAAAATTTTGTTAACTACAATGGCCCTTACTTTTGCCAAAGGTCATGACCTTTGTGGGCTCTTTTCTTTTACCTTTTGAATTTTGTTTTTGTCACAGATCGTAAGGATCTTGTGAATCCTGAAGATCTTCAATTTTGGGTTTTGTAGTAGACTCTCCAGAACCTGAATTGTCATCTGTGACATCATTGTCAAGGAGGTTTTGTAAAAAGATTTGTCTGATTGCTGGGTCATCTTTGAGGACTTCGAGAATATCGCCTTTCCGGGCTCTTTTCCTTGATCTTTTGAATTTTGTTTTTGTCATAGACCGTAAGGATATTGTGAATCCTGAAGATCTTCAATTCAGGGTTTTGTAGCAGACACTGCTGAACTTGAATTGTCATATGTCACATCATTGTCAAGGAGCTTTTGTAAAAAGATCTGTCTGATTCCGAGGTCATCTTTGAGGACTTCGAGAATATCTGTTTGTTTTTGTGTTAGTCCCTTGGATTTCGATTTTGTAGAGAAAGAAGAGACTTCTATTTTTGTTGGGGTAGATGGACCACGGACAACGTCCTTTTTGTCAAATGAACGAATGTTTTGGAGGGTAAATTTTTTGGTTTTTGTCCTACAGAAATATTCAACATTTTCATTGCCATAGAGTTTTGTTTTGTATTCATTCCACCATCTGACCTTGTAGATTTGCACAACAGATAGGGGAAATGACTTAGGAAGAAAACTCTTATATCTGTATTCCCAACAGAATATCCAGGCAATGTTGAAGATTCTGAAGAATTATACTTCTTTTGTAAATGCTCCATAGGTGGGGGAGTTTGCAGTCCAGAAATCCCATCCTTCCTTAGCCTCACTAAGTAAGACAGAGGGAGTGCAACCAAACATTGTCTACTAATTATAAAACCAAATTGGAAATGTATTTGGAGCTTTGTCATGGAAATTAAAGAACCAAGAATGAATCCCTGGTCTGTGAAAAAATGCTCTTAACCAGGCCATTTTGTAATCCATGTAATTGTAAGTGGTTGGTTTAAAAGAAACAGAGAATTGTCTTTTCTTGCAGGGGATGTTTCCATTGCTGGAAGCCCAAAACATTCTTGATAATGCATTTTGAATATAAAATGTAGGAGGGGGTTACGACAACTTGAGTATGGGTAATGTCAGCTGAATGGGTGTTTGTAACAATGAGTTCATAAAATTGTCGAGTTTTTTGAGGATGATCACCAAGGTGATGTGAGTCACCAAAGCTTCGTTGAACCAAGTCTTTTGATGAAGAGGTTTGCAGGGGCAGCTTTGTAGCTGGTAAGAAAAAGATGTTTCCTTATATCAGAGAAAATAATTATCTCGGGCAGGTTTTGTGGGTGGTTTTGTGAAAACAGTTTTGTATGATAGAGGTGGAAAATTGGCTAGGGACTGAAATGAAGTTTTTGTAGGAACAATTTTGTAGTCGTCATTCATTTGTATACCTTTGACTTTGTCTTTCTTGCTCACTGTGAAGACCTGCATAAAAAGTGTTTTATCACCATTTCTTTTCAAAAACTCTCTGGTAAGGATTCTTAACATCCTTTTGTTTTGAAACCAGATTCTTAACATCCTTTTGTAAAACATCATTTGCAAATTTTCAATTGATGAGCAGAAGAAATTTTTTGTTAAAAAGATTATCTTGAAATTTTGAAATGCAAAGTACGATAGATAAAATTTCTCTTTTGATAGTAGAATAATTTTGTTGCGTACTGAGCCAAATGCCAGAATGATAACGAACTAACGGTTTTTTATCAAGCATTCTTTGTTTAAGGATTCCTCCATAACCTATGTCAGATGCGTCTGTTTCTATAAACATGAATGCAGCGGGATGGGGAATACCTAGAGATGGCAAAGACTCGACCTTTTGCTTGATTTGTCCAACAATGTCAATGTGTATAGCAGACCAAGGTTCAGGATTTTTCCTAACTCTTCTATACAGGGGATAATTTAAATAAGAAATTTGATTTTGTTTTAATTATAAACGATTGAACTGTTTGTAAATCGAAGAATTTTGTAAAAACGAAACTTTGCGTTGCCTAACAGCCGAAAGAAAATTGGAAGAGATTTGATTGCCAAGAATCTTGGTATGAACACCTGATTCATCGACCTGAAAAGGATAAATTTGTGATAAAAATGGCGTACCAAGGATAATGTCATGGGTAATATTTTGTACAATCAGAAAAATATTTTTGAAGCAATAGCCATTGTTTTGAATGTAACCTTTGTTCATCTTATACCTGGTGTTCAAAGGTTCTCCATTGGCACTGCACCATTGTTCCTTTTTTCTTTCATAATACTTAGTCGGAATAATTCCTTCACGTATGCAGTTCTGATTAGCTCCACTGTCAATAAGAGCTACTGCACTTGTAAAGAAATCATTGAATACTATTTTGACCGTAGAATACCACTTTTGAATTATCACGTGAGAAATTGTAAGAAGAAATTGTTCTTCAGAAATTGCAGTCTGAGGGATGTTTTCCATATTTGGAAAATTATCAGGAATATCAGAGGAACTTGGAATCTGTGTTTCCAGGATGGAAAATTTTGTATGGAGTTCTAGATCAGTAGCTTTGAGATTGATGATCTCATGTCTAAGATCTCGAACTTAAGCTTTTAGCACATTGACTTTAATCTGGATATCTTTTGTAGTGAGTTGCTGGAAAGGATTTGGTACTTGATATTTTTAGAAGAGTTTTTTTCAGGCTTGGTGTTTTGAATGGCTTTCTTTTCTTCTTCAAGAATCAAGTCTTTATGCTTCCTTAGATACTCCTTTTTTGTCTCTTCATGAGAAATCTTTCCGGTTAGATGAATTAGGAATTCTTTATGATTTCTATTGGTGATGACGTTGACCACTTTGATGGGAGAAGAATCATACTCTGACTCATCTTGCTCAAAGATTTGATAGTAATCAACTTCTTTGTCACTATCAGATGAATTTTGGGCTAAAATAGCGAGGAGCTTCTTCCGAAGTTCATTCTGATCCGTAAATAACTCGTTGATCTTTTGGTCTGTTTCGCAATGGAAAGCTTTGTGCCCTGGTTTGCCACATTTGTAACAAACGACTGGCTTCTTTTTGGCGTTCTTCTTTTTGGAAGAAGTTGGCTTAGAATTGAAGGCTGGAGGAGAATTGTTTGGAGGTTTTCTTGGCATTTTGAATCTTTTCTAAATGGGTTTCGTACCACGTTTGGCTTGTGAACAAGGAGCTTCAATTTTTGTGATGCCAAATGCTTCACAAGTACATAAAAGAAAAATCTACTGAAACAAGAAAAGTTTATTGAGAAAACCTAAAACATAGGGTACATAAAAGAAAATAGAAACTGAAAGAAGAAAACTGAAGAAAAACTTACAGATAATTTGTAACAGTGATAAGCTTACAAATTTTCGAATTTGTAGAACTTGCACAGAGATTTGTAAAGTAGAAAATTAAAGAGGAGAGAGGAGAGTTTTGTAGATGGGAATTTGTTGAGGAGAGTTTGAGCTCTCAAGTTGGCTCTTGTTTTTTGATCTTTTGAATTCTCGATTCTTTTTTCGGTTATTTGTCTGAATGAAATGTCTGCGTTATATAGAGTTGGATGGAGCTCAATAATGGAGGCATAACAATGTCCAGTTGTCATGCGTCGAAAGTTGGTCCGCAATTGTCAAAAGGTAACCGCTTTGTCTTGCACAACTTTTGAAAATTTTGTCCTAGGGACTGTTCATGAATAGTAACTTTTCAGTACTGCAGATCGAAAGTGAAATGTCGAGGAACTGTAATGAATAGTGTCTGCCGATAGTTTTGTCTTAACCTGCCAAATAAAATTTTGTTAACGGCAATGGCCCTTACTTTTGCCAAAGGTCATGACCTTTGCAGGCTCTTTTCTTTTACCTTTTGAATTTTGTTTTTGTCACAGATCGTAAGGATCTTGTGAATTCGGAAGATCTTGAATTCTCGGCTTTGTAGCAAACTCTGCTGAACTTCAATTGTCATATGTGACATCATTGTCAAGGAGCTTTTGTAAAAAGATCTGTCCGATTGGTGGGTCATCTTCGAGGACTTGGAGAATATCTCTTTGTTTTTGGGTTAGTCCCTTCGATTTGGATTTTGTAGAGGAAGAAGAGACTTCCATTTTTGTTAGGGTAGATGGACCACGAGCAACGTCCTTTTTTGTCAAATGAATGAATGTTTTGGAGGGTAAATTTTTTGGTTTTTGTTCTGCAGAAATATTCAACATTTTCTTTGCCAGAAAGTTTTGTTTTGTATTCATTCCACCATCCGACCTTGTAGATTTGCACAACAGATAGCGGAAATGAATTAAGAAGAAAACTTTGATATTCGTATTCCAAACAAAATTTCCAGGCAATGTTAAAGATTCTAAAGAATTATACTTCTTTTGTGAATGCTCCATTGGCGGGGGAGTTTGCAGTTTTGAAATCCCATCCTTCCTTAGCCTCACTAGGCAAGACAGAGGGAGTGCAACCAAACATCGTCCACTAATTATAGAACAAAATTGGAAATGTATTTGGAGCTTTGTCATGGAAATTAAAGAACCAAGAATGAATCTGTGGTCTGTGAAAAAATGCTCTTAACCAGGCCATTTTGTAATCCATGTAATTGTAACTAGCTGGTTCAAAAGAAACAGAGAATTGTCTTTCTTGTAGGGGATCTGTCCATCACTGGAAGCCCAAAACATTCTTGATAATGCATTTTGAATATAAAATGTAGGAGGGAGTTGCGACAGCTGTGGTATGGGCAATGTCAGCTGACTAGGTGTCTGTAAGACTGAGTTCATAAAATTGGCGAGTTTTTTGAGGATGATCACCAAGGTGATATTAGTCACCAAAGCTTCGTTAACCAAGTCTTTTGATGAAGAGGTTTGTAGGGGCAGCTTTGTAACTGGTAAGAAAAAGGTGTTCTGCATATCGGAGAAAATAATTGTCTCGAGAATGTTTTGTGGGTGGTGTTGTGACAACAGTTTTGTTTGGTAGAGGTGGAAAATTTGCTAGGGACTGAAATGAGTTTTTTGTAGGAACAATTTTGTAGTTCATTCATTTGTATACCTTTGCCTTTGTCTTTCTTGCTCATTGTGAAGATCTGCATAAAAGGTGTTTTGTCACCATTTCTTTGCGAAAACTCTCTTGTAAGGAAATCCGGTAAGGAATTGTTCTCTCCTTTGATGAATTCAATGTCGAAGTCAAAAGAAGATAAAATTTCTTACCGTCTGGCAATGATTTGTTTCGAAACTATATTCCTAACATCCTTTTGTGAAACATCCTTTTAAAATTTTCAATCGATCAGCAGAAGAAATTTTTTGTTAAAAACATCATCTTGAAATTTTGAAATACAAAGTACGATAGATAAAATTTTTTCTTTTGATAGTAGAATAATTTTGTTACGTACTAAGCCAAATGGCAGAATGATAATGAACTAACTATTCTTTATCATGCATTCTTTGTTTGAGGATTCCTCCATAACCTATGTCAGATGTGTCTGTTTTGACAATCATGAATGTAGAGGGATGAGGAATACCTAGACATGGCAAAGACTCGACCATTTGTTTGATTTGTCTAACAATGTCAATGTGTATAGCAGACCAAGGTTTAGTATTTTTCCTAACTCTTCTATACAGGGGATTATTTAAATAAGAAATTTGATTTTGTTTTAATTGTAAAAGATTCACCTGTTTGTAAATCGAAGAATTTTGTAAAAGCGAAACTTTGCGTTGCCTAGTAGCCGAAAGAAAATTGGAAGAGATTTGATTGCGAAGAATTTAGGTATGAGCACCTGATTCATTGACCTCGAAAGGATAAATTTGTGTTAACAATGAAGTACCAAGGATAGCGTCATGGGTAATGTTTTGTACAATCAGAGAAATATTTTTTAAGCAATAACCATTATATTCAATTTAACCTTTGTTCAGCTTATACCTGGTGTTCAAAGGTTCTCCATTGGCACTGCACAATTGTTCTTTTTTTCTTTCACAATACTTAGTAGGAGTAATTCCTTCACGTATGCAGTTCTAATAAGCCCCACTGTCAATAAGAGCTACTACACTTGTAGAGAGATCATTGAATACTATTTTGACCGTAGAATACCATTTTTGTATTGTCACATGAGAAATTGTATGAAGAAATTGTTCTTCAGAAATTACAGTCTCAGGGATGTTTTCTATATTTGAAAAATTGTCAGGAATATGAGAGGAACTTTGAATTTGTGTTTCCAGGATACAAAATTTTGTATAGAGTTCTAGATCAGTAGCTTTGAGATTGATGATCTCATGTCTAAGATCTCGAACTTAAGCTTTTACCACATTGACTTTAATCTAGATATCTTTTGTAGTGAGTTGCTGGAAAGGATTTGGTACCTGATATTTTTAAAAGAGTTTTGTCAGGCTTGGAGTTTCAGTGTTAAACTTAATGACTTTCTCTTCTTCTTCAAGAATCATGTCTTTATGCTTCCTTAGATGCTCCTTTTTTGTCTCTTCATGAGAAATCTTTCCAGTTAGATCAATCAGGAATTCTTTATGATTTCTATTTGGGATGACATTAACTAGTTTGATGCGAGAAGAATCATACTCTGAATCATCTTCCTCAGAGATTTGATAGTAATCAACTTCTTTGTCACTATCAGATGAATTTTAGGCTAAAATGGCTAGGAGCTTCTTCCGAGGTTCATGCTGATCTGCAAATAACTCATTGATCTTTTCTTTTGTTTCGCATTGGAAAGCCTTGTGCCCTGGTTTTCCCCATTTGTAACAAACAACTGGCTTCTTTTTGGCATTCTTCTTTTTGGAAGAACTTGCCTTAGAATTGAAGGCTGGAGGAGAATTGTTTGGAGCTTTTGTTGGCCTTTTGAATCTTTTGTGAATGGCTTTCTTAGCACATTTGGCTTGTGAAGAAGGAGCTTCAATTTTGGTCATGCCAAATGCTTCATAGGGTACATAAAAGAAAATAGAAACTGAAAGAAGAAAATTGAAGAAAAACTTATAGATAATTTGTAACAGTAATAAACTTACAAACTGTCGAATTTGTAGAACTTGCACAGAGATTTGTAAATTAGAAAATTGAAGAAGAGAAGAGACTTTTGTAGATGGGAATTTGTTGAGGAGAGTTTGAGCTCTCAAGTCGGCTCTTGTTTTTTTGTGTTTTAAATTCTCGATTCTTTTTTCGTTGATTTGTCTGAATGAAATGTCTGCGTTATATAGAGTTGGATGGAGCTCAATAATGGAGGCGTAAGAATGTCCAGTTGTCATGCGCCGAAAGTTGGGCTGCAATTGTCAAAAGGTAACCGGTTTGTCCTATACAACTTTTGAAAATTTTATCCTAGGGACTTTTCATGAATAGTAACTTATCGGTGCTGTAGATGAATAGTGAAATGTCAGGGAGATATAATGAATAGTTCCTTCCGATAGTTTTGTCTTAACCTGCAAATAAAATTTAGTTAACTGAAATGGCCTTTACTTTTGCCAAAGGTCATGACCTTTGCAGGCTCTTTTCTTTTACCTTTTGAATTTTGTATTTGTCACAGATTGTAAGGATCTTGTGAATCCTGAAGATCTTCAATTCTGGGTTTTGTAGCAGACTCTGCTGAACTTGAATTGTCATCTGTCACATCATTGTCAAAGAGCTTTGGTAAAAAGATCTATCTGATTGCTGTGTCATCTTTGAGGACTTCGAGAATATCTCTTTGTTTTTGTGTTAGTCCCTTGGATTTGGATTTTGTAGAGGAAGAAGAGACTTCCATTTTTGTTGGGGAAGATGGACCACAGGCAACGTCCTTTTTTGTCAAATGAATGAATGTTTTGGAGGGTAAATTTTTTGGTTTTTGTTCTACAGAAATATTCAGCATTTTCTTTGCCAAAGAGTTTTGTTTTGTATTCATTCCACCATCTGACCTTGTAGATTTGCACAACAGATAGGGGAAATGAATTAAGAAGAAAATTATGATATCTATATTCCCAATAGAGTATTCAGGCATTGTTGGAGATTTTGAAAAATTATACTTCTGTTGTAAATGCTCCATAGGCGAGGGAGTTTGTAGTATAGGAATCCCATCCTTCGTTAGCCTCACTAGATAAGACAGACGGAGTATAACAAAACATTGTCCACTAATTATAAAACCAAATTGGAAATGTATTTGGAGCTTTGTCATGGAAATTAAAGAACCAAGAACGAATCTTTGGTCTATGAAAAAATGCTCTTAACCAGGCCAATTTGTAATGCAAGTAATTGTAAGTAGCTGGTTCAAAAGAAACACATAATTGTCTTTCTTTTAGGGGATCTTTCCATCGCTGGAAGCCCAAAACATTCTTGATAATGCATTTTGAATATAAAATGTAGGAGCGAGTTATGACAGATGTGGTATGGGTAATGTCAGAAGACTAGGTGTCTGTAAGAATGAGTTCATAAAGTTGTCGAGTTTTATGAGGATGATCACCAAGGTGATGAGAGTCACCAAAGCATCGTTGAACCAAGTCTTTTGATGAAGGGGTTGGTAGGGGCAGCTTTGTAACTGGTAAGAAAAAGGTGTTCTGTATATCAGAGAAAATAATTGTCTCGAGAAGGTTTTGTGGGTGGTTTTGTGACAAGAGTTTTGTATGGTAGAGGTGGAAAATTGGCTAGGGATTGAAATGAATTTTTTGTAGGGACAATTTTGTAGTCGTCATTCATTCGTACACCTTGGACTTTGTCTTTCTTGCTCATAGTGAAGACCAGCATAAAAAGTGTTTTGTCTCCATTTCTTTGCAAAAACTCTCTTGTGAGGAAATCCGGTAAGGAATTGTTCTCTCCTTTGATGAATTCATTGTCGAAATCAAAAGAAGATAAAATTGCTTACCATCTGGCAAAGATTAGTTTTGAAACCAGATTCTTAACATCCTTTTGTAAAACATCTTTTGCA
>JACYFF010031957.1:58178226-58190290 GCA_017589665.1 Selenicereus undatus
TCAGTGACATTGGTAGGCCTTGGCCATTCGGTGATTGCTTTCACCTTCTGGGGGTCAACCTTAATTCCTTCTTTTGTGACCACATGCCCCAAAAATACCACTTCCTCCAGCCAAAATTCACATTTCTTTAATTTGCCATAGAGTTGATGCTCCGTCAGGGTTTGCAATACTCTTCGCAAATGGTCAGCATGCCCTTCCTTATCCTTAGAATAGATAAGGATGTCGTCTATGAACACCACTACAAACTTGTCCAAATAAGGTCTGAAAACCCTATTCATAAGGTCCATGAAGGCTGCAGGAGCGTTAGTGACACCAAAAGGCATCACTGTGAACTCATAATGACCATACCGGGTTCTAAATGCTGTCTTAGGAATGTCATCAGGTTTAATCCTAAGTTGATGGTACCCTGACCTCAAATCAATCTTAGAGAACACTCCTGCCCCTTGTAATTGATCAAACAAATCATCTATCCGTGGCAGAGGGTACTTGTTCTTAATGGTAATCTTATTCAATTCCCTATAATCAATACATAGCCTCAAAGTTCCGTCCTTCTTCTTGACAAACAACACCGGAGCACCCCATGGTGACACACTTGGCGTAATAAAGCCCTTTTGTAACAATTCATCTAGTTGAAGCTTTAATTCCTTAAGCTCAGTTAGAGCCATACGATATGGGGCCTTAGAGATGGGTTGGGCTCCAGGAATCAACTCGATTCCAAAATCAATTTCCCTCTGCGGGGGTAGTTCTGGTAATTCTTCTGGGAAAACATCTTCAAATTCACAAACCACAGGTATATTCTCTACTCTTTCTTCTTTTGTTGGGGTGCTAACCGCATAACACCAATATCCAATGCCTCCTTGAGATAACAGCTTACTCACTTTCATAGCAGAAATCAAAGGGCAAGGGTTTGCCTCTCTCTGCCCATAAAAACACACTTTTCTCCCTTTTTCATCTTTCAGGATGACCTTAAGATCTTCACAATCGATTTGAGCTCCATAAGAATGCAACCAATTCATCCCCAAAATGATATCAAAATCAAACAAATCAAATTGAATCAAATCCACAGGGAAGGTGGTTTCACCAATGGTGATAGGAACAAGTTGGTAAGAGAGAGGGCACTCAATCACAGAATTATTGGGTAGCTTGATTCTATGGCTGGTTGCCATCCTTCTGTTCTCCAGGCCCAATTGTTTAGCAGATCGAGTAGATATAAACGAATGTGTGGCACCCGAATCAAATAATACGCAAAATGGCTTTGAATTTAAAAAGAGAGTTCCAGTGAGTACTGTACCAGAGGTCGCAGCTTCCTTTTTGTTCATCACAAATGCCCTCCCTGCAACTGCAGGCCTTGAAGGTGGAGGTCCTTGGCGGGGCGGGGCCAACGGTTTCGCGGCGCCCTTATCTACGGCCTTTAATCGTCGGGGGCATGCAATGAGAAGATGTTCAGGACTACCACACCACATGCATTTGTTAGTGCCAACGCGGCATTCAAGAGTGGTATGATTTGTTCTTCCACATTTCGCACAAGGTGCTGTCGAGCCTGCAGGACGGCTCTTGGAGGGGACAGGAGTAGGTTTCTTTTGGTTCTGCTGGTTCTGGTTCACACTCTCACTTGGAGTACCCCGCTCAAACCCTTTTCTCTTGTGGTTGATTGGATTCAATGCCCTCAACTCCGTCTTCACTCTTTCCACTTCGGCTGCTCGCTCATATAGATCTTGATAAGTTAGCATTGGTTGTCCAGCTAACTGATTTCGAATATAGAATGCCAAACCTTCCTCAAACCTTCTCATCTTTAACCTCTCAGATGACACAAATTCAGGGACAAACCTAGATAGTTCGGTGAACTTACTAGCATACTGCATCACCGACATGCTACCGCTCATCTTTAACTCCATAAATTCTTTTTCCTTCTGCCTTTGCACCACAGCTGGGTAAAACATTGCTCTCAACTCCACTAAGAATTTATTCCAGGTGAAATCAGGTCCTATGAGCTTATCCTTCACTGTATTCCACCAAATGTCAGCTTCACCTGATAAGTAATACGTCCCAATGTTCATTTTCTTTTCCTCTGGTACCTCCACTACGGTAAAAATTTTCTCCATTCCCCTTATCCACTCCTCCAATACCACGGGATCATAAGACCCGTTGTAAACTTTAGGGTTGCGCCGTGCTACCCTATCTGCCAATTTATCCTCCTTGGGAGGGGTTTCAGTAGGCACCTGGGGAATCCGCTTCATCAATTCGGCAACTAGGGTTGGCCAGTAGCCCGGGTTGCCTAAATTGTTAGCTAACTCGGAGAGTGACGGCGGCACGTCACCATGTGGTGGTCCCTGACATGAGGCTTGATCCCCGGAACCCTGGCCTTGCTCCGTATTATCCTCCACATGCACCTCAATTTCGTTTTGAGACATTCTGATCAGACATTAAATAAAACAATTCAGACACGGGAACCCCAAACGTATAAGATAAACATGCCCAATAAATATATAAGAAATGGCTCATAGATTATTTTATAACTCAAAGCAACCTCATTTCATTTCATAACTGCTTGCTTGCATACATAGTTGCTGATATATATACAAACAACAAAGGCATACAACACCTAACTGAGTAGGCAAGCCTAAAACTGGCTCCTAAACACTAAACACTAAATAGCCCCTAGACACTAGATCCGTCACGTGACCAAAAAGGGTTGCGGATCTTGTCGTCATGGTCAAAAAGGATTGGACTAACTATATACAATGTCGGATGCTCCAAAAAAAAAAATCACCCTCCAATCCCGCCATACCATACCTACATAGAGAGGGCTCAAAATGGAAACCACTACCCGACCCTTAGAACCACCTAACGGTCCCTAGATGGATCATAATCTGGGTCACACTCATCGTCAGGTTCTTCACCCGAATCAAAACTGCTCGAGGATGCTACCGACTCGGCGTCACCAACCTCGGGTTGAACTTGGGGTTCCTGCTCGTCCTCTACCATAAGATCCTCCTCCTCTTGCTCCTGCTCCCTCGGCGGCTCTATCGCCATCTCCTCAGTGCCCTGATCCTCCTCGGGATCATCCTCCTCAGGGTCATCCTCCTTGGGATCCTCCTCGGGATCCTCCTCATCCTAGTGGTCCTCAGTAGAACTGATCACCACTAGTTCCGGGGTCTCAGGGATGTTGATTACCTCGTAGGCCTCCCCAGGGCTTTCAGGCATTAGTGGGGTGCCTGGTACAGGTGGGATGGGTGGCTCTTGTGCTGGCGGTGGGACTACTGGTGGAGGATGGGCCTGATGAAGGGGAAAAACATGCTGAAGAGTTTCCATGGTAAGTCCCCTCTGATCGAACTCCTCTCTCAACAACAACTCTGCACTGAGAGTCGTCCAAGCCCCCCGTGAGCCTGAAACCTAGGTCCGTCTACGCCTGGGCTCCCTGACACCATAAAGTCATTGTAACGGTGCCGGAACTCCACCCACGAGCCAACCGGGGGTAAGGACCACAACAATCTCTACGCACGGAACGCAACACTGTGGAACTCAGAATAAGGGTCCTGCGCGTGTGTCTCCATACTAATATCGAGCAACGCAATATGAGCGATCATTGATCCACCCGGCAACAGGTTAACACCATAGGGATCCCTCCAGCAAAGAAAACACATACGTGAGAGGCAGACATAACCATAGCCACCCATAAATAAGAAACATGCAGATCAAAGCAACTTGCAATCTCCTAATATCACTGTAGCAACAACATGCGTTAGCCCCTCCTAACAACCACTCTCACCCTATAGTTTCTAGCACTACTTTCCTCAAGAAATCTCAACCTAGCTCTGATACCAAATCTGTAACGCCCCAATAATAAATAAATCATAGCTGAACATCTAGAACTCCATGGATGGGCGTTACCCCCGTCCGCAAGGACAAGGCATCTCTAAAATATGAAAGTTGAACCATAGAATCAAAGTACAACCTTAGAGGTCATTCACGAGCATCTGAAACCTTTAATAACAACACGGGATCGATTCTAAAATCCCAGGGTTACATCAAACATAGCACAACTTAAGCTTACAAATATAACATTAAAATACATATTGCAAGACGTACAGTTGGGGCTCCAAAAAAAACACCACAAAAAGGCATGAAAACGTCTTAGCGCTTCTATCCGCCAATCAAAGGGACGGTCCTGATTTAATTATCACCTTCCGCCTCCCTGCCCGCCTGTGAGCGGTTTACTGAGCATCTTCCTAAAACAAAACATAAAAGCATTTCGAACTGTGAGCCAAAGCTCAATACGTGCATCCCTGTACTGATAAAGATTCAATGGGGAAAGAAGGTATGAGGGCCCACTTTGTAATTCATTTTGATTTTAAAACAGGGAATGAGATGTATATAAAACTAACTTGTCAATTATTATCTGTTAGTGCACCCCTTAGTAACTGTTATGATCTATGTATAGGTGTACACCTGCCAAGCCGACCGGAAGACCTGACCTGAAGCCGCGCGGGTAACTAAAGGGCAAAGACCTGTAACTGATAACTGATGGGGTCACTAATTATGTGATAAATCACTGGTTCAATTGATTCATTGATGTACTTACCAAAACATTATAATTTCGATAAATACGTGCTGATTTCTAAAGATACAGTCAATGAACGTACCTGGGGTCTTTAAAAGTTAGTACACAGATTAAATAGATGACTAAAATGGAGAGGATGAGAGCTTAGACCTTGATGCTGTTAAAAAAAATCATTATAGGCATAAAATTAGTACAATGAATACTCTTAAATGGAAAAGACTTATAAAGAATTTGTGTGAATCAGTTAAAAGAAAAGGCTTATGAAACTGGTAAAGTTAAATAAAGTATGAAAATGCTAAGTTAAAGCACGGCGGCGAGTGTAGAGGGTAGGGCTTATGACAAGGTACGGAATGAATAATCCACAACTTATACTCCCGTCCTCCAACCGAGACGTAAGACCCCAATATAAATAGCTTAGGAAGTCCTCTAAAACTTTACTGAAGGGCACATAACCAGATTCCTATGACAGGTTTCATAAAATAGGGTCAGAACAGCAACATGTCAGGTTTTGGTAAAAAAAACAACCATTCTGTCCACCCTGCACAGGTTCCAGTAAAATAGCCATAACTTCCTCCACAGACCTCGGATTAAGGTGACTCAAGAGTCATTTTAAAGCTAACATCCAGACCTATCTACTCACCAAAACTCAGAATTTTTTTCCAGGCCGATCATTAACAATATTGTTTCAAAGCTCGTCCTGTTTCACTGAAAATTCCAACAGCACTTCTTTTAGTTGATACTTCCCTTTTTAACACCAAACCTCAACTCAAACTCTTTCTCAAGAGTGTATAACACACTTTGGTACGTCCCAACCACATACATCATCACCACACTCAACTTCAATTCATATATATATCCAACAAAGCTTATTTTCCAAGCACATAAACACATACCCCAAGGTTAACACAACCTTGGTCCAAACCATGCATTTATGGACAAAACCCTAACTTTGGGTCAACTTGAATCCCATCACAACAATCCAACACATCATAAAAGCCATATTAAACTTCAATACATTAAGAGATAGGCAAAAACATGGAGAAATCAAGCCATAATTATCACTTGAACAAGAAACTTGCATACCTCAACATGAAACCCTAACCCTAACTTCATCCAAAATCAACCCCACCATAAACCCTCAACAAGATGATTCTTAACACCACAAAAACAACTTAATCCACCATTAAAACAACCAAAATAAAGAACAAAAACCAACAAGATCAAAGATCAAAAACAAAATCAGCATAGAAGTGCAAGAACACTCACTTTGTGCTAGCCAAGAGGGGTTAAAATGATCTTAGATGCTTGAGGAAGTAAGAGGGGTGGTTGGGGGTGGATGTTTGGTGGTTTTTTAGTGGTTTAAAGGTGGCTAATGTGGTGGTTTAGAAGGCTGCCCAGCCGTGTAGAGAGAGAAAGAGGGGTGGGAGGAGAGAGAAAGATACTTGGTGGAAAATGAAGATAAAGCCTTGTTTTTAATTTTTATACTCCCTTAACACATGGCTGCAAATTGGGGTAGAAAAGTCAAATAAATCATGCTTGAGTAAGGCTTAATTAAGAGGATTATCTAATCAAATAAAGGTCAAGTCTTGTTGCGTCGAAATCGGCTTTAAACGGGCTCGGGTTTAGCGAAAAATGGAAACCGAGTGCGTTTCTGAAATTTATTTTTTTTAAATTTTTTTTAAACAAATTTGAAATAAATGGTTGTGATGCCATGAAAAAGGATTTTCAACATTAAGTTCTTAAATATCAAGGCCTAACTCAATTTCCAAAATTTGACGAGAAGAAATCTCCGAATTGCAAAGTAAGGGCCCCGTTAGAAATGTCCAAATGAGAATAATAAAGAGATGAAAATATGAAAAGAAATGATGTGAATGAGATGAAATTAATAACCAGAATCTAGGGTTGGACCATTACAGTCTTCCCCCCTTAAAGAGTTTCGTCCTCAAAACTAAACTACTGAACTTCCCCAAACCATGTTAGATTACCTCAAATAAGTGTGGGTATTTGGCTTTCATTGGCTCCTCGGTCTCCCAAGTAGCTTCTTGGGAGGTATGGTTCGTCTAGAGTACTTTAACCAATGGTATCTGTTTGTTGCGCAGCTGTTTGATTCTACGATCTAGTATTTGAACGGGACGCTCTTCATACACCAAATCTTCAGCAATGTCGACAGGTTCAGATACAATGGTATGGTTTGGATATGGAATATATTTCCGAAGCTGAGAGATATGAAACACGTTATGGACATGCTCCAGTTCGGCAGGCAACTCTAAGCGATAAGCGACAGGATTCAACCTCTCAACAATTTCGTAAGGTCCAATGTACCTTGGACTCAATTTCCCCCGTACTCCGAACCTCTTCAGACCTTTAGTTGGTGAAACTTTCAGAAAAACTTTATCACCGACTTGAAACTCTAGGGGCCTTCTTCTTTTGTCCGCATAACTTTTCTGTCGACTCTGGGCAACCTTAATATGCTCCTGAATCTTTCTGATTGTCTCAGTAGTCTCTTGGATCATTTCCGAACCTAAAATCAGCGCCTCATCTAAATCACTCCAGCACAACGGGGTTCTACATTTTCTCCCGTATAGAGCCTCAAATGGGGCCATTTTGATGGTGGATTGATAGCTGTTGTTATAAGAGAATTCCACCAAAGGTAAATCATCTTCCCATTTCCCTTGGAACTCCAATACACAAGCTCTCAGCATGTCCTCCAAAATTTGATTAACCCTTTCAGTCTGTCCATCTGTCTCTGGGTGATAGGAACTGCTGAAATTTAGTTTGGTTCCAAAGGCCTTTTGAAGTGCCTGCCAGAAGCGCGCCTGGAATCGTTGATCCCTATCTGAGACTATGTCTGAAGGGATCCCATGCAGGCGAACTATTTCCTTAACATACAGCTGGGCTAATCTTTCAACTCCCCAAGCATCCTTAATTGGCAGAAAATGGGCCGACTTGGTGAGTCGATCAACTATGACCCAGATAGCATTCTTTTTCGAGGCAGATAGGGGTAAACCCATAACAAAGTCCATTGAGATTGAATCCCACTTCCAAGTAGGAATTTCTAAAGGTCGTAGTTCACCCACAGGGCGCTGATGCTCTGCTTTAACTTTTTGGCAGATTAAACACTTATTCACGTATTCTGCAACATCTTTCTTCATATTACTCCACCAAAAATATTGTCTTAGATCTCTGTACATTTTTGTGCCTCCTGGATGCACTGAATAACGAGTGTTGTGAGCCTCTTCCAAGATTTGCTTTCTTACCTCCTTATTTTTGGGCACACATAGGTGATTTTTGAACCGCAAGGTCCCATCCTCATGTACTGCAAAACCCGGAGACTTCCCTTTTTCTAAATTTTGCTTTATACTTTGGAGTTCAGGATCACTTCCTTGATTCAGTCGGATTTCTTCCACTAGGGAAGACTGAACAGTAAGTGCTGATAGTTGAGCATTCGTCTGCCCATGAGATACTAATTGAATCCCAAAGTCCTCCAATTCTCTCAAGAGGTTTAATTGAGTAATCACCACAGTGTTTGAGTTATGTTGCGACTTCCTACTCAGGGCATCCGCCACCACATTTGCTTTGCCCGGATGATATTGAATCTGAAGATCATAGTCTTTAAGCAACTCCAGCCAACGTCGTTGCCTCAAATTGAGCTCCTTTTGGGTGAAGATATACTTTAAACTCTGATGATCAGTATATATCTTGCACGGTACCCCATATAAATAGTGCCTCCAAATTTTCAAGGCAAAGACCACAGCTGCCAGTTCCAGGTCATGGGTAGGATAGTTTTTCTCATATGGTTTGAGTTGTCGAGAGGCATAAGCCACTACTTTGTCCTCTTGCATCAGTACACACCCTAGACCGTTCTTCGATGCATCACTGTAGACAGTATACTCCATTCGTTATGTTGGTAATGTTAAAATCGGGGCGGTCGTCAATCGCTGCCTGAGCTCTTGGAAGGCTTTCTCACACCTTTCAGTCCACTCGAACTTATTCACCTTCTTGAGGAGATTGGTAAGTGATGAAGCTATTTTCGAAAAGTCCTTGACGAACCTTCGGTAGTAGCCGGCTAAACCCAAAAAGCTTCTAATCTCAGTGACATTGGTAGGCCTTGGCCATTCGGTGATTGCTTTCACCTTCTGGGGGTCAACCTTAATTCCTTCTTTTGTGACCACATGCCCCAAAAATACCACTTCCTCCAGCCAAAATTCACATTTCTTTAATTTGCCATAGAGTTGATGCTCCGTCAGGGTTTGCAATACTCTTCGCAAATGGTCAGCATGCCCTTCCTTATCCTTAGAATAGATAAGGATGTCGTCTATGAACACCACTACAAACTTGTCCAAATAAGGTCTGAAAACCCTATTCATAAGGTCCATGAAGGCTGCAGGAGCGTTAGTGACACCAAAAGGCATCACTGTGAACTCATAATGACCATACCGGGTTCTAAATGCTGTCTTAGGAATGTCATCAGGTTTAATCCTAAGTTGATGGTACCCTGACCTCAAATCAATCTTAGAGAACACTCCTGCCCCTTGTAATTGATCAAACAAATCATCTATCCGTGGCAGAGGGTACTTGTTCTTAATGGTAATCTTATTCAATTCCCTATAATCAATACATAGCCTCAAAGTTCCGTCCTTCTTCTTGACAAACAACACCGGAGCACCCCATGGTGACACACTTGGCGTAATAAAGCCCTTTTGTAACAATTCATCTAGTTGAAGCTTTAATTCCTTAAGCTCAGTTAGAGCCATACGATATGGGGCCTTAGAGATGGGTTGGGCTCCAGGAATCAACTCGATTCCAAAATCAATTTCCCTCTGCGGGGGTAGTTCTGGTAATTCTTCTGGGAAAACATCTTCAAATTCACAAACCACAGGTATATTCTCTACTCTTTCTTCTTTTGTTGGGGTGCTAACCGCATAACACCAATATCCAATGCCTCCTTGAGATAACAGCTTACTCACTTTCATAGCAGAAATCAAAGGGCAAGGGTTTGCCTCTCTCTGCCCATAAAAACACACTTTTCTCCCTTTTTCATCTTTCAGGATGACCTTAAGATCTTCACAATCGATTTGAGCTCCATAAGAATGCAACCAATTCATCCCCAAAATGATATCAAAATCAAACAAATCAAATTGAATCAAATCCACAGGGAAGGTGGTTTCACCAATGGTGATAGGAACAAGTTGGTAAGAGAGAGGGCACTCAATCACAGAATTATTGGGTAGCTTGATTCTATGGCTGGTTGCCATCCTTCTGTTCTCCAGGCCCAATTGTTTAGCAGATCGAGTAGATATAAACGAATGTGTGGCACCCGAATCAAATAATACGCAAAATGGCTTTGAATTTAAAAAGAGAGTTCCAGTGAGTACTGTACCAGAGGTCGCAGCTTCCTTTTTGTTCATCACAAATGCCCTCCCTGCAACTGCAGGCCTTGAAGGTGGAGGTCCTTGGCGGGGCGGGGCCAACGGTTTCGCGGCGCCCTTATCTACGGCCTTTAATCGTCGGGGGCATGCAATGAGAAGATGTTCAGGACTACCACACCACATGCATTTGTTAGTGCCAACGCGGCATTCAAGAGTGGTATGATTTGTTCTTCCACATTTCGCACAAGGTGCTGTCGAGCCTGCAGGACGGCTCTTGGAGGGGACAGGAGTAGGTTTCTTTTGGTTCTGCTGGTTCTGGTTCACACTCTCACTTGGAGTACCCCGCTCAAACCCTTTTCTCTTGTGGTTGATTGGATTCAATGCCCTCAACTCCGTCTTCACTCTTTCCACTTCGGCTGCTCGCTCATATAGATCTTGATAAGTTAGCATTGGTTGTCCAGCTAACTGATTTCGAATATAGAATGCCAAACCTTCCTCAAACCTTCTCATCTTTAACCTCTCAGATGACACAAATTCAGGGACAAACCTAGATAGTTCGGTGAACTTACTAGCATACTGCATCACCGACATGCTACCGCTCATCTTTAACTCCATAAATTCTTTTTCCTTCTGCCTTTGCACCACAGCTGGGTAAAACATTGCTCTCAACTCCACTAAGAATTTATTCCAGGTGAAATCAGGTCCTATGAGCTTATCCTTCACTGTATTCCACCAAATGTCAGCTTCACCTGATAAGTAATACGTCCCAATGTTCATTTTCTTTTCCTCTGGTACCTCCACTACGGTAAAAATTTTCTCCATTCCCCTTATCCACTCCTCCAATACCACGGGATCATAAGACCCGTTGTAAACTTTAGGGTTGCGCCGTGCTACCCTATCTGCCAATTTATCCTCCTTGGGAGGGGTTTCAGTAGGCACCTGGGGAATCCGCTTCATCAATTCGGCAACTAGGGTTGGCCAGTAGCCCGGGTTGCCTAAATTGTTAGCTAACTCGGAGAGTGACGGCGGCACGTCACCATGTGGTGGTCCCTGACATGAGGCTTGATCCCCGGAACCCTGGCCTTGCTCCGTATTATCCTCCACATGCACCTCAATTTCGTTTTGAGACATTCTGATCAGACATTAAATAAAACAATTCAGACACGGGAACCCCAAACGTATAAGATAAACATGCCCAATAAATATATAAGAAATGGCTCATAGATTATTTTATAACTCAAAGCAACCTCATTTCATTTCATAACTGCTTGCTTGCATACATAGTTGCTGATATATATACAAACAACAAAGGCATACAACACCTAACTGAGTAGGCAAGCCTAAAACTGGCTCCTAAACACTAAACACTAAATAGCCCCTAGACACTAGATCCGTCACGTGACCAAAAAGGGTTGCGGATCTTGTCGTCATGGTCAAAAAGGATTGGACTAACTATATACAATGTCGGATGCTCCAAAAAAAAAAATCACCCTCCAATCCCGCCATACCATACCTACATAGAGAGGGCTCAAAATGGAAACCACTACCCGACCCTTAGAACCACCTAACGGTCCCTAGATGGATCATAATCTGGGTCACACTCATCGTCAGGTTCTTCACCCGAATCAAAACTGCTCGAGGATGCTACCGACTCGGCGTCACCAACCTCGGGTTGAACTTGGGGTTCCTGCTCGTCCTCTACCATAAGATCCTCCTCCTCTTGCTCCTGCTCCCTCGGCGGCTCTATCGCCATCTCCTCAGTGCCCTGATCCTCCTCGGGATCATCCTCCTCAGGGTCATCCTCCTTGGGATCCTCCTCGGGATCCTCCTCATCCTAGTGGTCCTCAGTAGAACTGATCACCACTAGTTCCGGGGTCTCAGGGATGTTGATTACCTCGTAGGCCTCCCCAGGGCTTTCAGGCATTAGTGGGGTGCCTGGTACAGGTGGGATGGGTGGCTCTTGTGCTGGCGGTGGGACTACTGGTGGAGGATGGGCCTGATGAAGGGGAAAAACATGCTGAAGAGTTTCCATGGTAAGTCCCCTCTGATCGAACTCCTCTCTCAACAACAACTCTGCACTGAGAGTCGTCCAAGCCCCCCGTGAGCCTGAAACCTAGGTCCGTCTACGCCTGGG
>JACYFF010031957.1:58215494-58243796 GCA_017589665.1 Selenicereus undatus
CTGGAAAGGATTTGGCACTGGATATTTTTGGAAGAGTTTTGTCAGGCTTGGAGTTTCAATGTCGAGCTTAATGACTTTCTTTTCCTCTTCAAGAATCAAGTCTTTATGGTTGCTTAGACACTCCTTTTTTTTCTCTTCATCAGAAATCTTTTTTGTTAGATCAATCATGAATTCTTTCTGATTTCCATTGGTGATGACGTTGATTACTTTAATGGGAGAAGAATCATAATCTGATTCATCTGCCTCAGAGCTTTGACAGTAATCAACTTCTTTGTCACTATCATATGCGGTTTGGGCCAAAATAGCTAGGAGCTTCTTCTGAAGTTCGGGTTGATCAGCTAATAACTCAATGGTCTTTTGTTCTGTTTTGCAATGGGAAGCTTTGTGCCCTGGTTTGCCACATCTGTAACAAACAACTGGCTTCTTTTTGGCGTTCTTCTTTTTGGAAGAAGTTGGCTTAGAATTGAAGGCTGTAGAAGAATTGTTTTGAGGTTTTGTTGGCCTTTTGAATCTTTTGTGAATGAGTTTCTTAGTACGTTTGGCTTTTGAAGAAGGAGCTTCAATTTTTGTTATGCCAAATGCTTCACATGGTACATAAAAGGAAATATTCACTGAAAGAAGAAAACTTTATTATGATAACTTAAAACACAGTATACATAAAAGAAAATACAAACTGAAAGAAGAAAACTGAAGAGAAACTTACACATAATTTTTAACAGTAATATACTTACAAATTGTCGAATTTGTAGAACTTGTACCGAGACTTGTGAATGGCAAAATTAAAGAGTAGAGAGGATAGTTTTGCAAATGAGAATTTGTTGGGGAGAGTTTGAGCTCTCAAGTTGGCTCTTGTTTTTTGATCTTCTGAATTCTCGATTCTTTTTTCGATGATTTGTCTAAATGAAATGTTTCCCTTATATGGAGCTGGATGGAGTTCAGTAATAGAGGCGTAATGATGTCCAATTGTCATGCGCCGAAAGTCAGGGTGCGATTGTCAAAAGATAACTGCTTTGTCCTGTGCAACTTTTGAAAATTTTGTCCTTGGGACTGTTCCTGAATAGTAACTTGTCGGTATTGTAGGTGAGTAGTGGAATGTCGGGGAATTGTTATGAATACTGTATGCCGATAGTTTCGTCTTTACCTGATAAATAAAATTTTGTTAATTGTAATGGCCCTTACTTTTGCCAAAGGTCACGACCTTTTATAGGCTCTTTTCTTTTACCTTTTGAATTTTGAAAAATTATACTTCTTTTGTAAATGCTTCGTAGGTGGGGGAGTTTGCAGTCCAGAAATCCCATCCTTCCTTAGCCTCACTAGGTAAGACGAAGGGAGGGCAACCAAACATTGTCCACTAATGATAAAACAAAATTGGAAATGTATTTGGAGCTTTGTCATGGAAATTAAAGAACCAAGAATGAATCTCTAGTTTGTGAAAAAATGCTCTTAATCGTGGCATTTTGTAATCCAGGTAATTGTAAGTAGCTGGTTCAAAACGAACAGAGAATTGTCTTTCTTGTAGAGGATCTTTCCACTATTGGAAGCCCAAAACATTCTTGATAATGCATTTTAATTACAAAATACAGGATGGAGTCGCGACATCTGTGGCATGGGTAATATCAGTTCACTCGGTGTCTGTAAGAACGAGTTCATAAAATCGTCGAGTTCTTTGAGGATGATCACCAAGGTGATGTGAGTCACCAAAGCTTCGTTGAACCAAGTCTTTTGATGAAGAGATTCGTAGGGGCAACTTTGTAGCTTGTAAGAAAAAGGTGTTCTGTGGGTGGTTTTGTGACAACAGTTTTGTATGGTAGAGGTGGAAAATTGGCTAGGGACTGCAATCAATTTTTGGTAGGAACAATTTTTTAGTCGTCATTCATTTGTATAGCTTTGCCTTTGTCTTTGTTGCTCATTGCGAAGACCTGCATAAAAGGTGTTTTGTCACCCTTTCCTTGAAAAAAACCATCTTGTAAGGGAATCCAGTAAGGAATTGTTTTCTCCTTTGATGAATTCAATGTCGAAATCAAAAGAAGATAAAATTGCTTGCCATCGGCCAAAGATTTGTTTTGAAACCTGATTCTTAACACCCTTTTGTAAAACACCTTTTGCAAATTTGCAATCGATGAGCAGAAGAAATTTTTTGTTAAAAAGATCATCTAGAAATTTAAAAATGCAAAGTACGATAGATAAAATTTCTCTTTTGGTAGTAGAATAATTTTGTTGCGTTCTGAGCCAAATGCCAGAATGACAATGAACTAACTATTCTTTATCATGCATTCTTTGTTTAAGGATTCCTCCATAACCATTGTCAGATGCGTCTATTTCTACAATCATGAATGCAGAGGGATGGGGAATACCTAGACATGGTAAAGACTCGACCTTTTGTTTGATTTGTCTAAGAATGTCAGTGTGTATAGCAGACCAAGGTCAAGGATTTTTCCTAAGTCTTCTATACTGGGGATTATTTAAATAAGAAATTTGATTTTGTTTCAATTAAAAGATTGACCAGTTTGTAAATCGAAGAATTTTGAAAAAGTGAAACTTTGCGTTGCTTAGCAGCCGAATGAAAATTAGAAGAGATTTGATTGCCGAGAATCTTGGTATGAACACCTGATTCATTGGCCTGAAAAGGATAAATTTGTTTTAAAAATGGAGTACCAGGGATAACGTCATAGGTAATATTTTGTACAATCAAAAAAGTATTTTTGAAGCAATAACCATTGTTTTGAATGTAACCTTCGTTCGGCTTATACCTGGTGTTCAAATGTTCTCCGTTGGCACTTCACAATTCTTCTTTTATTCTTTCACAATACTTAGTAGGAATAATTCCTTCACGTATAGAGTTCTAGTCAGCTCCGCTGTCAATAAGAGCTACTGCACTAGTAGAGAAATCATTGAATACTATTTTGACCGTAGAATACCGTTTTTGAATTGTCACATGTGAAATTGTGTGAAGAAATTGTTCTTCAGAAATTACATTCTCAGGGATGTTTTCTATATTTGGAAAATTGTCAGGAATATGTGACGAACTTGGACTCTGTGTTTCTAGGGTTGAAAGTTTTGTGTGGGGTTCTAGATCAGTAGCTTTGATATTGATGATCTCGTGTCTAAGATCTTGAACTTGAGCTTTTAGCTCATTGACTTGAATCTGGATATCTTTTGTTGGGAGTTGCTGGAAAGGATCCGGCACTGGATATTTTTGGAAGAGTTTTGTCAGGCTTGGAGTTTCCATGTAGAACTTAATGGCTTTCTTTTCCGCTTTAAGAACCAAGTCTTTATGGCTGCTTAGATACTCTTCTTTTTTTCTCTTCGTCAAAAATCTTTCCGATTAGATCAATTAGGAATTCTTTCTATTGGTGATGACGTTGATTACTTTGGTGGGAGAAGAATCATAATCTTATTGATCTTCCTCAGAGCCTTGATAGTAATCAACTTCTTTGTCACTATCATATGAGTTTTGGGCCAAAATAGCTAGGAGCTTCTTCTGAAGTTCGGGATGATTAGCTAATAACTCATTGGTCTTTTGTTCTGTTTTGCAATGGAAAGCTTTGTGCCCTGGTTTGCCACATCTGTAACAAACAACTGGCTTCTTTTTGGCGTTCTTCTTTTTGGAAGAACTTGGCTTAGAATTGAAGGCTGGAGGAGAATTGCTTTGAGGTTTTGTTGGTGTTTTGAATCTTTTGTGAATGACTTTCTTAGCATGTTCGGCTTTTGAAGAAGGAGCTTCAATTTTTGTTATGCCAAATGCTTCACAGGGTACATAAAAGAAAATATCCACTGAAAGAAGAAAACTTTATTAATAGAACTTACAACACAGGGTATATAAAAGAAAATACAAACTGAAAGAAGAAAACTGAAGAAAAACTTACACATAAATTTTAATAGTAACGCACCTACAAATTGTTGAATTTGTAGAACTTGGACAGAGATTTGTAAAAGAGAAAATTAAAGAGGGGAGAGGATAGTTTTGCAGATGAGAATTTGTTGAGCAGAGTTTGAGCTCTCAAGTTGGTTCTTGTTTTTTGATCTTCTGAATTATCAATTCTTTTTTCGATGATTTGTCTAAATGAAATGTCTGTCTTATGTGGAGCTGGATGGAGCTCAAGAATAGAGGCGTAATGATGTCCTGTTGTCATGCGCCGAAAGTTGGGCTACGATTGTCAAAAGGTAACTGCTTTGTCCTTTGCAACTTTTGAAAATTTTGTCCTTAGGACTATTCCTGAATAGTAACTTATCGGTATTGTAGATGAGTAGTGGAATGTTGGGGAATTGTTATGAATATTGCTTGCTGATAGTTTTGGCTTTACCTGCAAAATAAAATTTTGTTAGGTGTAATGTCCCTTACTTTTGCCAAAGCTCACGAACTTTGCAGGCACTTTTCTTTTACCTTTTGAATTTTGTTTTTGTCACAGATCGTAAGGGTGTTGTGAATCCTGAAGATCTTCAATTATGGGTTATGTGGCATACTCTGGTGAACTTGAATTGTCATATGTGACATCATCATCAAGGAGCTTTTGTAAAAAGATCTGCCTGATTGCTGGGTCATCTTTAAGGACTTCAAGAATATCTCTTTGTTTTTGTGTTAGTCCCTTGGATTTGGATTTCGTAGAGGAAGAAGAGACTTCCATTTTGGTCGGAGTAGATGGACCACGACCAACGTCCTTTTTGTCAAATGAATGAAGGTTTTGTAGGGTAAATTTCTTGGTTTTTGTTCTGCAGAAATATTCAACATTTTCTTTGCCAAAGAGTTTTGTTTCGTATTCATTCCAGCATCTGACCTTGTAGATTCGCACAATACATAGGGGAAATGAATTAAGAAGGAAATTATGATATCTATATTCCCAACAGAATAAGCAGGCAATGTTGAAGGTTCCGAAGAATTATACTTCTTTTGGAAATGCTTCACAGGCGGGGGAGTTTGCAGTCCAAAAATCCAATCCTTCCTTAGCTTCGCTAGGTAAGACAGAGGGAGTGCAACCAACATTGTCCACTAATGATAAAACAAAATTGGAAATGTATTTGGAGCTTCGTCATGGAAATTAAAGAACCAAGAATGAATCTCTGGTTTGTGAAAAAATGCTCTTAACCGAGCCATTTTCCAATCCAGGTAATTGTAAGTAGCTGGTTCAAAACGAACAGAGAATTGTCTTTCTTGTAGAGAATCTTTCCATTATTGGAAGCCCAAAACATTCTTGATAATGCATTTTGAATATAAAATGCAGGATGGAGTTGCGGCATCTGTGGTGTGGGTAATATCAGCTGACTAGGTGTCTGTAAAAACGAGTTCATAAAATTATCGAGTTGAGGATGATCACTAAGGTGATGTGCATCACCAAAGCTTCGTTGGACAAAGTCTTTTGATGAAGAGATTTGTATGGGCAGCTTTGTAGCTGGTAATAAAAAGGTATTCTGTATATCGGAGAAAATAATTGTCTCGAGAACAGTTTTGTATGGTAAAGGTGGAATTTTGGCTAGGGATTGAAATGAATTTTTTGTTGGAACAATTTTGTAGACGTCATTCATTTGTATACATTTGCGTTTGTCTTTCTTAGTCATTGTGAAGACCTGCATAAAAGGTGTTTTGTCACTCTTTCCTTGCAAAAACTCTCTATAAGGAAATCCGGTAAAGAATTGTTCTCCCCTTTGATGAATTCAATGTCGAAATCAAAAGAAGATAAAATTGCTTGCCATTTGGCAAAGATTTGTTTTGAAACCAGAATCTCAAAATCCTTTTGTAAAACACCTTTTGCAAATTTGCAATCGATGAGTAGAAGAAACTTTTTGTTAAAAAGATCATCTTGAAAATTGGAAATGCAAAGTACCATAGATAAAATTTCTCTTTTGGTAGTGGAATAATTTTGGTTCGTTCTGAGCCAAATGCCAGATTGATAACGAACTAACTATTCTTTATCATGCGTTCTTTGTTTAAGCATTCCTCTATAACCTATGTCAAATGCGTCTGTTTCTACAATCATGAATACAGAGGGATGGGGAATACCTAGACATGGTAAAGACTCGACCTTCTATTTGATTTGTCTAACAATGTCAATGTGTATTGTAGACCAAGGTTCAGGATTTTTCCTAAGTCTTCTACACTAGGGATTATTTAAACAAGAAATTTGATTTTGGCTTAATTGTAAAAGATTGACCTGTTTGTAAATCGAAGAATTTTATAAAAGAGAAACTTTACGTTGCTTGCCAACCGAATGAAAATTAAAAAAGATTTGATTGCCAAGAATCTTGGTATGAACACCTGATTCATTGATCTGAAAAGGATCAATTTGTTTTAAAAATGGAGTACCGGGGATAATGTCATAGGTAATATTTTGAACAATCAAAAAAGTATTTTTGAAGCAATAAGCATTGTTTTGAATGTAACCTTTGTTCAGCTTATAACTGGTGTTCAAATGTTCTCCATTGGCACCGCACAATTGTTCTTTTTTTCTTTCACAATACTTAGTAGGAATAATTGCTTCACGTATAGAGTTCTAGTCAGCTCCACTGTCAATAAGAGCTACTGCACTTGTGCAGAAATCGTTGAATACTATTTTTGAATTGTCACATCAGAAATTGTATGAAGAAATTGTTCTTTAGAAATTACAGCCTCAGGGATGTTTTCTAAAGTTGGAAAATTATCAGGAATATGAGAGGAACTTGGAATCTGTGTTTAAAGGATGGAAAGTTTTGTATGGAGTTCTAGATCAGTAGCTTTCAGATTGATGATCTCGTGTCTAATATCTTGAACTTGAGCTTTTAGCTCATTGACTTCAATCTGGATATCTTTTGTTGTGAGTTGCTGGAAAGGATTTGGCACTGGATATTTTTGGAAGAGTTACGTCAGGCTTGGAATTTCAATCTCACACTTAATGACTTTCTTTTCCTCTTATATAATCAAGTCTTTATGTTTGCTTAGGTACTCCTTTTTTTTCTCTTCATCAGAAATCTTTTTGGTTAGATCAATAAGGAATTCTATCTGATTTCCGTTGATGATGATGTTGATTACTTTGATGGGAGAAGAATCATAATCTGATTCATCTTCCTTAGAGCCCTGATAGTAATCAAGTTCTTTGTCACTATCAGATGAGTTTGTGACCAAAATACCTAGGAGCTTCTTCTGAAGTTCGGGGTGATCTGCTAATAACTCATTGGTCTTTTGTTCTGCTTTGCAATGGAAAGCATTTTGCCTTGGTTTGCCACATCTATAACAAACAACTGGCTTCTTTTTGGCGTTTTCCTTTTTGGAAGAAGTTGGCTTAGAATTGAAGGCTGGAGGAAAATTGTTTGGAGGTTTTGTTGGCCTTTTGAATCTTTGTGAACGACTTTCTTAGCATGTTTGGCTTTTTAAAAAGGAGCTTCAATTTTTGTTATGCCAAATGCTTCACAGGGTACATAAAAGAAAATATCCACTGAAAGAAGAAAACTTTATTAAGAGAACTTAAAACACAGGGTAGACAAAAGAAAATACAAACTGAAAGAAGAAAACTGAAGAAAAACTTACACATAATTTTTAACAGTAATGTACTTACAAATTGTCAAATTTGTAGAACTTGTACGGAGATTTGTAAAGGAGAAAATTAAAGAGGAGAGAGGATAGTTTTGTACATGAGAATTTGTTGTGGAGAGTTTGAGCTCTCAAGTTGGCTCTTGTTTTTTGATCTTCTGAATTATCGATTATTTTTTTGATGATTTGTATAAATGAAATGTCTGCCTTATATGGAGCTGGATGGAGCTCAATAATAGAGCTGTAATGATGTCCAGTTGTCATGCGCCAAAAGTTGGGCTGCGATTGTCAAAAGGTAACTACTTTGTGCTGTGCAACTTTTGAAAATTTTGTCCTTGGGCCTGTTCGTGAATAGTCAGTTGTCGGTACAGTAGATGAGTAGTGGAATGTTGGGGAATTGTTATGAATACTGCCTGGCGATAGTTTTGTCTTCACCTGCGAAATAAAATTTTGTAAGTTGTAATGGCCTTTACTTTTGCCAAAGGTCACGACCTTTGCAGGCTCTTTTCTTTTACCTTTTGAATTTTATTTTTGTCACAGATCGTAAGGATGTTCTGAATCCTGAAGATCTTCAATACTGGGTTATGTAGTAGACTCTGCTGAACTTGAATTGTCATCTGTGACATCATTATCAAGGAGCTTTTGTAAAAAGATCTTCGTGATTGCTGGGTCATCTTTGAGGACTTCGAGAATATCTCTTTGTCTTTCTGTTAGTCCCTTGGATTTGGATTTTGTAGAGGAAGAAGAGACTTCCATTTTGGTTGGGGTAGATGGACCGCGAGCAACGTCCTTTTTGTCAATTGAATGAATGTTTTGGAGGGTAAATTTTTTGGTTTTTGATCCGCAGAAATATTCAACATTTTCTTTGCCAGAGAGTTTTGTTTGGTATTCATTTCGCCATCTGACCTTGTAGATTTTCACAACAGATAGGGGAAATGAATTAAGAAGAAAATTCCGATATCTGTATTCCCAACATAATAAGCAGACAATGTTGAACATTTTGAAGAATTATACCTCTTTTCTAAATGCTTCACAGGCGGGGGAGTTTGCAGTCCAAAAATCCCATCCTTCCTTAACCTCACTAGGTAAGACAGAGGGAGTGCAACCAAACATTGTCCACTAATGGTAAAAAAAAATTGGAAATGTAGTTGGAACTTTGTCATGGAAATTAAGGAACCAAGAATGAATCTTTGGTTTGTGAAAAAATGCTCTTAACCGGGCCATTTTGTTATCCGGGTAATTGTAAGTAGCAGGTTCAAAAGGAGTAGAGAATTGTCTTTCTTGTATAGGATCTTTCCATTATTGGAAGCCGAAAACATTCCTGATAATGCATTTTGAATTTAAAATGCAGGATGGAGTTGCGACATCTGTGGTATGGGTAATGTCAGCTAACTGGGTGTCTGTAAGAACGAGTTCATAAAATTGTTGAGTACTTTGAGGATGATCACCAAGGTGATGTGAGTCACCAAAGCTTCGTTGAACAAAGTCTTTTGATGAAGAGATTTGTAGGGGCAGCTTTCAAGCTGGTAAGAAAAAGGTGTTCTGTATATCGGAGAAAATAATTGTCTCCAGAAGGTTTTGTGGGTTGTTTTGTGATAATAGTTTTGTATGGTAGAGGTGGAAAATTGGTTGGGGACTGAAATGAATTTTTTGTCGGAACAATTCTGTAGACGTCATTCATTTGTATACGTTAAACTTTTTCTTTCTTGCTCATTATGAAGACCAGCATAAAAGGTGTTTTGTCACTCTTTCCTTGCAAAAACTCTCTCGTAAGGAAATCCAGTAAGGAATTCTTCTCCCCTTTGATGAATTCCATGTCGAAATCAAAAGAAGATAAAATTGCTTGCCATCTGGCAGAGATTTCTTGTGAAACCAGATTCTTAACATCCTTTTGTAAAACATCTTTTGGAAATTTGCAATCGATGAGCAGAAGATATTCTTTGTTAAAAAGATCATCTTGAAATTTGAAAATCCAAAGTACGATAGATAAAATTTCTCTTTTGATAGTAGAATAATTTTGTTGCGTACTATGCTAAATGCCAGAATGATAACAAACTAACTGTTCTTTATCATGGATTCTTTGTTTAAGGATTCCTCCATAACCTATGTCAGATGCGTCTGTTTCTACAATCATGAATGCAGAGGGATGGGGAATACCTAGACATGGTAAAGACTCGACCTTTTGTTTGATTTGTCTAACAATGTCAGTGTGTATAGCAGACCAAGGTTCAGGATTTTTCGTAAGTCTTCTATACAGGGGATTATGTAAATAAGAAATTTGATTTTGTTTCAATTGTAAAAGATTGACCTGTTTGTAAGTCGAAGAATTTTGTAAAAGCGAAGCTTTACCTTGCTTAACAGCCGAACGAAAATTGAAAGAGATTTGATTGCCAAGATTCTTGTTACGAACACCTGATTCATTGACCTGAAAAGGATAAATTTGTTTTAAAAATGGAGTATCAAGGATAATGTCATGGGTAATATTTTATACAATCAGAAAAGTATTTTTGAAGCAGTAACCATTGTTTTGAATGTAACCTTTGTTCAGCTTATACCTCGTCTTCAAATGTTCTCCATTGGCACTGCACAATTGTTCTTTTTTTCCTTCACAATAGTTAGTAGGAATAATTCTTTCACGTATGGAGTTCTAGTCAACTCCACTGTCAATAAGAGCTACTGCACTTGGAGACAATTCATTGAATACTATTTTGACTGTAGACTTCCATTTTTGAATTGTCACATGAGAAATTGTTCTTCAAAAATTACAGTCGCAGGGATGTTCTCTATATTTGGAAAATTGTCAGGAATATGTGAGGAACTTGGAATCTGTGTTTCCAGGATGGAAAGTTTTGTATGGATTTCTAGATCAGTAGCTTTGAGATTGATGATCTCGTGTCTAAGATCTTGAACTTGAGCTTTTAGCTCATTAACTTCAATCTGGATATCTTTTGTTGTGAGTTGCTGGAAAGGATTTGGCACTGGATATTTTTGGAAGAGTTTTGTCAGGCTTGGAGTTTCAATGTCGAACTTAATGACTTTCTTTTCCTCTTCAAAAATCAAGTCTTTATGGTTGCTTAGATACTCCTTCTTTTTCTCTTCATCAGAAATCTTTTTGGTTAGATCAATAAGGAATTCCTTCTGATTTCCATTGGTGGTGACGTTTATTACTTTGATGGGAGAAGAATCATAATCTGATTCATCTTCCTCAGAGCTTTGATAGTAATCAACTTCTTTGTCACTATCATATGAGTTTTGGGCCAAAATAGCTAAGAGCTTCTTCTGATGTTCGGGCTGATTAGCTAATAACTCATTGGTCTTTTGTTCTGTTTTGCAATGGAAAGCTTTGTGCCCTGGTTTGTCACACTGTAACAAACAACTGGGTTCTTTTTGGCGTTCTTCTTTTTTGAAGAAGTAGGCTTAGAATTGAAGGCTGGAGGAGAATTGTTTGGAGGTTTTGTTGGCCTTTTGAATCTTTTATGAATGTTTTTCTTAGCCCATTTGGCTTTTAAAGAAGGAGCTTCAATTTTTGTTATGCCAAATGCTTCACAGGGTACATGAAAGAAAATATCCGCTGAAAGAAGAAAACTTCATTAAGAGAACTTAAAACATAGGGTACGCAAAAGAAAATACAAACTGAAAGAAGAAAACTGAAGAAAAACTTACACATAATTTTTAACAGTAATATACACACAAATTGTCGAATTTGTAGAACTTGTACAGAGATTTGTAAAGGAGAAAATTAAAGAGGAGAGAGGATAGTTTTGTAAATGAGAATTTACTGAGGAGAGTTTGAGCTCTCAAGTTGGCTCTTGTTTTTTTATCTTCTGAATTCTCGATTCTTTTTTCGATGATTTGTCTAAATGAAATGTCTGCCTTATATGGAGCTGGATGGAGCTCAATAATAGAGCCATAATGATGTCTAGTTGTCATGCGCCGAAAGTTGGGCTGCGATTGTCAAAAGGTAAACTACTTTGTCCTGTGCAACTTTTGAAAATTTTGTCCTTGGGACTGTTCCTAAATACTAACATGTCGGTACTGTAGATGAGTAGTGGAATGTTGGGGAATTGTTATGAATGCTGCCTGCCGATAGTTTTGTCTTTACCTGCGAAATAAAATTTTGTTAGTTGTAATGGCCCTTACTTTTGGCAAGGGTCACGACCTTTGCAGGCACTTTTCTGAATTTTGTTTTTGTCACAGATTGTAAGGAAGTTGTGAATCCTGAAGATCTTCAATTCTGGGTTATGTAGCAGACTCTGCTGAACTTGAATTGTCATCTGTGACATCATTGTCAAGGAGCTTTTGTAAAAAGATCTTCCTGATTGCTGGGACATCTTTGAGGACTTTGAGAATACCTCTTTGTTTTTGTGCTAGTCCCTTGGATTTGGATTTTGTAGAGGAAGAAGAGACTTCCATTTTGGTTGGCGTAGATGGACCACGGGCAACGTCCTTTTTGTCAAATGAATGAATGTTTTGGAGGGTAGTTTTTTGGTTTTTGTTCTATAGAAATATTCATCATTTTCTTTGCCACAGAGTTTTGTTTCGTATTCATTCCACCATCTGACCTTGTAGATTCGCACAACAGATAAGGGAAATGAATTAAGAGGAAAATTCTGATATTTGTATCCCCAACAGAATAAGCGGGCAATGTTGAAGATTCTGAAGAATTATACTTCTTTTGTAAATGCTTCATAGGCAGGGGAGTTTGCAGTCCAGAAATCCCATCCTTCCTTAGCCTCACTAAGTAAGACAGAGGGAGTGCAACAAAACATTGTCCACTAATGATAAAACAAAATTGGAAATGTATTAGGAGCTTTGTCATGGAAATTAAAGAACCAAGAATGAATCTCTCGTTTGTGAAAAAATGCTCTTAACCGGGCCATTTTGTAATCCAGGTAATTGTAAGTAGCTGGTTCAAAATGAGCAAAGAATTGTCTTTCTTGTATAGGATCTTTCCATTATTGGAAGCCCAAAACATTCTTCATAATGCATTTTGAATATAAAATGCAGGATAGAGTTGCGACATCTGTGGTATGGGTAATGTCAGCTGAGTGGGTGTCTGTAAGAATGAGTTCATAAAATTGTCAAGTTCTTTGAAGATGATCACCAAGGTAATGAGAGTCACCAAAGCTTCATTGAACCAAGTCTTTTGATGAAGAGATTTGTAGGGGCAGCTTTGTAGCTGGTAAGAAAAAGGTGTTCAGTATATCGGAGAAAATAATTATCTCAAGAAGGTTTTGTGGGTGGTTTTGTGACAACAGCTTTGTATGGTAGAGGTGGAAAATTGGCTAGGGACTGAAATGAATTTTTTGTAGGAACAATTTTGTAGTCGTCATTTGTTTGTATACCTTTGCCTTTGTCTTTCTTGCTCATTGCGAAGACCTGCATAAAAGTTGTTTTGTCACCCTTTCCTTTAAAAAAACACTCTTGTAAGGGAATCCAGTAAGGAATTGTTCTCTGCTTTGATGAATTCAATGTCGAAATCAAAAGAAGATAAAATCGCTTGCCATCTTGCAACGATTTCTTTTGAAACCAGATTCTTAACATCCTTTTGTAAAAGACCTTTTGCAAATTTGCAATCGATGAGGAGAAGAAATTTTTTGTTAAAAATATCATCCTTAAATTTCGAAATGCAAAGTATGATAGATAAAATTTCTCTTTTGGTAGTAGAATAATTTTGTTGCGTTCTGAGCCAAATGCCAGAATGATAACGAACTAACTATTCTTTATCATGCATTCTTTGTTTAAGGATTCCTCTATAACCTATGTCAGATGTGTCTGTTTCTCCAATCATGAATGCAGAGGGATGGGGAATACCTAGACATGGTAAAGAGTCAACCTTTTGTTTGATTTCTCTAACAATGTGAGTGTGTATAGCAGACCAAGGTTTAGGATTTTTCCTAAGTCTTCTATACTGCGGATTATTTAAAGAAGAAATTTGGTTTTGTTTCAATTGTAAAAGATTGACCTGCTTGTAAATCGAAGAATTTTGTAAAAGCGAAACTTTACGTTGCTTATTAGCCGAATGAAAATTGAAAGAGATTTGATTGTCGAGAATCTTGGTATGAACAACTGATTCATTGACCTGAAAAGGATAAATTTCTTTTAAAAATGGACTACCAGGAATAATGTCATAGGTTATATTTTGCACAATTAGAAAAGTATTTTTGAAGCAATAACTATTGTTTTGAATGTAACCCTTGTTCAGCTTATACCTAGTGTTCAAATGTTCTCCATTAGCACTACACAATTGTTCTTTTTTTCTTTCACAATACTTAGTAGGAATAAGTCCTTCACGTATAAAGTTCTAGTCAGCTCGACTGTCAATAAGAGCTACTGCACTTGTAGAGAAATCATTGAATTCTATTTTAACCGTAGAATAGCATTTTTGAATTGTCACATGAGAAATTGTATGAAGAAATTGTTCTTCAAAAATTTCAATCTCAGGGATGTTTTATATATTTGGAAAATTGTCAGGAATATGAGAGGAACCTGGAATCTGTGTTTCCAGCATGAAAAGTTCTGTATGGAGTTCTAGATCAATAGCTTTGAGATTGATGATCTCATGTCTAAGATCTTGAACTTGAGCTTTTAGCTCATTGACTTCAATCTGGATATCTTTTGTTGTGACTTGCTAGAAAGGATTTGGCACTGGATATTTTTGGAAGAGTTTTGTCACGCTTGGAGTTTCAATGTCGAACTTAATGACTTTCTTTTCCTTTTCTAGAATCAAGTCTTTATGATTGCTTAGATACTCCTTTTTTTTCTCTTCATCAGAAATCTTTTTGGTTAGACCAATCAGGAATTCTTTCTGATTTCCATTGGTGATGACGTTTATTTCTTTGATGGGAGAAGAATCATAATCTGATTCAACTTCCTCAGACCTTTCATAGTAATCAACTTCTTCGTCACTATCAGATTAGTTTTGGGCCAAAATAGCTAGGAGCTTCTTCTGATGTTCAGGCTTATCTGCAAATAACTCATTGGTCTTCTGTTCTGTTTTGCAATGGAACGCTTTATGCCCTGAACAAAAACTTACGCATAATTTTTAATAGTAATATATTTACAAATTGTCGAATTTGTAGAACTTGTACAGATATTTGTAAAGCAGAAAATTAAAGGGGAGAAAGGATAGTTTTGTAGATGAGAATTTGTTGAGGAGAGTTTGAGCTCTTAAGTTGGCTCTTGTTTTTTGATCTCCTGAATTCTCGATTCTTTTTTCGATGATTTGTCATAATGAAATGTCTGCCTTATACGGAGCTGGATGGAGCTCAATAATAGAGGCGTAATGATGTCCAATTGTCATGCGTCGAAAGTTGGGTTGCGATTGTGCAAAGGTAGCTACTTTGTCCTGTGCAACTTTTGAAAATTTTGTCCTTGGGACTGTTCCTGAATAGTAACTTATCGGTACTGTAGATGAGCAGTGGAATGTCGGGGAATTGTTATGAATACTGCCTACCGATAGTTTTGTCTTTACCTGCGAAATAAAATTTTATTAGTTGTAATGGGCCTTACTTTTGCCAAAGGTCACAACCTTTGCAGGCTCTTTTCTTTTACCTTTTGATTTTTGTTTTTGTCACAAATCGTAAGGATGTTGTGAAAATTGAAGATCTTTAATTCATGGTTATGTAGCAGACTCTGCTGAACTTGAATTGTCATCTGTGACATCATTGTCAAGGAGCTTTTATAAAAAGATCTGCCTGATTGCTGAGTTATCTTTGAGGACTTTAAGAATATCTCTTTGTTTTTGTGTTTGTCCCTTGGATTTGGATTTTGTAGAGGAAGAAAAGACGTCCATTTTGGTTGGGGTAGATGGACCACGGGCAACATCCTTTTTGTCAAATGAATCAATGTTTTGGCGGGTAAATTTTTTGGTTTTTGTTTTGCACAAATATTCAACATTTTCTTTGCCACAGAGTTTTGTTTCGTATTCATTCCACCATCTGACCTTGTAGATTCGCACAACAGATAGGGGAAATGAATTAAGAAGAAAATTCTGATATCTGTATTCCCAATAGAATAAGCAGGCATTGTTGAAGATTCTGAAGAATTATACTTCTTTTGTAAATGTTTCACAGGCAGGGGAGTTTGCAGTCTAGAAATCCCATCCTTCTTTAGCTCCACTACGTAAGACAGAGGGAGTGCATCCAAACATTGTCCATTAATAATAATACAAAATTGGAAATGTATTTGGAGCTTTTTCATGGAAATTGAAGAACCAAGAATGAATATCTGGTTTGTGAAAAATGCTCTTAACCGGGCCATTTTGTAACCCAGGTATTGATAAGTAGCTGGTTGAAAAGGAATAGAGAATTGTCCTTCTTGTAGATGATCTTTCCATTATTGGATGCCCAAAACATTCTTGATAATGCATTTGAATATAAAATGCAGGATGGAGTTGTGGCATCTGTGGTATGGGTAATGTCAGCTGACCGGGTGTCTGTAAGAATGAGTTTATAAAACTGTCGAGTTCTTTCAAGATGATCACCAAGGTGATGTGAGTCACCAAAACTTCGTTGAACCATGTCTTTTGATGAAGAGATTTGTAGGGGCAGCTTTGTAGCGGGTAAGAAAAAGGTGTTCTGTATATCGGAGAAAATAATTGTCTCGAGAAAGTTTTGTGGGTTGTTTTGTGACAATAGTTTTGTATGGTAGAGGTGGAAAATTGGCTAGGGACTGAAATGAATTTTTTGTTGGAACAATTTTTTAGACGTCATTCATTTGTATACGTTTGCCTTTGTCTTTCTTGCTCGTTGTGAAGACCTGCATAAAAGGTGTTTTGTCACTCTTTCCTTGTGAAAACTCTTTTTTATGGAAATCCGGTAAGGAATTCTTCTCCCCTTTGATGAATTCAGTGTTGAAATCAAAAGAAGATAAAATTGCTTGCCATCTGGCAATGATTTGTTTAGAAACCAGATTCTTAACATCCTTTCCTAAAACATCTTTTGCAAATTTGCAATCGATGAGCAGAAGAAATTTTTTGTTAAAAAGATCATCTTGGAATTTGGAAATGCAAAGTACGATAGATAAAATTTCTCTTTTGATGGTAGAATAATTTTGTTGCGTACTAAGCCAAATGCCAGAATGATAACGAACTAACTGTTCTTTATCATGCATTCTTTGTTTAAGGATTCCTCCATAACCTATTTCAGATGCGTCTGTTTCTACAATCATGAATGCAGAGGGATGGGGAATACCTAGACATGGTAAAGACTCGACCTTTTGTTTTATTTGTCTAACAATGTGAGTGTGTATAGCAGACCAAGGTTCAGGATTTTTATTAAGTCTTCTATACAGGGGATTATGTAAATAATAAATTTGATTTTGTTTCATTTGTAAAAGATTGACCAATTGGAAAATCGAAGAATTTTGTAAAAGCGAAACTTTACGTTGCTTAGCAGCAGAATGAAAATTGAAAGACATTTGATTGCCAAGAATCTTGTTACGAACACTTGATCCATTGGCCTGGAAAGGATAAATTTGTTTTAAAAATGGAGTACCAAGGATAATGTCATGGGTGTATAAAAGAAAATACAAACTGAAAGAAGAAAACTAAACAAAAACTTGCAGATAATTTGTAATAGTAATATACTTAAAAATTGGCGAATTTGTAAAACTTGTTCAGAGATTTATAAAGGAAAAAATTAAGGAGGAGAGAGGAGAGTTTTGTAGATGGGAATTGGTTCGGGAGAGTTTGAGCTCTCAAGTTGGCTCTTGTTTTTTTATCATCTTAATTCTCGATTCTTTTTTCCATGATTTGTCTGAATAAAATGTCTACCTTTTGTAGAGCTGGATGAAGCTCAATAATAGAGGCGTAATGATGTCCAGTTGTCATGCGCCGAAAGTTGGGTTGCGATTGTCAAATGGTAACCGCTTTGTCCTGTGCAACTTTTGAAAATTTTGTCCTTGAGACTATTCATGAATGGTAACTTGTCGGAACTCTAGATGAATAGTGGAATGATGTGGAACTGTTGTGAATAGTGCATGCCGACAGTTTTGTCTTAACCTGCACAACAAAATTTTGTAAGTTGTAATGGCCCTTACTTTTGGCAAAGGTCATGACCTTCGCACACTCTTTTCTTTCATCTTTTGAATTTTGTTTTTAGCACAGATCGTAAGGGTCTTGTGAATCCTGAAGATCTTAAATTATGGGTTTTGTAGCAGACTCTGCTGAACTTGAATTGTCATCTACAACATCACTGTCAAGGAGCTTTCGTAAAAAGATCTGTCTGATGGATAGGTCATTTTTGAGCACTTCAAGAATATGTCTTTATCTTTTGTGTTACTGCCTTGGATTTGGATTTTGTAGAGGAAGAAGATATTTCCATTTTTGTTGGGGCAGATGGACCACGGGCAATGTCCTTTTTCTCAAATGAATGAATGTTTTGGAGGGTAAATTTTTAAATTTTTTGTTCTATAGAAATATTCAACATTTTCTTTGCCATAGAGTTTTGTTTTGTATTCATTCCACCATCTAACATTGTAGATTCGCACAACAGATGGGGGAAATGAATTAGGAAGAAAAATCTGATATCTGTATTCCCAATAGAATATCCAGGCAATGTTGAAGATTCTGAAGAATTGTACTTCTTTTGTAAATGCTTCGTAGGTGGGGGAGTTTGTAGTGCAGAAATCCCATGCATCCTTAGCCTCATTGGGTAAGACAGAGGGAGAGCAACCAAACATTGTCCACCAATGATAAAACTAAATTTGAAATGTATTTGGAGCTCTGTCATGGAAATTAAAGAGCCAAGAAAGAATCTCTGGTCTGCGAAAAAGTGCTCTTAGCCACGCAATTTTGTAATTCAGGTAATTGTAAGTAGCTGGTTCAAAAGGAACAGAGAATTGTCTTTCTTGTAAAGGATATTTCCATTGCTGGAAGCCAAAAACATTCTTGATAATGCATTTTGAATATAAAATGAAGAGGAAGTTTCGACATCTGTGGTATGGGTGATGTCTGCTGACTGGGTGTTTCTAAGAATGAGTTCATAAAATTGTCGAGTTTTTTTAGGATGATCACAAAGGTGATGTGAGTCACTAAAGATTCATTGAACCAAGACTTTTGATGAAGAGATTTGTAGGGGCAACTTTGTAGCTAGTAAGAAAAAGGTGTTCTGTTTATCGGAGAAAATAATTGCCTCGAGAAGGTTTTGTGGGTTGTTTTGTGACAACAGTTTTGTATGGTAGAGGTGGAAAATTAGCTAGGGACCGAAATGAATTTTTCGTAGGAACAATTTTGTTGACGTCATTCATTTGTATACCATTGCCTTTGTCTTTCTTGCTCATTGTGAAGACCTGCACAAAAGGTGTTTTGTCACTCTTTCCTTGCAAAAACTCTCTTGTAAGGAAATCCGGTAAGGAATTGTTCTCTCCTTTGATGAATTCAATGTCGAAATCAAAAGAAGATAAAATTGCTTGTCATCTGGCAAAGATTTGTTTTAAAACTAGATTCTTAACATCCTTTTGTAAAACATCTTTTGCAAATTTTCAATCAATGAGCAAAAGAAATTTTTTGTCAAGAAGATCATCTTGAAATTTGGAAACGCGAAGTACGATAGATAAAATTTCTCTTTTGATAGTAGATTAATTTTGTTGCGTACTAAGCCAAATGCCAGAATAATAACAAACTAAGTGTTCTTTATCATGTATTCTTTGTTTAAGGATTCCTCTATGACCTATGTAAGATGCATCTATTTTTACAATCATGAATGCAGATTGACAGGGAACACCTAGACATGGTAAAGACTCGACCTTTTGTTTGATTGTCTAACAATGTGAGTGTGTATAGCAAACCAAGGTTCTGGATTTTTCAAAAGTCTTTTACACAGGGGATTATTTAAATAAGAAATTTGATTTTGTTTCAATTGTAAAAGATTGAGCAGTTTGCAAATCGAAGAATTTTGTAAAAGTGAAACTTTACGTTGCTTAGCAGCCGAACGAAAATTGAAAGAGATTTGATTGCCTAGAATCTTGGTATGAACACCTGATTCATTGACCTGAAAAGGATAAATTTGTTTTAAAAATGGAGTACCGAGGATAATGTCGTGGGTAATATTTTATAGAATCAGAAAATTATTTTTGAAGCAATAACCATTGTTTTAAATGTAACCTTTGTTCAGCTTATACCTGGTGTTCAGATGTTCTCCATTGGCGTTGCACAATTGTTCTTTTTTACTTTCACAATACTTAGAAGGAATAATTCCTTCACGTATGGAGTTCTAGTCAGCTCCATTGTCAATAAGAGCTACTGCACTTTTAGAGAAATCATTGAATACTATTTTGACCGTAGAATACCATTTTTGAATTGTCACATGAGAAATTGTATGAAGAAATTGTTCTTCAGAAATTGCAACCTTAGGGGTGTTTTCTATATTTGGAAAATTGTCAGGAATTTGATGTTTCCAGGGTGGAATGTTTTGTATGGAGTTCTAGATTAGTAGCTTTGAGATTGATGATCTCTTGTCTAAGATCTCGAACTTGAGCTTTTAGCTCATTGACTTCAATCTCGATATCTTTTGTAATGAGTTGCTGGAATGGATTTGGCACCGGATATTTTTGGAAGAGTTTTGTCAGGCTTGGAGTTTCAATGTCGATCTTAATGACTTTCTTTTCTTCTTCAAGAATCAAGTCTTTATGGTTCCCAAGATACTCCTTTCTTTCTGTTCATCAGAAATCTTTCCGATTAGATCAATTAGGAATTCTTTTTGATTTCTATTGGTGATGACGTTGATTTCTTTAATGGGAGAAGAATCATAATCTAATTCATCTTCCTCAGAGCTTTGATAGTAATCAACTTCTTTGTCACTATCAGATGAGTTTTGTGCCAAAATAGCTAGGAGCGTCTTCTGAAGTTCAGGCTGATCGGCAAATAACTCATTGGTCTTTTGTTCTGTTTAGCAATGGAAAGCTTTGTGCCCTGGTTTGCCACATTTGTAATAAACAACTGGCTTCTTTTTGGTGTTCTTCTTTTTGGAAGAAGTTGGCTTAGAATTGAAGAGTGGAGGAGAATTATTTGGAGGTTTTGTTGGCCTTTTGAATCTTTTGTGAACAACTTTCTTAGCACGTTTGGCTTTTTAAGAAGGAACTTCAACTTTTTTTTATGCCAAATGCTTCACGTGGTACATAAAAGAAAATATCCACCGAAAGAAGAAAACTTTATTAAGAGAAGTTAAAACACAAGGTACATAAAAGAAAATACAAACTGAAAGAAGAAAACTGAAGAAAAACTTACAGACACTTTCTAATAGTAATATACATACAAATTGTCGAATTTGTAGAACTTGTTCAGGGATTTGTAAAGGAGAAAATTAAGGTGGAGAGAGGAGAGTTTTGTAGATAGGAATTTGTTGAGGAGAGTTTGAGCTCTCAAGTTGGCTCTTGTTTTTTGATCTTCTGAATTCTCGATTCTTTTTTTGATGATATGTCTGAATGAAATGCCTGCCTTATATAGAGTTGGATGGAGCTCAATAATAGAGGCGCAACGATGTCCAGTTGTCATGCGCCGAAAGTTGGGCTGCGATTATCAAAAGGTAACCGCTTTGTCCTGTGTAACTTTTGAAAATTTTGTCCTTGAGACTTTTCATAAATAATAACTTGTCGGAACTGTAGATGAATAGTGGAATGTCGGGGAACTGTAGTGAATAGTGCATGCCGACAGTTTTTTCTTAACCTGCACAATAAAATTTTGTTAGTTGTAATGGCCCTTACTTTTGCCAAAGGTCGCGACCTTCGCGCGCTCTTTTCTTTTGTCTTTTGAACTTTGTTTTTATCCCAGATCGTAAGGATCTTGTTAATCCTGAAGATGTTCAATTATGGGATTTGTAGCAGACTCTACTGAACTTGAATTGTCATCTGCGACATCACTATCAAGGAGCTTTTGTAAACAGATCTGTCTGATGGTTAGGTCATCTTTGAGGACTTCAAGAATATGTCTTTGTTTTTTGTGTTAGTCCCTTGGATTTGGATTTCGTAGAGGAAGAATATACTTCCATTTTTGTTAGGGTAGATGCACCACAGGCAACGTCCTTTTTGTCAAATGAATGAATGTTTTGGAGGGTAAATTTTTTAGTTTTTGTTCTGTACAAATATCCAAGATTTTCTTTGCCACATAGTTTTGTTTTGTATTCATTGCACCATCTGACCTTGTTGATTCGCACAACAGATAGGAGAAATGAATTAAGAAGAAAATTCTGATATCCGTACTCCCAACAGAATATCTAGGCAATGTTGAAGATTCTGAACAATTGTACGTCTTTTGTAAACGCTTCATAGGGGGGGAGTGTGTAGTCCAGGAATCCCATCCTTCCTTAGCCTCACTAGGTAAGACAGAGGGAGAGCAACCAAACATTGTCCACCAATGACAAAACCAAATTGGAAATTTATTTGGAGCTTTGTCGTGTAAATAAAAGAACCAAGAATTAATCTCTGGTATGCGAAAAAGTGCTCTTAGCCAGGCCATTTTGTAATTCAGGTAATTGTAAGTAGTTGGTTCAAAAGGAATAGAGAATTGTCTTTCTAATAGAGGATCTCTCCATTATTGGAAGCCCAAAACATTCTTGATAATGCATTTTGAATATAAAATGCAGGAGGGAGTTGCGACATTTGTGGTATGGGTGATGTCTGCTGACTTGGTGTTTGTAAGAATGAGTTCATAAAATTGTCGAGTTTTTTTAGGATGATCACAAAGGTGATGTGATTCACTAAATCTTCGTTGAACCAAGACTTTTGATGAAGAGATGTGTAGGGGAACTTTGTAGCTCGTAAGAAAAAGGTGTTCTGTTTATCGGAGAAAATAATTGCCTCGAGAAGGGTTTGTGGGTTGTTTTCTAACAACAGTTTTGTATGGTAGAGGTGGAAAATTGGCTAGGGAGTGAAATGAATTTTGTGTAGGAACAATTTTGTAGGCGTCATTCATTTGTATACCTTTGCCTTTGCCTTTCTTGCTCATTCTGAAGACCTGCATAAAAGGTGTTTTGTCACTCTTTCCTTGCAAAAACTCTCGTGTAAGGAAATCTGGTAAGGAATTGTTCTCTCCTTTAATGAATTCAATGTCGAAATCAGAAAAAGATAAAATTGCGTGTCATCCAGCAAAGATTTGTTTTGAAACCAGATTCTTAACATCCTTTTGTAAAACATCTTTTTCAAATTTTCAATCGCTGAGCAGAAGAAATTTTTTGTTGAAAAGATCATCTTGAAATTTGGAAACACAAAGTACGATAGATAAAATTTCTCTTTTGATAGTAGAATAATTTTGTTGCGTACTAAGCCAAATGCCAAAATGATAGCAAACTAGCTATTCTTTATCTTGCATTCTTTCTTTAAGGATTCCTC
Organism: Selenicereus undatus; assembly: GCA_017589665.1. Classification (NCBI taxonomy): domain Eukaryota; kingdom Viridiplantae; phylum Streptophyta; class Magnoliopsida; order Caryophyllales; family Cactaceae; genus Selenicereus; species Selenicereus undatus. The sequence continues at coordinate 58,238,320 of JACYFF010031957.1, forward strand.
TATAACCTATGTCAGATGCATTTGTTTACACAATCATGAATACAGAGGGATGGGGAACACCTAGACATGGTAAAGACTCGACCTTTTGTGTTATTTGTCTAACAATGTCAGTGTGTATAGTAGACCAAGGTTTAGGATTTTTCCTAGGTCTTTTAGACAGGGGATTATTTAAATAAGAAATTTGATTTTGTTTCAATTGTAAAAGATTGACCTGTTGGCAAATCGAAGAATTTTGTAAAAGCGAAACTTTACGTTGCTTAGCAGCCGAATGAAAATTGAAGGAGATTTGATTGCCGAGAATCTTGGTTTGAATATAAAATGCAGGAGGGAGTTGCGACATCTATGGTATGGCTGATGTCTGATGACTGGGTGTTTGTAAGAATGTGTTCGTAAAATTGTCGAGTTTTCATAGGATGATCGCAAAGGTGATGTGAGTCACTAAAGATTCGTTGAACCAAGACTTTTGATGAAGAGATTTGTAAGGGCAACTTTGTAGCTGGTAAGAAAAATGTGTTCTGTTCGTCGGAGAAACTAATCGTCTCAACAAGGTTTTGTAGGTTGTTTTGTGACAACAGTTTTGTATGGTAGAGGTGGAAAATTGGCTAGGGAGTGAAATGAATTTTTTGTGGGAACAATTTTCTAGGCGTCATTCATTTGTATACCTTTGCCTTTGTCTTTCTTGCTCATTGTGAAGACCTGCATAAAAGGTGTTTTGTCACTCTTTCCTTGCAAAAACTCTCTTGTAATGAAATCCGGTAAGGAATTGTTCTCTCCTTTAATGAATTCAATGTTGACATCAAAAGAAGATAAAATTGCTTGTCATCTGGCAAAGATTTGTTTTGAAACCAAATTCTTAACATCCTTTTGTAAAACATCTTTTGCAAATTTTCAATCGATGAGCAGAAGAATTTTTTTGTTAAAAAGATCATCTTGAAATTTGGAAACACAAAGTACGATAGATAAAATTTCTCTTTTGATAGTAGAATAATTTTGTTGCGCACTAAGCCAAATGCCAGAATGATAATGAACTAACTGTTCTTTATCATGCATTCTTTGTTTCAGGATTTCTCTATAACCTTTGTCAGATATGTCTGTTTCCATAATCGTGAGTGTGGAGGGATGGGGAACACCTAGACATGGTAAAGACTCGACCTTTTGTTTGATTTGTCTAACAATGTCAGTGTGTATAGCAGACCAAGGTCCAGGATTTTTCCTAAGTCTTCTAGACAGGGGATTATTTAAATAAGAAATTTGATTTTGTTTCAATTGTAAAAGATTGACCTGGTTGAAAATCGAAGGATTTTGTAAAAGCCAAACTTTACGTTGCTTAGCGGCCGAATGAAAATTGAAAGAGATTTGATTGCCGAGAATCTTGGTATGAACACCTAATTCATTGACCTGAAAAGGATAAATTTGTTTTAAAAATGAAGTACCAAGGATAATGTCATGGCCATTGTTTTATACAATCAGAAAAGTATTTTTGAAGCAATAACCATTGTTTTGAATATGACCTTTGTTCAGCTTATACCTGGTGTTCAAATGTTCTCCATTGGCAATGCACAATTGTTCTTTTCTTCGTGCACAATACTTAGTGGGAATAATTCATTCACGTATGGAGTTCTAGTCAGCTCCACAGTCAATAAGAGCTACTGCACTTCTAAGAAATCATTGAATACTATTTTGACCGTAGAATACCATTTTTGAATTGTCACATGAGAAATTGTATGAAGAAATTGTTCTTCAAAAGTTGCAGTCTTAGGGGTGTTTTCTATATTTGGAAAATTGTCAGGAATATGAGAGGAACTTGGAATCTGTGTTTCCAGGGTGGAAAGTTTTGTATGGAGTTCTAGATCAGTAGCTTTGAGATTGATGATCTCGTGTCTAAGATCTCGCACTTGAGCTTTTAGCTCATTGACTTCAATCTGGATATCTTTTGTAATGAGTTGCTGGAAAGGATTTGGCACTGGATATTTATGGAAGAGTTTTGTCAGGCTAGGAGTTTCAATGTCAATCTTAATGACTTTCTTTTCTTCTTCAAGAATCAAGTCTTTATGGTTCCTCAGATACTCCTTTTCTCTGTTCATCAGAAATCTTTCCAATTAGATCAATCAGGAATTCTTTCTGATTTCTGTTGGTGATGACGTAGATTACTTTGATGGGAGAAGAATCATAATCTGATTCATCTTCCTCAGAGCTTTGATAGTAATCAACTTCTTTGTCACTATCAGATGAGTTTTGGACCAAAATAGCTAGGAGCTTCTTCTGAAGTTCAGGCTTATCGGCAAATAACTCATTGGTCTTTTGTTCTGTTTAGCAATGGAAAGTTTTGTGCCCAGGTTTGCCACATTTGTAATAAACCACTGCCTTCTTTTTGGCGTTCTTCTTTTCGGAAGAAGTTGGCTTATAATTGAAGGGTGGAGGAGAACTGTTCAGAGGTTTTGTTGGCCTTTTGATTCTTTTGTGAACAGCTTTCTTAGCACGTTTGGCTTTTGAAGAAGGAGCTTCAATTTTTTTTTATGCCGAATGCTTCACAGGGCACATAAAAGAAAATATCCACTGAAAGAAGAAAACTTTTTCAAGAGAAGTTAAACACAGGGTACATAAAAGAAAATACAAACTGAAAGAAGACAGCTGAAGAAAAACTTACAAATAATTTGTAATAGTAATATACTTAGAAATTGTCGAATTTGTAGAACTTGTTCAGAGATTTGTAAAGGAGAAAATTAAGGAGGAGAGAGGAGAGTTTTGTAGATGGGAATTTGTTGAGGAGAGTTTGCGCTCTCAAGTTGGCTCTTGTTTTTTTTTTGATCTTCTGAATTCTCGATTCTTTTTTCGATGATTTGTTTGAATGAAATGTCTGCCTTATATAGAGCTGGATTGAGCTCTGTAATATAGGCGTAATGATGTCCAGTTGTCATGCGCCGAAAGTTGGGATGCGATTGTCAAAAGGTGACCGCTTTGTCATGTGAAACTTTTGAAAATTTTGTCCTTCAGAGTGTTCACGAATAGTAACTTGTCGGAACTGCAGATGAATAGTGGAATGTTGGGGAACTGTAGTGAATATTGCATGCCGATAGTTTTGTCTTAACCTGCACAACAAAATTTTGTTAGTTGTAATGGCCCTCACTTTTGCCAAAGGTAACGACCTTCGCGCGCTCTTTCCGTTTGTCTTTTGTATTTTTATTTTATCACATATCGTAAGGATCTTGTGAATCCTGAAGATCTTAAATTATGGGTTTTATTCCAGAACCTGCTGAACTTGAATTGTCGTCTGCAACATCACTGTCAAGGAGCTTTTGTAAAGAGATCTGTCTGATGGCTGGGTCATCTTTTAGGACATCAAGAATATGTCTTTGTTCTTTGTGTTAGTCCCTTGGATTTGGATTTTGTAGAGGAAGAAGATACTTCCATTTTTGTTGGGGTAGATGGCCCACGGGCAACATCCTTTTTCTAATGAATTAATGTTTTGGAGGGTGAGTTTTTTAGTTTTTGTTCTGTAGAAATATTCAAGATTTTCTTTGCCACAGAGTTTTGTTTTGTATTCATTCCACCATCTGACCTTGTTGATTCGCACAACAGATAAGGGAAATGAATTAAGAAGAAAATTCTGATATCTGTATTCCCAACAGAATATCCAAGCAATGTTGAAGATTCTGAAGAATTGTACTTCTTTTGTAAATGGTTCATAGGCGGGGGAATTTGTAGTCCCGAAATCCCATCCTTCCTTAGCCTCACTAGGTAAGACAGTGGGAGAGCAACCAAACATTGTCGACCAATGACAAAACCAAATTGGAAATGTATTTGGAGCTTTGTTATGGAAATTAATGAACCAAGAATGAATCTTTGGTCTGCGTAAAAGTGCTCTTAGCCAAGCCATTTTTTAGCTGCAGTAAATGTAAGTAGCTGGTTCAAAAGGAACAGAGAATTGCCTTTCTTGTAGAGGATCTTTCCATTACTGGAAGCCTAAAACATTCTTGATAATGCATTTTGAATATAAAATGCAAGAGGGAGTTGCGACATCTGGGGTATGGCTGATGTCTGCTGACTCGGTGTTTGTAAGAATGAGTTCATAAAATGTTCGAGTTTTCTTAGGATGATCGCAAAGGTGATGTGAGTCACTAAAGATTCGTTGAACCAAGACTTTTGATGAAGAGATTTGTAGGGGCAACTTTGTAGCTGGTAAGAAAAATGTGTTATATTCATCGAAGAAAATAATCGTCTCGACAAGGTTTTGTGGGTTGTTTTGTGACAATAGTTTTGTATGGTAGAGGTGGAAAATTGGCTAGGGACTGAAATGAATTTTTTGTAGGAACAATTTTGTAGACGTCATTCATTTGTATACCTTTGCCTTTGTCTTTCTTGCTCATTGTGAAGACCTGCATAGAAGGTGTTTTGTCACTCTTTCCTTGCAAAAACTCTCTTGTAAGGAAATCCGATAAGGAATTGTTCTCTCCTTTAATGAATTCAATGCTGACATCAAAAGAAGATAAAATCGCTTATCATCTGGCGAGGGTTTGTTTTGAAACTGGATTCTTAACATCCTTTTGTAAAACATCTTTTGCAAATTTTCAATCGATGAGCAGAAGAGATTTTTTGTTTAAAAGATCATCTTGAAATTTGGAAAGACAAAGTACGACAGATAAAATTTCTCTTTTGATAGTTGAATAATTTTGTTGCATACTAAGCCAAATGCCAGAATGATAACGAACTAACTGTTCTTTATCATGCATTGTTTGTTTAAGGATTCCTCTATAACCTTTGTCAGATGCGTCTGTTTCCACAATCATGATTGCAGAGGGACGGGGAACACCTAGACATGGTAAAGACTCGACCTTTTGTTCGATTTATCTAACAATGTCAGTGTGTATAGCAGACCAAGGTCCAGGATTTTTCATAAGTCTTCTAGACAGGGGATTATTTAAATAAGAAATTTGATTTTGTTTCAATTGTAAAATATTGACCTGTTTGCAAATCGAAGGATTTTTTAAAAGCGAACCTTTACGTTGCTTAGCAGCCGAATGAAAATTGAAAGAGATTTGATTGCCGAGAATCTTGGTATTAAAACCTAATTCATTGACCAGAAAAGGATAAATTTGTTTTAAAAATCGAGGACCAAGGATAATGTCATGGGTAATGTTTTATACAATCAGAAACATATTTTTGAAGCAATAACCATTGTTTTGAATATAACCTTTGTTCAGCTTATACCTGGTGTTCCAATGTTCTCCATTGGCACTGCACAATTTTCTTTTTTTCGGTCACAATACTTAGTGGGAATAATCCATTCACGTATGGAGTTCTAGTCAGCTCCACCGTCAATAGGAGCTACTGCACTTCTAGAGAAATCATTGTATACTATTTTGACTGTAGAATACCATTTTTGAAATGTCACATGAGAAATTGTATGAAGAAATTGTTCTTCATAAATTGTTGTCCTAGGGATGTTTTCTATATTTGGAAAATTGTCAGGAATAAGA
>JACYFF010031957.1:58243896-58255676 GCA_017589665.1 Selenicereus undatus
TGGCAAATTGGCTAGGGAGTGAAATGAATTTTTCGTAGGAACAATTTGTAGACGTCGTCCATTTGTATACCTTTGCCTTTGTCTTTCTTGGTCAATGCGAAGACCTGCATGAAAGGTGCTTCGTCACTCTTTCCTTGCAAAAACTCTCTTGTAACGAAATCGGGTAAGGAATTGTTCTCTCCTTTGATGAATTGAATGTCAAAATCAAAAGTAGATAAAATTTCTTGTCATTTGGCAAATTTTTGTTTTGAAACTAGATTCATAACATCCTTTTGTAAAACAACTTTTGCAAATTTTAAATCGATAAGCAGAAGAATTTTTTTTTTTAAAAGATCATCTTGAAATTTGGAAACGCAAAGTACGATAGATAAAATTTCTCCTTTGATGGTAGAATAATTTTGTTGTGTGCTAAGCCAAATGCCAGAATGATAACGAACTAACTGTTCTTTATCATGCATTCTTTGTTTAAGGATTCCTCTATAACCTACGTCAGATGTGTCTGCTTCTACATTCATGAATGCGGAGGGACGGCGAACACCTAGACATGGTAAAGACTCGACCTTTTGTTTGATTTTTCTAACAATGTCAGTGTGTATAGCAAACCAAGGTTCCGGATTTTTCCTAGGTCTTTTAGAAAGGGGATTACTTAAATAAGAAATTTGATTTTGTTTCAATTGTATAAGATTGACCTGTTTACAAATTGAAGAATTTTGAAAAAGCGAAACTTTACGTTGCTTAGCAGCCAAACGAAAATTGAAAGAGATTTGACTGCCGAGAATCTTGGTATGAACACCTGATTCATTAACCTGAAAAGGATAAATTTGTTTTAAAAATGGAGTACCAAGGATAATGTCATGGGTAATGGTTTATACAATCATAAAAGTATTTTTGAAGCAATACCATTGTTTTGAATGTAACCTTTGTTCACCTTATACCTGGTGTTCAAATGTTCTCCATTTGCACTACACAGTTTTTCTTTTTTTCTTTTACAATACTTAGTAGGAATAATGCCTTCACGGATGGAGTTCTAGTCAGCTCCACTATCAATAAGAGCTACTGCACTTGTAGAGAAATCATTGAATACTATTTTGATCGCAGAACACCATTTTTGAATTGTCACAAGACAAATTTTATGAAGAAAATGTTCTTTAGAATTTGCAGTCTTGGGGATGTTTTCAATATTTGGAAAATCGTCAAGAATAAGAGAGGAACTTGGAATCTGTGTTTCCAGGGTCAAAGGTTTTGTATGTAGTTCTAGATCAGTAGCTTTGAGATTGATGATCTCTTCTCTAAGATCTCGACCTTAAGCTTTTAGCTCATTGACTTCAATTTGGATATCTTTTGTAATGAGTTGCTGGAAAGGATTTGGCACTGCATATTTTTGGACGAGTTTTGTCAGGCTTGGAGTTTCAATGTCGATCTTAATGACTTTCTTTTCTTCTTCAAGAATCAAGTCTTTATGGTTCCTTAGATACTCCGTTTTTTTTCTCTTCATCAGAAATCTTTCCGATTAGATTAATCAGGAAATCTTTCTGATTTCTATTGGTGATGACGTTGACTACTTTGATGGGAGAAGAATCATAATCTGATTCATCTTCCTCAGAGCATTAATAGTAATCAACTTTCTTGTCACTATAAGATGAGTTTTGGGCCAAAATAGCTAGTAGCTTCTTCTGAAGTTCAGGCTGATCGGCAAATAACTCATTGGTTTTTTGTTCTGTTTAGCAATGGAAGGCTTTGTGCCTTGGTTTGCCACATTTGTAACAAACAACTGGCTTCTTATTGGCATTCTTCTTTTTAGAAGAAGTTGGCTTAGAATTGAAGGGTGGAGGAGAATTGTTTGGAGGTTTTGTTGGCCTTTTGAATCTTTTGTGAACAGCTTTCTTAGCACGTTTGGCTTTTGAAGAAGGAGCTTCAATTTTTTTTATGCCAAATGCTTCACAGGGTACATAGAAGAAAATATCCACTGAAAGAAGAAAACTTTATTAAGAGAAGTTCAAACAGAGGGTACATAAAAGAAAATACAAACTGAAAGAAGAAAACTGAAGAAAAACTTACTGATAATTTGTAATAGCAATATACTTACAAATTGTCGAATTTGTAGAACTTGTTTAGAGATTTGTAAAGGAGAAAATTAAGGAGGAGATAGGAGAGTTCTGTAGATGAGAATTTGTTGAGGAGAGTTTGAGCTCTCAAGTTGGCTCTTGTTTTTTGATCTTCTGAATTCTCGATTCTTTTTTCGATGATTTGTCTGAATGAAATGTCTGCCTTATACAGAACAAGATGGAGCTCAATAATAGAGGCGCAGTGATGTCCAGTTGTCATGCGCTGAAAGTTGGGCTGCGATTGTCAAAAGGTAATCGCTTTGTCCTGTGCAAGTTTTGAAAATTTTATCCTTGAGACTGTTCATGAATAGTAACTTGCCGGAACTGTTGATGAATATTGGATTGTCGGGGAACTATAGTGAATAATGCATGCCGACAATTTTGTCTTAACCTGCACAATAAACTTTTGTTAGTTGTAATGGCCTTACTTTTGCCAAAGGTCACGACCTTCGCGCCCTCTTTTCATTTGTCTTTTGAATTTGTTTTTATCATAGATCGTAAGGATCTTGTGAATCCTGAAGATCTTCAATTATGGGTTTTGTAGCAACTCTGTTGAACTTCAATTGTCACCTACGACATCACTGTCAAGGAGCTTTTGTAAAAAGATCTGTCTGATGGCTGGGTCATCTTTGAGGACTTCAAGAATATGTTTTCGTTTTTTTTGTTAGTCTCTTGGTTTTTGGATTTTGTAGAGGAAGAAGATACTTCCATTTTTGTTGGGGTAGATGGACCACGGGGAACGTCCTTTTTGTCAAAGTAATGAATGTTTTGGAGGGCAAGTTCTTTAGTTTTTGGTATATAGAAATATTCAACATTTTCTTTGCCACAGAGTTTTGTTTTGTATTCATTCCACCATCTGACCTTATAGATTCGCAGAACATATAGGGGAAATGCATTAAGAAGAAAATTCTGATATCTGTATTCCCAACAGAATATCCAGGCAATGTTGAAGATTCTGAAGAATTGTACTTCTTTTGTAAATGCTTCATAGACGGGGGAGTTTGTAGTCTAGAAATCCCATCCTCCCTTAGCCTCACTAGGCAAGACAGAGGGAGGGTAACCAAACATTGTCCACCAATGATAAAACTAAATCGGAAATGTATTTGGAGCTTTGTCATGGAAATTAAAGAACCAAGAATGAATTTCTGGTCTGCGAAAAAGGGCTCTTGGCCAGGCCATTTTGTAATTTAGGTTATTGTAAGTAGCTGGTTCAAAACGAACAGAGAATTGTCTTTTTTGTAGAGGATCTTTGCATTGCTGGAAGCCCAAAGCATTCTTGATAATGCATTTTGAATATAAAATGCAGGCGGGAGTTGCGACATCTGTGGTATGGCTGTTGTCCGTTGACTGGGTGTTTGTAAGAATGAGTTCATAAAATTGTCGACTTTTCTTAGGATGATCACAAAGGTGATGTGAGTCACTAAAGCTTCGTTGAACCAAGACGTTTGATGAAGAGATTTGTAGGGGCAACTTTGTAGCTGCTAAGAAAAAGGTGTTCTCTTTATCAGAGAAAATAATTGCCTCGAGAAGGTTTTGTGGGTTGTTTTGTGACAACAGTTTTGTGTTGTAGAGATTGAAAATTGGGTAGGGAATGAAATGAATTCTTTGTAGGAACAATTTTGTAGACTTCATTCATTTGTATACCTTTGCCTTTATCTTCCTTGCAATTTGTGATGACCTGGATAAGAGGTGTTTTGTCACTCTTTCCTTGCAAAAAGTCTCCTTTAAGGAAATCCGGTAAGGAATTGTTCTCTCCTTTGATGAATTCAACGTCGAAATCAAAAGAAGATAAAATTGCTTGTCATTTGGCAAAGATTTGTTTTGAAACTAGATTCTTAACGTCCTTTTGTAAAACATCTTTTACAAATTTTCAATCGATGAGCTGAAGAAATTTTTTGTTAAAAACATAATCTTGAAATTTGGAAATGGAAAATACGACAGATAAAATTTCTCTTTTGATAGTAGAATAATTTTGTTGCGTACTAGGCCAAATGCCAGAATGATAACGACCTAACTATTCTTTATCAAGCATTCTTTCTTTAAGGATTCCTCTATAACCTATGTCAGATGCATCTGTTTCTACAATCATGAATACAGAGGGATGGAGAACACCTAGACCTGGTAAAGACTCGACCTTTTGTTTGATTTGTCTAACAATGTCATTGCGTATAGCAGACGAAGGTTAAGGATTTTTCCTAAGTCGTTTATATAGGGGATTATTTAAATAAGAAACTTGATTTTGTTTCAATTGTAAAAGATTGACCTGTTTGCGAATCGAAGAATTTTGTAAAAGTTAAACTTTACGTTGCTTAGCAGCCGAACGAAAATTGAAAGAGATTTGATTGTTGAGAATCTTGGTATGAACACCTAATTCATTGACCTGAAAAGGATAAATTTGTTTTAAAAATAGAGTGCCAAGGATTATTTCATGGGTAATGTTTTATACAATCAGAAAAGTATTTTTGAAGCAATAACCATTGTTTTGAATGTAACATTTGTCCAGCTGATACCTGGTGTTCAAATGTTCTCCATTGGCACCGTAAAATTGTTCTTTTTTTCTTTCACAATACTTAGTAGGAATAATTCCTTCACGTATGGAGTTCTAGTCAGCTCCATTGTCATAAAGAGCTACTGCACTTGTAGAGCAATCATTGAATACTATTTTGACTGTACAATACCATTTTTGAATTGTCACATGAGAAATTGTATGAAGAAATTGTTCTTCTGAAATTGCAGTCTTAGGGGTGTTTTCTATATTTGGAAAATTGTCAGGAATATGAGAGGAACTTGGAATCAGTGTTTCTAGGGTGCGAAGTTTTGTATGGAGTTCTAGATCAGTAGCTTTGAGATTGACGATCTCATGTCTAAGATCTCGGACTTGAGCTTTTAGCGCGTTGACTTCAATTTGGATGTCTTTTGTAATGACTTGCTGAAAAGGATTTGGCACTGGATATTTTCGGAAGAGTTTTGTCAAGCTTGGAGTTTCAATGTCGATCTTAATGACATTCTTTTCTTCTTCAAGAATCAAGTCTTTATGGCTCCATAGATAGTCCTTTTTTTTTCTCTTCATCAGAAATCTTTTTGATTAGATCAATAAAGAATTCTTTATGATTTCTATTGGTGATGACGTCGATTACTTTGATGGGATAATAATCATAATCTGATTCATCTTCCTCATAGATTTGATGGTAATCAACTTCTTCGTCACTATTAGATGAGTTTTGGGCCGAAATAGCTAGGAGCTTCTTCTGAAGTACAGGCTGATCGGCAAATAACTCATTGGTCTTTTGTTCTGTTTAGCAATGGAAGGCTTTGTGCCCTGGTTTGCCACATTTGTAAAAAACAACTGGCTTCTTTTTGGCATTCTTCTTTTTGGAAGAAGTAGGCTTAAAATTAAAGGGTGGAGGAGAATTGTTTGGAGGTTTTGTTGGCCTTTTGAATCTGTTGTGAAAAGCTTTCTTCGTAGGTTTGCCTTTTGAAGAAGGAGCTTCAATTTTTTTTATGCCAAATGCTTCACAGGGTACATAAAAGAAAATATCCACTGAAAGGAGAAAACTTTATTAAGGGAAGTTAAAACACAAGGTACATAAAAGAAAATACAAACTGAAAGAAGAAAACTGAAGAAAAACTTACAGATAAGTTGTAATAGTAATATACTTACAAATTGTCGAATTCGTAGAACTTGTTTAGAGATTTGTAAAGGAGAAAATTAAGGAGGAGCGAGGAGAGTTTTGTAGATGGGAATTCGTTGAGGAGAGTTTGAGCTCTCAAGTTGGCTCTTGTTTTTTGATCTTCTGAATTCTCGATTCTTTTTTCGATGAGTTGTCTGAATGAAATGTCTTCCTCATATAGGGCTGGATGGAGCTCAACAACAGAGGCATAATGATGTCCAGTTGTCATGCGCCGAAAGTTGGGTTGCGATTGTCAAAAGGTAACCGCTTTGTCCTGTGTAACTCCTGAAATTTTTTCCCTTGAGACTGTCCATGAATAGTAACTTGTCGGAACTGTAGATGAACAGTGGAATGTCGGGGAACTGTAGTGAATAGTGCATGCCGACAGTTTTGTCTTAACCTGCACAAAAAATTTTGTTCGTTTAATGGCCTTACTTTTGCCAAAGGGCACGACCTTCATGCGCTCTTTGCTTTTGTCTTTTGAATTTTGAATTTTATTTTTATTAATGATCGTAAGGATCTTGTGAATCCTAAAGATCTTCAATTATGGGTTTTGTAGCAGACTCTGCTGAACTTGAATTGTCATCTGCGACATCATTGTCAGGGAGCTTTTGTAAAAAGATCTTTCTGATGGTTGGGTCATCTTCGAGGACTTCAGGAATATGTCCCTTGGATTTGGATTTGTAGACGAAGAAGATACTTTCATTTTTGTTGGGGTAGATGGACCACGAGCAACGTCCTTTTTGTCAAATGAATGAATGTTTTGGAGGGTAAGTTCTTTAGTTTTTGTTCTGTAGAAATATTCACATTCTCTTTGCCATAGAGTTTTGTTTTGTATTCATTCCACCATCTGACCTTGTAGATTCGCACAACAGATAGCAGAAATGAATTAAGAAGAAAATTCTGATATCTGTATTCCCAACAGAATATCAAGGCAATGTTGAAGATTCTGAAGAATTGTACTTCTTTTGCGAATGCTTCATTGGCGGGGGAGTTTGTAGTCTAGAAATCCCATCCTTCCCTAGCCTCACTAGGTAAGACAGAGGGAGAGCCACCAAACATTCTCCACCAATGATAAAACCAAATTGGAAATGTATTTGGAGCTTTGTCATGGAAATTAAAGAAATAAGAATGAATCTCTAGTCTGCGAATCCCATCCTTCCTTTGCCTCACTAGGTAAGACAGAGGGAGAGCTACCAAACATTGTCCACAAATGATAAAACCAAAGAGGAAATGTATTTGGAGCTTTGTAATGGAAATTAAAGAACCAAGAATGAATCTCTGGTCTGCCAAAAAGTGCTCTTAGCCAGGCCGTTTTGTAATTCAGGTAATTGTAAGTAGCTGGTTCAAAAGGAACAGAGAATTGTCCTTCTTGTAGAGGATCTTTCCATTGCAAGAAGCCCAAAACATTCTTGATAATGCATTTTCAATATAAAATGCAGGAGGGAGTTGCGACATCTGTGGTATGGGTGATGTCCGCTGACTAGGTGTTTGTAAGAATGAGTTCATTAATTTGTCGAGTTTTCTTAGGATGATCACAAAGGTGATGTGAGTCACTAAAGCTTCATTTAACCAAGACTTTTGATGAAGAGATTTGTAGGGGCAACTTTGTAGCTGGTAAGGAAAAGGTGTTCTGTTTATCGGAGAAAATAATTGCCTCGAGAATGTTTTGTGGGTTGTTTTGTGACAACAGTTTTGTATGGTAGAGGTGGAAAATTGGCTAGGGACTGAAATGAATCTTTGTAGGAACAATTTTGTAGACGTCATTCATTTGTATACCTTTGCCTTTGTCTTTCTTGCTCATTGTGAAGACCTGGATAAAAGGTGTTTTGTCACTCTTTCCTTGCAAAAACTCTCTTGTAAGGAAATCCGGTAACGAATTGTTCTCTCCTTTGATGAATTCAACGTCGAAATCAAAAGAAGATAAAATTACCTGTCATCTGGCAAAGATTTGTTTTGAAACCAGATTCTTAACATCCTTTTGTAAAACATCTTTTGCAAATTTTCAATCAATGAGCTGAAGAATTTTTTTGTTAAAAAGACAATCTTGAAATTTAGAAACGCAAAGTACGATAGATAAAATTTCTCTTTTGATAGTATAATAATTTTGTTGTGTACTAAGCCAAATGCCAGAATCATAATGCGTCTACTTCTACAATCATGAATTCAGAGGGATGGGGGACACCTAGACATGGTAAAGACTCGACCTTTTGATTGATTTGTCTAACAATGTCAGAGTGTATAGCAAACCAAGGTTCAGGACTTTTCCTAATTCTTTTATACAGGGGATTATTTAAATAAGAAATTTGATTTTGTTTCAATTGTAAAACATTGACCTATTTACAAATCGAAGAATTTTGTAAACGCGAAACTTTACGTTGCTTAGCAGCCGAATGAAAATTGAAAGAGATTTGATTGCCGAGAATCTTGGTATGAACGCATGATTCATTGACCTAAAAAGGATAAATTTGTTTTTAAAATGGAGTGCCAAGGTTAATGTCATGGGTAATGTTTTATACAATCAGAAAAGTATTTTTGAAGCAATAACCATTGTTTTGAATGTAACATTTGTCCAACTGATACCTGGTGTTCAAATGTTCTCCATTGGCACTGCAAAATTGTTCTTTTTTTCTTTCACAATACTTAGTAGGAATAATTCCTTCACGTTTGGAGTTAAAGTCAGCTCCACTGTCAAAAAGAGGTACTGCACTTGTAGAGAAATCATTGAATACTATTTTGACTGTACAATACCATTTTTAAAATGTCACATGAGAAATTGTATCAAGAAATTGTATGAAGAAATTGTAGTCTTAGGGGTGTTTTCTAAATTTGGAAAATTGTCAGGAATATGAGAGGAACTTGGAATCTGTGTTTCTAGGGTGGGAAGTTTTGTATGGAGTTCTAGATCAGTAGCTTTGAGATTGATGATCTTGTGTCTAAGATCTCGAACTTGAGCTTTTAGCTCATTTACTTCAATCTAGATATCTTTTGTGTTGAGTTGCTGGAAAGGATTTGGCACTGGATATTTTTGGAAGAGTTTTGTCAGGCTTGGAGTTTCAATGTCGATCTTAATGACTTTCTTTTCTTCTTCAAGAATGAAGTCTTTATGGTTCCTTAGATACTCCATTTTTTTTCTTCATCAGAAATCTTTCTGATTAGATCAATCAGGAATTCTTTCTGATTTCTATTGGTGATGACGTTGATTACTTTGATGGGAGAAGAATCATAATCTGATTCATCTTCCTCATAGATTTGATAGTAATCAACTTGTTTGTCACTATCATATGAGTTTTAGGCCAAAATAGCTAAGAGCTTCTTCTGAGGTTCAGGCTGATCGACAAATAACTCATTGGTCTTTTGTTCTGTTTAGCAATGGAACGCTTTGTGCCCTGGTTTGCCACATTTGTAACAAACAACTGGCTTATTTTTGGAAGAAGTTGGCTTAGAATTGAAGGGTGGAGGAGAATTGTTTGGGGGTTTTGTTGGCCTTTTGAATCTTTTGTGAACAGGTTTCTTAGCACGGTTGGCTTCTGAGAAGGAGCTTCAATTTTTTTTATGCCCAATGCTTCACAGGGTACATAAAAGAAAATATCCACTGAAAGAAGAAAACTTTATTAAGAGAAGCTAAAGCATAGGGTCCATAAAAGAAAATACAAATTGAAAGAAGAAAACTAAAGAAAAACTTACAGATAATTTGTAACAGTAATATACTTACAAATTGTCGAATTTGTAGAACTTGTTCGGAGATTTGTAAAGGAGAAAATTAAGGAGGGGAGAGGAGAGTTTTGTAGATGGGAATTTGTTGAGAAGAGTTTGAGCTCTCAAGTTGGCTCTTGTTTTTTGATCTTCTGAATTCTCGATTCTTTTTTAGATGATTTGTCTGAATGAAATTTTTGGCTTATATATAGAGCTGGATGGACCTCAATAATGGAGGCTTAATGATGTCCAGTTGTCATGCGCCGAAAGTTGGGTAGCGATTGTGAAAAGGTAACCGCTTTGTCTTGTGCAACTTTTGAAAATTTTCTGCTTGAGACTGTTCATGAATAGTAACTTGTCGGAACTATAGATGAATAGTGGAATGTCAGGGAACTGTAGTGAATAGTGCATGCCGACAGTTTTGTCTTAACCTGCACAACAAAATTTTGTTAGTTGTAATGGCCCTTACTTTTGCCAAAGGTCACGACGTTCGCGCGCCCTTTTCTTTTGTCTTTTGAATTTTGTTTTTATCACATATCGTAAGGATCTTGTGAATCCTAAAGATCTTCAATTATGGGTTTTGTACAAGACTCTGCTGAACTTGAATTGCCATATGCGACATCACTGTCAAGGAGCTTTTGTAAAAAGATATGTCTTATGGCTGGTTCATCTTGGAGGACTTCAAGAATATGTGTTTGATTTTTGTGTTAGTCATTTGTATTTGGATTTTGTAGAGGAAGAAGATACCTCCATTTTTGTTGGGGTAGATGGACCACGGGCAACGTCCTTTTTGTCAAATGAATGAATGTTTTGGAGGGTAAATTTTTTAGTTTTTGTTCTGTGGAAATAATCAACATTTTCTTTGCCACAGAGTTTTGTTTTGTATTCATTACACCATCTAGCCTTGTAGATTCGCACAACAGATAGGGGAAATGAATTAGGAAAAAAATTCTGATATCTGCATTCCCAACAGAATATCCAGGCAATGTTGAAGATTCTGAAGAATTGTACTTCTTTCTTAAATGTTTCATGGGGGGAGTTTGTAGTCCAGAAATCCCATCCTCCCCTAGCCTCACTAGGTAAGACAGAGGGAGAGATCCCAAACATTGTCCACCAATGATAAAACTAAATTAGAAATGTATTTGGGGCTTTGCCATGGAAATTAAAGAACCAAGAATGAATCTCTGGTTTGCGAAAAAGTGCTCTTAGCCAGGCCATTTTGTAATTCAGGTAATTGTAAGTAGCTGGTTCAAAAGGAACAGAGAATCGTCCACCTTGTAGAGGATCTTTCTGTTGCTGGTTGCCCAAAACATTCTTAATAATGCATTTTGAATATAAAATGCGAGAGGGAGTTGCGACATCTGTGGTATGGGTGATGTCTGCTGTCTAGGTGTTTGTAAGAATGAGTTCATAAAATTGTCAAGTTTTCTTAGGATGATCACAAAGGTGATGGGAGTCACTAAAGCTTCGTTGAACCAAGACTTTTGATGAAGAGATTTATAGGGGCAACTTTGTAGCTGGTAAGAAAAACGTGTTCTGTTTATCGGAGAAAATAATTCTCTCGAGAAGGTTTTGTGGGTTGTTTTGTGACAACAGTTTTGTATGGTAGAGGTGGAAAATTGCCTAGGGATTGAAATGAATTTTTTGTAGGAATAATTTTGTAGACGTCATTCATTTGTATACCTTTGCCTTTGTCTTTCTTGCTCATTGTGAAGACCTGTATAAAAGGTGTTTTGTCACTCTTTCCTTGCAAAAACTCTCTTGTAAGGAAATCCGGTAAGGAATTATTCTCTCCTTTGATGAATTCATTGTCGAAATCAAAAGAAGACAAAATTGCTTGTCATTTGGCAAAGATTTGTTTTGAAACCAGATTCTTAACATCCTTTTGTAAAACATATTTTGCAAATTTTCAATCGATGAGCAGAAGAAAATTTTTGTTAAAAAGATCATCTTGAAATTTTCAAATGCAAAGTACGATGGATAAAATTTCTCTTTTGATAGTAGAATATTTTTGTTGCGTACTAAGCCAAATGCAGTAATGATAACAAACTAACTGTTCTTTATCATGCATTCTTTGTTTAAGGATTCCTCTATAACCTATGTCAGATGCGTCTGTTTCTACAATCGTGAATGAAGAGGGATGGGGAACACCTAGACATGGTAAAGACTCAACCTTTTGTTTGATTTGTCTAACAATGTCAGTGTGTATTGCTAACCAAGGTTCAGGATTTTTCCTAAGTCTTTTATACAGGGGATTATTGAAATAAGAAATTCGATTTTGTTTCAATTGTAAAAGATTGACCTGTTT
>JACYFF010031957.1:58279456-58346891 GCA_017589665.1 Selenicereus undatus
CGTACTAAGCCAAATGCCAGAATGATAACGAACTAACTGTTCTTTATCATGCATTATTTGTTTAAGGATTCCAATACAATCTATGTCAGATGCGTATGTTTCTACAATCTTGAATGGAGAGGGATGGGGAACACCTAGACATGGTAAAGACTCGACCTTTTGTTTGATTTGTCTAATAATGTTAGTATGTATAACAGACCAAGGTTCAGGATTTTTGCTAAGTCTTTTATACAGGGAATTATTTAAATAAGAAATTTGATTTTGTTTCAATTATAAAAGATTGACCTGTTTGCAAATCAAAGAATTTTGTAAAAGCGAAACTTTAAGTTGCTTAGCAGCCGAACGAAAACTGAAAGAGATTTGATTGCCGAGAAGCTTGGTATGAAAACCTGATTCATTGACCTGAAAAGGATAAATTTGTTTAAAAATGGAGTACCAAGGATAATGTCATGGGTAATGTTTTATATAATCAGAAAAGTATTTTTGAAGCACTAACCATTGTGTTGAATGTAACCTTTGTTCAGCTTATACCTGGTGTTCAAATGTTCTCCATTGGCACTGCACAATTGTTCTTTTTTTCTTTCACAATACTTAGTAGGAATAATTCCTTCATGTATGGAGTTTTAGTCAGCTCCACTGTCAGTAAGAGCTATTGCACTTGTAGAGAAATCATTGAATACTATTTTGACCGTAGAATACCATTTTTGAATTGTCACATGAGAAATTGTATGAAGAGGGGTGTTTTCTATATTTGGAAAATTGTCAGGAATAAGGGAGAAAATTGGAATATGTGTTTCCAGGGTGGAAAGTTTTGTATGGAGTTCTAGATCAGTAGATTTGAGATTGATGACCTCGTGTCTAAGATCTCGAAACTTGAGCTTTTACCTCATTGACTTCAATCTAGATATCTTTTGTAGTGAGTTGCTGGAAAGGATTTGGCACTGGATATTTTTGGAAGAGTTTTGTTAGGCTTGGAGTTTCAATGTGAATCTTAATGACTTTCTTTTCTCCTTCAAGAATCAAGTCTTTATGGTTCCTCAGATACTCCTTTTTTTTCTCCTCATCAGAAATCATTCCAATTAGATCAATAAGGAATTCTTTCTTATTTCTATTGGTGATGACCTTGATTACTTTGGTGGGAGAAGAATCATAATCTGATTCATCTTCCTCAGAGCTTTGGTAGTAATCAACTTCTTTGTCACTATCAGATGAGTTTTGGGCCAAAATAGCTAGGAGCTTCTTCTGAAGTTTAGGCTGATCGGCAAATAACTCATTGGTCTTTTGTTCTGTTTAGCAATGGAAAGCTTTGTGCCCTGGTTTGCCACATTTGTAACAAACAACTGACATCTTTTTGGGGTTCTTGTTTTTGGAAGAAGTTAGCTTAGAATTGAAGGGTGGAGGAGAATTGTTTGGGGGTTTTGTTGGCCTTTTGAATCTTTTGTGAACAGCTTTCTGAGCACATTTTTCTTTTGAAGAAGGAGCTTTAATTTTTGTTATGCCAAATCCTTCACAGGGTACATAAAAGAAAATATCCACTGAAAGAAGAAAACTTTATTAAGAGAAGTTAAAACA
The DNA here is from genome assembly GCA_017589665.1 of Selenicereus undatus. Taxonomy (NCBI): domain Eukaryota; kingdom Viridiplantae; phylum Streptophyta; class Magnoliopsida; order Caryophyllales; family Cactaceae; genus Selenicereus; species Selenicereus undatus. The sequence goes on from JACYFF010031957.1 coordinate 58,281,029, forward strand.
CAGGGAACATAAAAGAAAATACAAACTGAAAGAAGAAAACTAAAGAAAAATTTACAGATAATTTGTAATTGTAATATACTTACAAATTGTCGAATTTGTAGAACTTGTTCAGAGATTTGTAAAGTAGAAAAGTAAGGAGGAGAGAGGAGAGTTTTGTAGATGGGAATTTGTTGAGGAGAGGTTGAGCTCTCAAGTTGGCTCTTGTTTTTTGATCCTCTGAATTCTCGATTCTTTTTTCGATGATTTGTCTGAATGAAATGTCTGCCTTATATAGAGCTAGATGGAGCTCAATAATAGAGGCATAATGATGTCCAGTTGTGATGCGTCGCATGTTGGGCTGCGATTGTCAAAAGGTAACCGCTTTGCCCTGTGCAACTTTTGAAAATTTTGTCCTTGAGACTATACATGAATAGTAACTTATCGGACTGTAGATGAATAGTGGAATGTCGGGGAACTGCAGTGAACAGTGCATGCCGATAGTTTTGTCTTAACCTGCAAAACGAAATTTTGTTAGTTGCAATGGCCCTTACTTTTGCCACAGGTCACGGCCTTTACGCGCTCTTTTCTTTTGTCTTTTTAATTTTGTTTTTGTCACAAATCGTAAGGATCTTGTGAATCCTGAATATCTTCAATTATGGGTTTTGTAGCCGACTCTGTTGAACTTGAATTGTCATATGCGACATCATTGTCAAGGAACTTTTGTAAAAAGATCGGTTTGATTGCTGGGTAATCTTTGAGGACTTCAAGAAGATGTCTTTGTTTTTTGTGTTAGTCCCTTGGATTTGGATTTTGTAGAGGAAGAAGAGACTTCCGTTTTTGTTGGGGTAGATGGACCACGGGCAATGTTCTTTTTGTCAAATGAATGAATGTTTAGGAGGGTAAATTTTTTTGTTTTTGTTTTGCAGAAATATTCAACATTTTCTTTTCCACAGAGGTTTGTTTTGTATTGATTGCACCGTCAGACATTGTAGAGCTGCACAACAGATAGGGGAGATGAATTAAGAAGAAAATTTTGATATCTGTATTCCCAAGAGAATATCCAGGCAATGTTGAATATTCAAAGAATTGTACTTCTTTTGTAAAAGGTTCATAGGCGGGGGAGTTTGCAATCCAGAAATCCAATCCTTCCTTAGCCTCACTAGGTAAGACAAAGGGAGTGTAACCAAACATTGTCCACCAGTGGCAAAACCAAATTGGAAATGTATTTGGAGCTTTCTCATGGAAAATAAAGAATGAAGAATGAATCTCTGGTCTAAGAAAAAATGCTCTTAGCCTGGCCATTTTGTAATCCAGGTAATTGTAGGTAGCTAATTCAAAAGGAACAGAGAATTGTCTTTCTTGTAGGGGATCTTTCCATTGCTGGAAGCCCAAAACATTCTTGACAATGCATTTTGAATATAAAATGAAGGAGGGAGTTGCGACATCTGTGGTGTGGGTAATGTCTGCCGACTAGGTGACTCTAAGAATGAGTTCATAAAATTGTCGAGTTTTTTTAGGGTGATCACCAAGGCAGTGTGAGTCACTAAAGCTTCGTTGAACCAAGACTTTTGATGAAGGGATTTGTAAGGGCAACTTTGTAGCGGGTAAGAAAAAGGTGTTCTGTTTATCGGAGAAAATAATTGTCTCGATAAGGTTTTGTGGGTTGTTTTTTTACAACAGTTTTGTATGGTAGAGGTGGAAAATTCTCTAACAACTGGAATGAATTTTTTGTAGGAACAATTTTGTAGATGTCATTCATTTGCATACCATTGCCTTTGTCTTTCTTGCTCATTGTGAAGACCTGCATAAAAGGTGTTTTGTCACTCTCTCCTAGCGAAAACTCTCTTGTAAGGAAATCCGGTAAGGAATTTTTCTCTCCTTTCATGAATTCAATGTCGGAATCAAAAGAAGACAAAATTGCTTGTCATCTGGTAAAGATTTGTTTTGAAACCAGATTCTTAACATCCTTTTGTAAAACATCTTTTGCAAATTTTAAATCGATGAACAGAAGAAATTTTTTGTTAAAAGATCTTCTTGAAATTTGGAAACGCAAAATACGATAGATAAAAATTCTCTTTTGATAGTAGAATAATTTTGTTGAGTACTAAGCCAAATGCCAGAATGATAACGAACTAACTGTTCTTTATCATGCATTCTTTGTTTAAGGATTGCAATATAACATATGTGAGATGCGTCTGTTTCTACAATCATGAATGGAGAGGGATGGGGAACACCTAGACATGGTAAAGACTCGACCTTTTGTTTGATTTGTCTAATAATGTCAGTATGTATTGCAGACCAAGGTTCAGGATTTTTCCTAAGTCTTTTATACAGGGGATTATTTAAATAAGAAATTTGATTTTGTTTCAATTGTAAAAGATTGACCTGTTTGTAAATCGAAGAATTTCGTAAAAGCGAAACTTTACGTTGCTTAGCAGTCGAACGAAAATTGAACGAGATTTGATTGCCGAGAAGCTTGGTATGAACACCTGATTCATTGACCTTCAAAGGATAAATTTGTTTAAAAATGGAGAACCAAGGATAATGTCATGGGTAATGTTTTATACAATCAGAAAAGTATTTTTGAAGCAATAACCATTGTTTTGAATGTATCCTTTGTTCGGCTTATACCTGGTGTTCAAATGTTCTCCATTGGCACTGCACAATTGTTCTTTTTTTCTTTCACAATACTTAGTAGGAATAATTCCTTCACATATGGAGTTCTAGTCAGCTCCACTGTCAATAAGAGCTACTGCACTTGTAGAGAAATCATTGAATACTATTTTGACTGTAGAACACCATTTTTTAATTGTCACATGAGAAATTGTATGAAAAAAAATTTCTTCAGAAATTGCAGTCTTAGGGGTGTTTTCTATGGTTAGAATATTGTCAGGAATATGAGAGGAAGTTGGAATCTGTGTTTCCAGGGTGGAAAGTTTTGTACGGAGTTCTAGATCAATAGCTTTGAGATTGTTGATCTCGTGTCTAAGATCTCGAGCTTGAGCTTTTAGCTCATTGACTTCAATCTGGATATCTTTTGTAATGAGTTGCTGGAAAGGATTTCGCACTGGATATTTTTGGAAGAGTTTTGTCAGGCTTGGAGTTTCAATGTCGATCTTAACGAGTTTCTTTTCTTCTTCAAGAATCAAGTCTTTATGGTTCCTTAGATACTCCTTTTTTTTTCTCTTTATCAGAAATCTTTCCGATTAGATCAATCAGGAATTCTTTCTGATTTTTATTGGTGATGACGCTGATTACTTTCATGGGAGAAGAATCATAATCTGATTCATCTTCCTCAGAGCATTGATAGTAACCAAATTCTTTGTCACTATCAGATCAGTTTTGGGCCAAAATAGCTAGGAGCTTCTTCTGATGTTCAGGCTGATCGGCAAATTACTCATTGGTCTTTTGTTCTGTTTAGCAATGGTAAGCTTTGTGCCCTGGTTTGCCACATTTGTAACAAACTGGCTCCTTTTCGGCGTTCTTCCTTTTGGAAGAAGTTGGCTTAGAATTGAAGGGTGGAGGACAATTGTTTGGAGGTTCTGTTGGCCTTTTGAATCTTTTGTGAACAACTTTCTTAGGACGTTTGGCTTTTGAAGAAGGAGCTTCAATTTTGTTTATGCCAAATGCTTCATAGGGTATATAAAAGAAAATATCCACTGAAAGAAGAAAACATTATTAAGAGAAGTTAAATCACAAGGTACATAAAAGAAAATACAAACTGAAAGAAGAAAACTGAAGAAAAACTTACAGATAATTTGTAATAGTAATATGCTTACAAATTATTGAATTTGTAGAACTTGTTCAGAGATTTGTAAAGGAGAAAATTAAGGAGGAGAGAGGAGAGTTTTCTAGATGGAAATTTGTTGAGGAGAGTTTGAGCTCTCAAGCTGGCTCTTGTTTTTTAATCTTCTGAATTCTTGGTTATTTTTTCGATGGTTTTTCTGAATGAAATGTCTGCCTTATATAGAGTTTGATGGAGCTCAACAATAGAGGCGTAATGATGTCAAGTTGTCATGCGTCGAAAGTTGGGCTGTGATTGTCAAAAGTTAACCGCTTTGTCTTGTGCAACTTTTGAAAATTTTGTCCTTGAGACTGTTCATGAATAGTGACTTGTCGAGCTGTAGATGAATAGTGGAATGTCAGGGAACTGTAGTGAATAGTGCATGCCGACAGTTTTGTCTTAACCTGTACAACAAAAATTTGTTAGTTGTAATGGCCCTTGCTTTTGCCAAAGGTCACAACCTTCGCGCGCTCTTTTCTTTTGTCTTTTGAATTTATTTTTTATTACAGATCGTAAGGATCTTGTGAATCCTGAAGATCTTCAATTATGGGTTTTGTAGCTGACTCTGTTCAACTTGAATTGTCATCTGTGACATCACTATCAACGAGCTTTTGTAAAAAGATATGTCTGATGGCTGGGTCATTTTTTAGGACTTCAAGAATATGTCTTTGTTTTTTGTGTTAGTCCCTTGGATTTGGATTTTGTAGAGGAAGAAGAGACTTCCATTTTTGTTGGGGTAGATAGACCATAGGCAGCGTCGTTTTTGTCAAATGAATGAATGTTTTGGAGGGTAAGTTTTTAGTTTTTGTTACGTACAAATAATCAACATTTTCTTTGCCACAAAGTTTTGTTTTGTATTCATTCCACCATCTGACCTTGTAGATTCGCACAACAGATAGGGGAAATGAATTAAGAAAAAAAATTTGATATCTATATTCCCAACAGAATATCCAGGCATTGTTGAAGATTCTGAAGAATTGTACTTCTTTTGTAAATGCTTCAGAAGCGGGGGAGTTTATAGTCCAAAAATCCCATCCTTCCTTGGCCTCACTAGGTAAGATAGAGAGAGAGCAGCCAAACATTGTCCACCAATGATAAAACCAAATTCAAAATGTATTTGGAGCTTTGTCATGGAAATTAAAGAACCAAGAATGAATCTCTGGTCTGCGAAAAAGTGCTCTCAGCTAGGCCATTTTCTAATTCAGGTAATTGTATGTAGCTGGTTCAAAAGGAACAGAGAATTGTCTTTCTTGTAGAGGATCTTTCCATTGCTGGAAGCCCAAAACATTCTTGATAATGCATTTTGAATATAAAATGTAAGAGGGAGTTGTGACATTTGTGGTATGGGTGACGTCTGCTGACTAGTTGTTTGTAAGAATGAGTTCATAAAATTGTGGAGTTTTCTTAGGATGATCACAAAGGTGATGTGACTCACTAAAGCTTCGTTGAACCAAGACTTTTGATGAAGAGATTTGTAGGGACAACTTTGTAGCTGGTAAGAAAAAGGTGTTCTAATTATCGGAGAAAATAATTGTCTCGAGAAGGTTTTGTGGGTTGTTTTGTGACAACAGTTTTGTATGGTAGAGGTGGAAAATTCTCTAAGAACTTAAATGAATTTTTTGTAGGAACAATTTCGTAGACGTCATTCATTTGTATACCACTGCCTTTGTCTTTCTTGCTAATCGTGAAGACCTATATAAAAGGTGTTTTGTCACTCGTTCCTAGCAAAAAGTCTCTTGTAAGGAAATCCGGTAATGAATTGTTCTCACCTTTGATGAGTTGAATGCCGAAATCAAAAGAAGATAAAATTGCTTGTCAACTGGCAAAGATTTGTTTTGAAACCAGATTCTTAACATCCCTTTGTAAAACATCTTTTGCAAATTTTCAATCGATGAGCAGAATAACTTTTTTGTCAAAAAGATCATCTTGAAATTTGGAAACGCAAAGTACGATAGATAAAATTTCTCATTTGATAGTAGAATAATTTTGCTGCGTACTAAGCCAAATGCCTGAATGATAACGAACTAACTGTTCTTTATCATGCATTCTTTGTTTAAGGATTCCTCTCTAACCTATGTCAGATGCGTCTGTCTCTACAATCATGAATGCAGAGGGATGGGGAACACCAAGACATGGTAAAGACTTGACCTTTTGTTTGATTTGTCTAACAATGTCAATGTGTATAGCAGACCAAGGTTCAGGATTTTTCCTAAGTCTTTTATACAGGCGATTATTTAAATAAGAAATTTGATTTTGTGTCAATTGTAAAAGATTGACCAGTTTGCAAATCGAAGAATTTTGTAAAAGCAAAACTTTACGTTGCTTAGCAGCCGAACGAAAATTGAAAGAGATTTGATTGCCGAGAATCTTGGAACGAACACGTGATTCATTGACTGGAAAAGGATAAATTTGTTTTAAAAATGGGGTACCAAGGATAATGGCATGGGTGATATTTTATACAATCAGAAAAGTAGTTTTGAAGCAATAACCATTGTTTTGAATGTAACCTTTGTTCAACTTATACCTAGCGTTCAAATGTTCTCCATTGGCACTGCACAATTGTTCTTTTTTTCTTTGACAACACTTAGTAGGAATAATTCCTTCACGTATGGAGCTTTACTCAGCTCCACTGTCAGTAAGAGCTACTGCACTTGTAGAGAAATTGTTGAATACTATTTTGACCGTAGAACACCATTTTTGAATTGTCACATGAGAAATTGTATGAAGAAATTTTTCTTCAGAAATTGCAGTCTTAGGGGTGTTTTCTATGGTTGGAAAATTGTCAGAAATATGAGAGGAACCTAGATTCTGTGTTTCCAGGGTGGAAAGTTTTGTACAGAGTTCTAGATCAATAGCTTTGAGATTGTTGATCTCGTGTCTAAGATCTCGAACTTAAGCTTTTAGCTCATTGACTTCAATATGGATATCTTTTGTAATGAGTTGCTGGAAAGGATTTCGCCATCGATATTTTTGGAAGAGTTTTGTCAGGCTTGGAGTTTCAATGTCGATCTTAATGACTTTGTTTTCTTCTTTAACAATCAAGTCTTTATGGTTCCGCAGATACTCCTTTTTTTTCTCTTCATCGGAAATCTTTTCTATTGGTGATGACGCTGATTACTTTGATGGAAGAAGAATCATAATCTGATTCATCTTCCTCAGAGTACTGATAGTAACTAACTTCTTTGTCATTATCAGATGAGTTTTGGGCCAAAATAGCTAGGAGCTTCTTCTGAAGTTTAGGCTGATCGGCAAATAACTCATTGGTCTTTTGTTCTGTTTAGCAATGGAAAGCTTTGTGCCCTGGTTTGCCATATTTGTAACAAACAACTGGGTTCTTTTTCGCGTTCTTCTTTTTTGAAGAAGTTGGCTTATAATTGAAGGGTGGAAGAGAATTGTTTGGAGGTTTTGTTGGCCTTTTGAATCTTTTGTGAACAGCTTTCTTAGCACATTTGGCTTTTGAAGAAGCAGCTTTAATTTTTTTTTTACCAAATCCTTCACAGGATACATAAAAGAAAATATCCACTGAAAGAAGAAAACTTTATTAAGAGAAGATAAAACACAGGGTACATAAAAGAAAATACAAACTGAAAGAAGCAAACTGAAGAAAAACTTACAGATAATTAGTAATATACTTAAAAATTGTTGAATTTGTAGAACTTGTTTAGAGATTTGTAAATGAGAAAAGTAAGGAGGAGAGAGGAGAGTTTTGTAGATGGGAATTTGTTGAGGAGAGTTTGACCTCTCAAGTTGGCTCTTGTTTTTTAATCTTCTAAAGTCTCGATTCTTTTTTTGATGATTTGTCTAAATGAAATGTCTGCCATATATAGAGTTGGATGGAGCTCAATAATAGAGGTGTAATGATGTCCAGTTGTCATCCGCCGAAAGTTGGGCTGCAATTGTCAAAAGGTAACCGCTTTGTCCTGTGCAACTTTTGAAAATTTTGTCCTTGACACTGTTCATGAAAAGTAACTTGTCTGAACTGTAGATGAACAGTGGAATGTCGGGGAACTGTAGTGAATAGTGCATGCCGACAGTTTTGCCTTAACCTGCAAAACAAAATTTTGTTAGTTGTAATGGCCCTTACTTTTGCCAAAGGTCGCAGCCTTTGCGCGCTCTTTTCTTTTGTCTTTTGAATTTTGTTTTTGTCACAAATCATAAGGATCTTGTGAATCCTGAAGATCTTCAACTATGGGTTTTGTAGCCGACTCTGCTGGACTTGAATTGTCATCTGCGACATCATTGTCAAGGAACTTTTGTAAAAAGATGTGTTTGGTTGCTGGGTCGTCTTTGAGGACTTCAAGAATATGTCTTTGTTTTTTGTGTTAGTCCCTTGGATTTGGATTTTTTAGAGGAAGAAGAGACTTCCATTTTTGTTGGGGTAGATGGACCACGGGCAACGTCCTTTTTGTCAAATGAACGAATGTTTAGGAGGGTAAATTTTTTGGTTTTTGTTCTGCAGAAATATTCAACATTTTCTCTGCCACAGAGTTTTGTTTTGTATTCATTCCACCATCTGACGTTGTAAATCCGCACAATAGATAGGGGAGATGAATTAAGAAGAAAATTCTGATATCTGTATTCCCAACAGAATATCCAGGCAATGTTGAGGACTCGAAGAATTGTACTTCTTTTGTAAAAGGTTCATAGGCGGGTAAGTTTGCAATCCATAAATCCCATCCTTCCTTAGCCTCACTAGGTAAGACAAAGGGAGTGCAACCAAACATTGTCCACCAATGATAAAACCAAATTGGAAATGTATTTGGAGCTTTGTCATGGAAAATAAAGAACCAAGAATGCATCTCTGGTCTATGAAAAAATGCTCTTAGCCTGGCCATTTTTCAATCCAGGTAATTCTAAGTAGCTAGTTCAACAGGAATAGAGAATTGTATTTCTTGTAGAGGGTCTTTCCATTGTTGGAAGCCCAAAACATTCTTGACACTGCATTTTGAATATAAAATGCAGGAGGGAGTTGCAACATCTATGGTATGGGTAATGTCTACCGACTAGGTGTCTGTAAGAATGAGTTCATAAAATTGTCGAGTTTTTTTAGGGTGATCACCAAGGTGATGTGAGTCACTAAAGCTTCGTTGAACCAAGACTTTTGATGAAGATATTTGCAGGGGCAACTTTGTACCGGGTAAGAAAAAGGTGTTCTGTTTATCGGAGAAAATACGAAGGTTTTGTGGGTTATTTTGTGACAATAGTTTTGTATGGTAGAGGTGGAAAATATGCTAGGGACTGAAATGAATTTTTTGTAGGAACAATTTTGTAGACGTCATTCATTTGTATACCATTGCGTTTGTCTTTCTTGCTCATCGTGAAGACCTGCATAAAAGGTGTTTTGTCACTCTTTCCTTGTAAAAACTCTCTTGTAAGGAAATCCGGTAAGGAATTGTTCACTCCTTTCATGAGTTCAATGCCGAAATCAAAAGAAGATAAAATTGCTTGTCATCTACGAAAGATTTGTTTTGAAACCGGATTCTTAACATCCATTTGGGAAACATCTTTTGCAAATTTTCAATCGATGAGCAGAAGAAATTTTTTGTTAAAAAGATTATCTTGAAATTTTGGAAACGCAAAGTATGATAGATAAAATTTCTCTTTTGATAGTAGAATAATTTTGTTGGGTACTAAGCCAAATTCAAGAATGATAACGAACTAACTATTCTTTATCATCCATTCTTTGTTTAAGGATTCCTCCATAACCTATGTCAGATGCGTCTGTTTCTACAATCATGAATGCAGAGAGATGGGGAACACCTAGACATGGTAAAGACTCGACCTTTTGTTTGATTTGTCTAACAATGTCGGTGTGTATAGCAGACCATGGTTCAAGATTTTTCCTAAGTCTTCTATACAGGGGATTATGTAAATAAGAAATTTGATTTTGTTCTAATTGTAAAAGATTGGCCTGTTTGTAAATCGAAGAATTTTGTAAAAGTGAATCTTTGCGTTGCTTAGCAGTCGAACAAAAATTGAAGGATATTTGATTGTCGAGAATCTTAGTATGAACACCTAATTCATTGACCTGAAAAGGACAAATTTGTTTTAAAAATGGAGTACCAAGGATAATGTCATGGGTAATATTTTATACAATTAGAAAAGTATTTTTGAAGCAATAACCATTGTTTTGAATGTAACGTTTGTTCAGCTTGAACCTGGTGTTCAAATGTTCTCCATTGGCACTGCACAATTGTTCTTTTTTTCTTTCACAATACTTAGCACGCATAATCCCTTCACGTATGGAGTTTTAGTCAACTCCACTGTCAATAAGAGCTACTATTTTGACCGTAGAATACCATTTTTGAGTTGCCACATGAGATATTGTATGAAGAAATTGTTCTTCGGAAATTGCAGTCTTAGGTGTGTTTTCTATGTTTGGAAAATTGTCAGGAATAAGAGAGCAACTTAGAATCTGTGTTTCTAGGGTGGAAAGTTTTGTATGGAGTTCTAGATCAGTAGCTTTGGGATTGATGATCTCGTGTATAAGATCCCGAACCTGAGCTTTTAGCTCATTGACTTCAATCTGGATATCTTTTGTAATGAGTTGCTGGAAAGGATTTGGCACTGGGTATTTTTGGAAGAGTTTTGTTAGGCTTGGAGTTTCAATGTCGATCTTAATGACTTTCTTTTCTTCTTCAAGAATCAAGTCTTTATGGTTCCTCATATACTCCTTTTCTTTTCTCTTCATCAGAAATCTTTCCGATTAGATCAATCAGGAATTCTTTCTGATTTCTATTGGAGACGACGTTCATTACTTTGATGGGAGAAGAATCATAATCTGATTCATCTTCCTCAGAGCTTTGATAGTAATCAACTTCTTCGTCACTATCAGATGAGTTTTGGGCCAAAATAGCTAGGAGCGTCTTCTGAAGTTTAGGTTGATCGGCAAATAACTCATTGGTCTTTTGTTCTATTTAGCAATGGAAAGCTTTGTGCCCTGGTTTGCCACATTTGTAACAAACAACTGGCCTCTTTTTGGCGTTCTTCTTTTTTGAAGAAGTTAGCTTAGAATTGAAGGGTGGAGGAGAATTGTTTGTGGGTTTTGTTGGCCTTTTGAATCTTTTGTGAACAGCTTTCTCAGCACGTTTGGCATTTGAAGGAGGAGCTTCAATTTTTTTTATGCCAAATCCTTCACAGGGTACATAAAAGAAAATATCCGCTGAAAGAAGAAAACTTTATTAAGAGAAGTTAAAACACAGGGTGCATAAAAGAAAATACAAACTGAAAGAAGAAAACTGAAGAAAAACTTATAGATAATTTGTAATAGTAATATACTTACAAATTGTTGAATTTGTAGAACATGTTTAGATATTTGTAAAGGAGAAAATTAAGGAGGACAGAGGAGAGTTTTGTAGATGGGAATTTGTTGAGGAGAGTTTGAGCTCTAAAGTTGGCTCTTGTTTTTTGATCTTCTGAATTCTCGATTCTTTTTTTGATGATTTGTCTGAATGAAATGTCTGCCTTATATAGAGCTGGATGGAGCTCAATAATAGAGGCGTAATGATGTCCAGTTGTCATGCGTCGAATGTTGGGCTGCGATTGTCAAAAGGTAACCGCTTTGCCCAGTGTAACTTTTGAAATTTTTGTCCTTGAGACTGTCCATGAAAAGTAACTTGTCGGAACTGTAGATGAATACTGGAATGGTGCATGCCGACAGTTTGTCTTAACCTGCAAAACAAAGTTTTGTTAGTTGTAATGGCCCTTACTTTTGCCAACGGTCATGGCCTTTGCGCGCTCTTTTCTTTTTTTTTTTAAATTTAGTTTTCGTCACAAATCGTAAGGATCTTGTGAATCCTGAACATCTTCAATTATGGGTTTTGTAACCAATTCTGCTGAACTTGAATTGTCATCTGCGACATCATTGTCAAGGAACTTTTGTAAAAAGATGTGTCTGAATGCTGGGTCATCTTTGAGGACTTCAAGAATATGTCTTTGTTTTTTGTGTTAGTCCCGTGGATTTGGATTTTGTAGAGGAAGAAGAGACTTACATTTTTGTTGGGGTAGATGGACCACGAGCAACGTCCTTTTTGTCAAATGAATGAATGTTTAGGAGGGTAAATTTTTTGGTTTTTGTTCTGCAGAAATATTCAACATTTTGTTTGCCACAGAGTTTTGTTTTGTATTCATTCCACCATCTAACCTTGTAGATCCGCACAACAGATAGGGGAGATGAATTAAGAAGAAAATTCTTATATCTGTATTCCCAACAGAATATCCAGGCAATGTTGAAGATTCGAGGAATTGTACTTCTTTTGTAAAAGGTTTATTGGCGGGGGAGTTTGCAATCTAGAAATCCTTTCCTCCCTTAGCCTCACTAGGTAAGACAAAGGGAGTGCAACCAAACATTGTCCACCAATGATAAAACCAAATTGGAAATGTATTTGGAGCTTTGTCATGGAAAATAAAGAACCAAGAATGAATCTCTTGTTTAAGAAAAAATGCTCTTAGTCTGGCCATTTTGTAATCCAGATAATTGTAGGTAGCTACTTCAACAGTAACAGAGAATTGTCTTTCTTGTAGAGGATCTTTCCATTGCTGGAAGCCCAAAACATTCTTGACAATGCATTTTGAATATAAAATGCAGGAGGGAGTTGCGACATCTGTGGTGTGGGTAATGTCTGTCGACTACGTGTCTGTAAGAATGAGTTCATAAAATTGTCAAGTTTTTTTAGGGTGATCACCAAGGTGATGTGAGTCACTAAAGCTTCATTCAACCAAGACTTTTGATGAAGAGATATGTAGGGGCAACCTTGCAGCAGGTAAGAAAAAGGTGTTCTGTTTATCGAAGAAAATAATTGTCGAGAGATGGTTTTGTGGGTTATTTTGTGACAACAATTTTATATGGTAGAGGTGGAAAATTGGCTAGGGACTGAAATGAAATTTCTTTAGGAAAAATTTTGTAGACGTCATTCATTTGTATACCTTTGCCTTTGTCCTTCTTGTTCATCGTGAAGACCGGCATAAAAGGTGTTTTGTCACTCTTTCGTAGCAAAAACTATCTTATAAGGAAATCCGGTAAGCAATTGTTCTCTCCTGTAACGCCCCAATAATACATAAATCGTAGCTGCATTTACCTACCTAAGCTTAATAGCAAGAATTCTATGAATGGGTGTTATCGCCGTCCGCAAGGACAAGGCGTCGCTTGAAAATGAAAATTTTCACTAAAAGATCAAAGTTTATCCTCAAAGGGCAAACACATCCATTCAAACCATTTAATTACATATAGGAAATGTTCTAACTTCTCTGGGTTACATCAAGGTTAAACAACATACGTAACTCAGTTTAAATGTATAGTTGTAACTCTAAAACATGTTGCAGTTCAAATATACAACTGTAACACCAAAAAGCACCACAAAAAGGCATGACAACATCTTAGCACTTCTATCCGCCGATCACATGGACGGTCCTGATTTATTTATCACCTTCAACCTCCCTGCCCGCCTGAGAGCGGTTTACTGAACATTTTCCTAAAACAAAACATAAAAACATTTCGAACTGTGAGCCAAAGCTCAGTACATGCATCCCTGTACTGATAAAGATTCAATGGAGAAAGAAATTATGAGGGCCCGGTTTGCAATTCATTTGTATTTTAAAAAAAGGGAATGAGATGTATATAAAGCTAAATTGCCAATTATTATCTGTTAGTGAACCCCCTTAGTAACTATTACGATCTATGTATAGGTGTACGCCTGCCAAGCCGACTGGAAGACCTGACCTGAAGCCGCGCGGGTAACTGAAGGGCAATGCCCTGTAACTGATAACTGATGGGGTCACTAATTATGTGATAAATCACTGGTTCAATTGATTCATTGATGTACTTACCAAAATATTATAATTTCGATAAATAAGTGCTGATTTCTAAAGATACAGTCAATGAACATACCTGGGGTCTTTAAAAGTTAGTTCACAGATTAAACAGATGTACTAAAATGGAGAAGAGGATAAGAGCTTAGGCCTTGATGCTGTTCAAAATCATTATAGGCATAAAATTAGTACAATGGATACCCTTAAATAGAAAAGGCTTATAAAGAATTTGTGTGAACCAATTAAAGAGAAAAGGCTTATAAAGAATTTGTGTGAACAAGTTAACCAGTTAAATTTTGCTTTATGCCTTGGAGTTCGGGATCACTTTCTTTATTCAGTCGGATTTCTTCCACTAGGGAAGACTGAGCAGTAAGTGCTGATAGTTGAGCATTTGTTTGCCCATGAGATACTAATTGAATCCCAAAGTCCTCCAGTTCTCTCAAGAGGTTTAATTGAGTAATCACCACAGTGTTTGAGCTATGTTGCGACTTCCTACTCAGGGCATCCGCCACCACATTTGCTTTGCCCGGATGATATTGAATCTGTAGATCATAGTCTTTAAGAAACTCAAGCCAACGTCGTTGCCTCAAATTGAGCTCATTTTGGGTGAAGATATACTTTAAACTTTGATGATCAATATAGATCTTGCATGGGACCCCATATGAATAATGCCTCCAAATTTTCAAAGCAAAGACCACAGCTGCTAACTCCAGGTCATGGGTAGGGTAGTTTTTCTCATATGGCTTGAGTTGTCGAGAGGCATAAGCTACCACTTTGTCTTCCTGCATCAACACGCACCCTAGACCATTCTTCGAAGCATCGCTATAAACAGTGTACTCCTTTCCTTCTATTGGTAATGTTAGGATCGGGGCGGTCGTCAGTCACTGCCTTAGCTCTTGGAAGGCTTTCTCACACCTTTCAGTCCAATCAAACTTATTCACCGTCTTTAGGAGATTGGTCAGTGATGAAGCTATTTTCGAAAAGTCCTTGACGAACCTTCGGTAGTAACCGGCTAAACCCAAAAAGCTTTTAATCTCAGTGACATTGGTAGGCCTTGGCCATTCGGTGATTGCTTTCACCTTCTGGGGGTCAACCTTAATTCCTTCTTTTGTGACCATATGCCCCAAAAAGACCACTTCCTCCAACTAAAATTCACATTTCTTTAATTTGCCATAGAGTTGATGCTGCCTCAAGGTTTGCAGTACTGTTCTCAATTGGTCAGCATGTCCCTCCTTATCCTTAGAATAGGTAAGGATGTCATTTATGAACGCCACTACAAACTTGTCTAAATAAGGTCTGAAAACCCTGTTCATACGGTCCATGAAGGTTGTAAGAGCATTAGTGAGACCAAAGGGCATCACTGTGAACTCATAGTGACCATACCTGGTTCTAAATACTGTCTTACGAATGTCATCAGGTTTAATCCTAAGTGGATGGTACCCTGACCTCAAATCAATGTTAGAGAACACTCCTGCCCCTTGTAATTGATCAAACAAATCATCTATTCGTGGCAGAGGGTACTTGTTCTTGATGGTAATCTTGTTCAACTCCCTATAATCAATACATAGCCTCAAGGTTCCGTCCTTCTTCTTGACAAACAACACTGGACCACCCCATGGTAACACACTTGGCCTAATAAAGCCCTTTTGTAACAATTCATCTAGTTGAAGCTTTAATTCCTTAAGCTCAGTTGGGGTCATACAATATGGGGATTTAGGAATAGGTTGGGCTCCAGGAATCAATTCGATCCCAAAATCAATTTCCCTCTGTGGGGGTAGTTCTGGCAATTCTTCTGGGAAAACATCTTCAAATTCCCAAACCACAGGTATATTCTCTACTTCCTCTTCTTTTGTTGGGGTGCTGATAGCATAACACCAATATCCAATACATCCTTGAAATAACAGCTTACTTGCTTTCATAGCAGAAATCAAAGGACAAGAGTTTGCCTCTCTCTGCCCATAAAAACACACTTTTTTCCCTTTTTTATCTTTCAGGATAACCTTAAGATCTTCATAATTGATTTGGGCTCCATAAGAATGTAACCAATTCATCCCCAAAATGATATCAAAACCAGACAACTCAAATTGAATCAAATCCACAGGGAAGGTGGTTTCACCAATGGTGATGGGGACAAGTTGATAAGAGAGGGGGCACTCAATCACAGAATTATTGGGTATCTTGATTCTACAATTGGTTGCCATCCTTCTGTTCTTAAGGCCCAATTGTTTAGCAGATTGGGTAGATATAAACGAATGAGTGGCACCCGAATCAAATAATACGCAAAATGGCTTTGAATTTAAAAAGAGAGTTCTAGTGACTACCGTACCAGAGGTAGCAGCTTCCTTTTTGTTCATCACAAATGCCCTTCCTGCAACTGCAGGCCTTGACGGTGGAGGTCCCTGGCGGAGCGGGGCCAAGGGTTTCGCTGCGCCCTTATCTACAGCTTTTAATCGTCGGGGGCATGCAGCGATAAGATGTTCAGGACTTCCACAGCACATGCATTTGTTGGTGCCAACGCAGCATTCAGGAGTGGTATGATTTGTTCTTCCACATTTCGCAGAAGGTGTTGTTGAGCCTGCAGGACGGCTCTTGGAGGGAACAGGAGTAGGTTTCTTCTGGTTCTGCTGGTTCTGGTTCACACTCTCACTTAGAGCCCCCCGCTCAAACCCCTTTCTCTTATGGTTGAGTGGATTCAGTGTCCTCAACTCCGTCTTCACTCTTTCCACCTCGGTTGCTCGCTCATATAGTTCTTGATAAGTTAGCATTGGTTGTCCAACTAACTGATTTCGAATATAGAAGGCCAAACCTTCCTCAAACCTTCTCATCTTTAACCTTTCAAATGACACAAATTCAGGGACAAACCTAGATAGTTCGTTGAACTTACTAGCATACTGCATCACCGACATGCTACCGCTCATTTTTAATTCCATAAATTCTTTCTCCTTTTGCCTTTGCACCCTAGCTGGGTAAAATTTCGCCATCAGCTCTGCTTAGAATTTATTCCAAGTGAATTCAGGCCCTTTAAGCTTATCCTTCACTGTATTCCACCAAATGTCAGCTTCACCCGACAAATAATATGTCCCAATGTTCATTTTCTTTTCCTCTAGTACCTCAACTATTGTAAAAATTTTGTCCATTCCCCTTATCCATTCCTCCAATACCACGGGATCATAGGACCCGTTATAAACATTAGGGTTGCACCGTGCTACCCTATCTGCCAATTTATCCTCCTTGGGAGAGGTTTCAGTAGGCACCTGGGGAATCCGTTTCATCAATTCAACAACTAAGGTTGGCCAGTGACTTGGGTTGCCTAAGTTGCTAGCTAACTCAAAGAGCGATGGTGGCATGTCACCATGTGGTGGCCCCTGACACGAGGCTTGATCACCAGATCCCTAGCCTTGCTCCGAATTGTCCTCTACGTGCACCTCATTGTCATTTTGCATTGTCTGAGACATTCTGATCAGACATTAAATAAAATAATTCAAACACTGGGACCCCAGACATATAGGATAAACATGCCCAATAAATACATAAGAGATGTCTCACAGAATATTTCATAACTCAAAGCGTCATCATTTCATTACATAACTGCTTACTTACATACATAGTTGATTCATATACATGAACACAAAAGCATATAACACCTGCAAGCCTAGTTCTTACTCTTAAACACTAAACACTAAATAGCCCTTAGACACTAGATCCGTCACATGACCAAAAAGAGTTACGGATCATGTCGTCATGGTCAAAGAGGATTGGACTAACTATATACAATGTTGGGTGCCCCAAAAATATCACCATCCAATCCCACCATTCCATATCTACATACAGAGGCTCAAAATGAAAACTGCTCGTAATCTGGGTCAGACTCATCCTCAGGTTCTTCACCTGAATCGAAACTGCTCGTAGATGCCTCTGACTCGGCATCATTGACTTCCTGTTGAACTTATGGCTCATGTTCCACCTCTAAGTCCACCATCAACTCGTCTGCCTCTTGGCCCCCTTGCTGCTCTATCACCATCTCATCACTGTCTTGGTCCCCCTCGGGATCCTCCTCTAGGTCGTCCTCCTCTGGATCGTCCTCCTCCCCCTGGGGATCCTTATCCCCAGAACTAGAACTAATCACCACTAAGTCTGGGGTGTCAGGGATGTCTATTACCACATAGACCTCCCCAGAGCTCTCAGGCATCAGTGGGGTGTCTGGTGCAGGTGGAATGGGTGGCTCCTATGCTGGTACTGGGCCTACAGGTGGGGGATGGACCTGATGGAGGGGAAAGGCATGTTGAAGAGTTTCCATAGTAATTCCCCTTAATTCAAACTCCTCTCTCAATAACAACTGCGTAGTGAGAGTCATCCCAGCTCCCTGGGCCTGAAACCTAGGCCCGTATATGACTGGGTTCCCCGTCATCATGAAGTCGTAATAACGTTGTCTAAACTCCACCCATGGGCCAACCGGGGGTAAGGACCCTAGCAGTCTCTGCGCACGGACCGTAATGCTGTGGAACTCGGAGTAGGGGTCCTGTGCGTGTACCTCCATACTAATATGGAGCAACGCAATGTGAGCTATCATTGATCCACCCGGCAACATGTTAACACCATAGGGATCCATCTAACAAAGAAAACACATATGTGAGAGGCAGGCATAACCATAGCCATCCATAAATAAGGAACATGCAAAGAAAAGAAACTTGTATTCTCGTAATATCACCTTAGCAATATACGATAGCCCCTCCTAGCAACCACTCTCACCCTATTGTTTCTAGCTCTACCTTCCTCAAGAAAATCTCAACCTAGCTCTGATGCCAAATCTATAACGCCCCAATAATACATAAATCATAGCTGCATTTACCTACCTAAGCTTAACCCCAATAAACCAATGAACGGGTGTTACCACCGTCTGCAAGGACAAGGCTTCGCTTGAATATGAACTTTTAGCCATATAATCAAAGTTTATTCCTAAAGGGGCAATCACGTCCATACTAGCCATTTAAGTACATACAGGAATAATGCGAACTTCTCAGGGTTACATCAACATACATAACTCCGTTTAATACAGTTATAACACCAAAATACATATTGCAGTTCAGAAATACAGATGGGACACCAAAATGCACCACAAGAAGGCATAAAAGCATCTTAGCCCCTCTATCCGCCAATCATATGAACGGTCCAGAATTATTTCTCAGCTTCAGCTTCCCTGCTTGCTTGAGACCTGTTTACCAAACACCTCCCTAAAACAAAACATAAAAACATTTTGAACTGTGAGCCAAAACTCAGTACATGCATCCTTGTACTGATAAAGATTTACTGACAAAGGAATTATGAGGGCCCTCTTTGCAATTCATTTTGAGTTTAAAATAGGGAATGATGTATATAAAACTAAGTTGCCATTTATTATTTGATAGTGCACCCCTTAGTAACTGTTATGGTTTATGTATAGGTGTACACCTGCCAAGCCGACCGAAAGACCTGACCTGAAGTCGCGCAGGTAACTGAAGGGCAATGCCCTGTAACTGATAACTGGTGGGGTCACTGGTTATGTGATAAATCACTTATTCAATTGGTTCATTGATGTACTTACCAAAACATTATAATTTTGATAAATACATGCTGATTTCTAAAGATACAGTCAATGAACGTACTTGGGGTCTTTAAAAGTTAGTTCACAGATTAAATAGATGTACTAGAATGGAGAGAATGAGAGTTTAGTCCTTGATTCTGTTCAAAATCATTATATGTATAAAATTAGCACAATGGATACTCTTAAATAGAAAAGATTTATAAAGAATTTGTGTAAACCAATTAATAGATTAAATTGATAAAGTTAAATAAAGTATAGAAATGCTAAGTTAAGGCACGGTAGTGAGTTTAGGGGGTAAGGGTATATGACGAGGGTACGGAAAGAATAATCCACAACTTATACTCCAGACCTCCAATTGAGATGTAAGACCCTAATTTAAACAACTTAGGAAGTCCTCTAAAACTTTCCTGAAGGGCACATAACAAGATTCCACGACAGGTTCCATAAATTAGGGTTAGAACAACAAGATGTCAGGTTTCAGTACTGAAAACAAACATTTTGCCATTCTGCCCAGGTTCAGTAAAATAGTGATAACTTCCTCCATAGACCTCGGATTATAGCAATTCAAGAGTTATTTTAAAGCTAACATCCAGACCTATCTACCCACCAAAAATCAGAATCTTTGGCCTGGCAGATCATTACCCGTTTTGTTCCAAAGTTTGTCCTGATTTTCTGAAAATTTCAGCAGCACTTGTTTTAGTTGTTCCCTCACTTTTTAACACCAAACCTCAACTCAAACTTTTTCTTAAGAGTGTCTAACACACTTTGGTACATCCCAACCTCATACAACATCACCATACATAATTTTGTTTCATATTCATAACAATTAAAACTCCTCTTTCAGCCACATAAACCCACACATCTCAAATTTAACATTAGTTGGTCCAAACCTTGCATTTTGGACAAACCGTAGCTTTGGGTCACTTTGAACTCACTCCCAACTTTTCCAAAACACCATAAACAACATAAAAACTTCAATATACCAATAGATAAGCAAAGACAAGGATAAAACATGCCATAAACATCACTTAAACAAGAAGCTTTGCATGACCAAGATAAAACCCTAACCCTAGCCTTAACCAATCTCAACTACACCATAATCCATCAACAAAAAGATTCTTAATACCATAAAAACAACATAATCCATCACTAAAACCCCCAAAATAATCAACAAAAACAACAAGATCAAGAATCAAAAATAAAAATCAGCATAGGGGTCAAATAACACTCACTTTGAGCTTGCAAAAGAGCTAATTATGGTCCTTGATGCTTATGAAAGTGAGAGAGGTGTTTGGGGGTGGTGAGTGGCGGTTGTTCTGTGATATTTTGGTGGTGCGAAGGTGGTGGTATGGTGGCTGCCGAGTGTAGAGAGAAAGAAGAGAGTGAAGAGAGAGAAAATCAATTGGTGCAAAATGATGATAAAAGCCACTTTTTAATTTTTATACTCACTTTATTACTTGGCTTATTACTTGGCTGCAAATAGGGTAGAAAATTCAATATTATGATGCTTGATTAAGGCTTAATTAAGAGGATTTAGCTAATCAAATAAAGGTCAAGTCTTGTTGCATCGAAATCGACTTTAAACGGGCTCGGGTTTAGCGAAAAACTGAAACCGAGTGCATTTACGATTTTTTTTTAAAGTTCGAGATAAATGGTTGTGGTGCCATGAAAAAGAATTTTAAACATTAAATTCTTAAATATCAAGGCCTAACTCAATGTCCAAAATTGACGAGAAGAAATCCCCGAATTGCAAAGTAAGGGCCCCATTAGAAATGTCCAAATGAGAATAATAAAAAGATGGGAATATAAAAAGAAATGATGTGAATGAAATGAACTCAATCACATGGATTAATGACATGAAATTAATAAACAAAATTTTGGGTCGGACTATTACAGTCTTTCCCCCTTAAAGAGTTTCGTCCTCGAAACTAAACTAATGAACTTCACCAAATCATGCTAGATTACCTTGAATAAATGTGGGTATTTGGCTTTCATTGCCTCCTCGGTCTCTCAAGTAGCTTCTTGGGAGGTATGGTTCGTCCAGAGTACTTTAACCAATGGTATATGTTTGTTGCGCAGCTGTTTGATCCAACGATCTAGTATTTGAACAGGACGCTCTTCATATACTAGATCTTCAGTGATATCGACAGGTTTAGATAAAATGGTATGGTTTGGATCTGGGATATATTTTCGAAGCTGAGAGATATGAAACACGTTATGGACGTGCTCAAGTTCGGCAGGCAACTCTAGGCGATAAGCGACAGGATTCAACCTCTCAACGATTTCATAAGGTCCAATTTACCTTGGACTCAATTTGCCCCGTACTCCGAACCTCTTCACACCTTTAGTTGGTGAGACTTTTAGAAAAACTTTATCACCGACTTGAAACTCTACAGGCCTTCTTCTTTTGTCTGCATAAATTTTCTATCGACTTTGGGCAACCCTAATATGCTCCTGAATCTTTCTTATTATCTCAGTAGTCTCTTGGATTGTTTCAGGACCTATAATCAGTGCCTCATCCAAATCACTCCAGCACAACGGGGTTCTACATTTTCTCCCGTACAGAGCCTCAAATGGGGCCATTTTGATATGTTGTTATAAGAGAATTCCACCAAAGGTAAATCATCTTCCCATTTCCCTTGGAACTCCAATACACAAGCTCTCAGCATGTCCTCCAAAATTTGATTAACTCGATCCCAAAATCAATTTCCCTCTGCGGGGGTAGTTCTAGTAATTCTTATGCGAAAACATCTTCAAATTCACAAACCACAGGAATATTCTCTACTTCCTCTTCTTTTGTTTGGGTGCTGATAGCATAACACCAATGTCCAATGCATCCTTTATATAATACCTTACTTGCTTTCATAGCAGAAATCAAAGCACAAGAGTTTGCCTCTCTCTGCCCATAAAAACACACTTTTCTCCCTTTTTCATCTTTCAGGATAACCTTAAGATCTTCACAATCAATTTGGGCTCCATAAGAATGCAACCAATTCATCCCCAAAATGATATCAAAATCAGACCAGTTAAATTGAATCAAATCCACAGGGAAGGTGGTTTCACCAATGGTGATGGGGACAAGTTGATAAGAGAGGAGGCACTCAATCACAGAATTCTTGGGTAGCTTGATTCTAAACTTGGTTGCCATCCTTCTGTTCTCAAGGGCCAATTGTTTAGCAGATCGGGTAGATATAAACGAATGAGTGGCACCCGAATTAAATAATACGCAAAATGGCTTCGAATTTAAAAAGAGAGTTCCAGTGACTACCGTACCAGAGGTAGCAGCTTCGTTTTTGTTGATCACAAATGCCCTTCCTACAACTGCAGTCCTTGAAGGTGGAGGTCCCTGGCGGAGCGGGGCCAAGGGTTTCGTTGTGCCCTTGTCTACAGCTTTTAGTCGTCAGGGGCATGCTGCGATAAGATGTTCAGGACTTCCACACCATATGCATTTGTTGGTGCCAACGCGGCATTCAGGAGTGGTGTGATTTGTTCTTCCACATTTCGCACAAGGTGTTGTCGAGCCTGCAGGACAGCTCTTGGAGGGGATAGGAGTAGGTTTCTTCTAGTTCTGCTGGTTCTGGTTCTGCTCTCACTTGGAGTCCCCCACTCAAACCCCTTTCTCTTGTGGTTGATTAGATTCAATGCCCTCAACTCCGTCTTTACTCTTTCCACTTCTGCTGCCCGCTCATATAGTTCTTGATAAGTCAGCATTGGTTGTCCAGCTAATTGATTTCGAATATAGAAGGCCAAACCTTCCTCAAACCTTCTCATTTTTAACCTCTCAGATGACACAAATTCAGGGACAAACCTAGATAGTTCGGTGAACTTACTAGCATACTACATCACTGACATGCTACCACTCATTTTTAACTCCATGAATTCTTTTTCCTTTTGCCTTTGCACCACAGCTGGGTAAAACTTTGCCCTCAACTCTACTAAGAATTTATTCCAGGTGAATTCAGGCCCTATGAGCTCATCTTTCACTGTATTCCACCAAATGTCAGCTTCACCTGTCAAGTAATACATCCCAATGTTCATTTTCTTTTCTTCCGGTACCTCAACTACTGTAAAAATTTTGTCCATTCCCCTTATCCATTCCTCGAATACCACAGGATCATAAGATCCATTGTAAACTTGAGGGTTGCGTCGTGCTACCCTATCTGCCAATTTGTCCTCCTCAGGAGGGGTTTCAGTAGGTACCTGAGGAATCCGGTTCATCAATTCGGCAACTAAGGTTGGCCAGTAACTCGGGTTTCCTATGTTCCTAGCTAATTCAGATAGCGACGGCGGCACGTCACCATATGGTGGTCCTTGACATGAGGCTTGATCCCCGGAACCCTGGCCTTGCTCCGAATTATCCTCCACATGCACCTCATGTCGTTTTGAGACATTCTGATAAGACATTAAATAAAATAATTCAGACACTGGGACCCCAAACATATAAGATAAACATGGCCAATAAATATATAAGAGATGGCTCATAGAATATTTCATAACTCAAGGCATCCTCCTTTCATTTCATAACTGCTTACTTATATACATAGCTCCTAATTTATATACAAACAACAAAGGCATACAACACCTAACTGAGTAGGCAAGCCTAAAACTGACTCCTAAACACTAAGCACTAAATAGCCCCTAGACACTAGATCCGTCACGTGACCAAAAAGGGTTGCGGTTCATGTCGCCATGGTCAGAGAGGATTTGACTAACTATATACAATGTTAGATGGCACACAAAACATAACCATCCAATCCCACCATAGCATATCTACATACAGGGCTCAAAATAAATAAAAAAACCACCACGCCGATCCTTAGAGCCACCTAACGATCCCTAGATGGATCGTAATCTAGGTCTGACTCGTCATCAGGTTCTTCACCTGAATCAAAACTGCTCGTGGATGCCTCCGACTCGGCATCACCAACCTCCTGTTGAACTTGGGGCTCATGTTCGTCCTCTACCATCAACTCATCCTCGTCTTGCTCCCCTGGCTGCTCTATCTCCATCTTCTCATTGCCTTGATCCTCCTCGGGATCATCCTCCTCAGGATCATCCTCCTGGTGGTCCTCACTAGAACTGATCACCATTAGGTCCGGGGTATCAGGGATGTTTATCACCTCGTGGGCCTCCCCAGGGCTCTCAGGCATCAATGGGGTGCCTGGTACGAGTGGGATAGGTGGCTCCTGTGCTAGCGCTGGGGCTACTGGTGGAGGATGGACCTGATGAAGGGGGGAAACGTGCTGAAGAGTTTCCACGGTAAGTCCCCTCAGTTCGAACTCCTCTCTCAACAACAACTATGCAGTGAGAGTCGTCCAAGCCCCCCTGGGCCTAAAACCTAGGCCCGTCTACGCTTGGGTTCCCTGTCATCATAAAGTCATTATAACGGTGCCTGAATTCCACCCACGGGCCAACCGGGGGTAAGGACCACAACAATCTTCGCGCACGGAACGCAATACTGTGAAACTCGGAATAAGGGTCCTGCGCGTGTGCCTCCATACTAATATGGAGCAATGCAATGTGTGCTATCATTGATCCACCCGGCAACAGGTACACACCATTGGGATCCATCTAACAAACAAAACACATATTTGAGGTACAGGCAAACATAACCATAGCTACCCATAAATAAGGAACATGCAAATGAAAGCAACTGTCATTCTCCTAATATCGCTCTAACAACATGCGGTAGCCCCTCCTAACAACCACTCTCACCCTATAGTTTCTAGATCTACTTTCCTCAAGAAATCTCAACCTAGCTCTGACACCAAATTTGTAACGCCCCAATAATACAGAAATCATAGCTGCATTTACCTACCTAAGCTTAATACCAAGAATTCCATGAATGGGCGTTACCGTCGTCCGCAAGGACAAGGCTTCACTTGAAACTGAAAAATTTAGCTAAAAGATCAAAGTTTATCCTCAAAGGGCAAACACATCCATTCAAACCATTTAATTAAATACAGGAAATGTTCTAACTTCTCCGGGTTGCATCAAGGTTAAACAACAAACGTAACTCAGTTTAAATGTACAGTTGTAACTCCAAAACATGTTGCAGTTCAAATATACAACTGGAACACCAAAAAGCACCACAAAAAGGCATGACAACATCTTAGCACTTCTATCCGCCGATCATATGGACGGTCCTGATTTATTTATCACCTTCAGCCTCCCTGCCCGCCTGAGAGCGATTTACTGAACATTTTCCTAAAACAAAACATAAAAACATTTCGAACTGTGAGCCAAAGCGCAGTACATGCATCCTTGTACTGATAAAGATTCAATGGAGAAAGAAATTATGAGGGCCCGCTTTGCAATTCATTTGTATTTTAAAAACAGGGAATGAGATGTATATAAAGCTAAATTGCCAATTATTATCTGTTAGTGAACCCCCTTAGTAACTGTTACGATCTATGTATAGGTGTACGCCTGCCAAGCCGACCGGAAGACCTGACCTGAAGCCGTGCGGGTAACTGAAGGGCAATGCCCTGTAACTGATAACTGATGGGGTCACTAATTATGTAATAAATCACTGGTTCAATTGATTTATTGATGTACTTACCAAAACATTATAATTTCGATAAATACGTGCTGATTTCTAAAGATACAGTCAATGAACGTACCTGGGGTCTTTAAAAGTTAGTTCACAGATTAAACAGATGTACTAAAATGGAGAAGAGGATGAGAGCTTAGGCCTTGATGCTATTCAAAATCATTATAGGCATAAAATTAGTACAATGGATACCCTTAAATAGAAAAGGCTTATAAAGAATTTGTGTGAACCAGTTAAATAGAAAAGGCTTATAAAACTGATAAAGTTAAATAAAGTATGGAAATGCTAAGTTAAGGCACGGTAGCAAGTTTAGAGGGTAGGGTTTATGACGAGGTGTGGAATGAATAATCCACAACTTATACTCCTGACCTCCAACTGAGACATAAGACCCCAATATAAACAGCTTAGGAAGTCCTCTAAAACTTTCCTAAAGGGCACATAACTAGATTCCTATGACAGGTTTCATAAAATGGGGTTAGAATAACAATATGTTAGGTTTTGGTGCTAAAAACAACCATTCTGTCCATTCTGCCCAGGTTCAGTAAAATAGCCATAACGTCCTCCACAGACCTCGGATTAAGGTAATTCAAGAGTCATTTTAAAGCTAACATCCAGACCTATCTGCCCACCAAACATTAGAATTTTTGTCCTGGGCGATCATTACCAGTTTTTCTCCAAAGTGCGTCCTGTTTCACTTAAAATTCCAGCCTCACTGATTTAGGTTGTTCTCTCACTTTTTCACACCAAACCTCAACTTAAACTCTTTCTTGAGAGCATGTAAGCACACTATGGTACATCCCAACATCATACAAGATCACCACACTCAAATTCACTTCATATATTTATCCAACAAGGCTTACTTTCTAGGCACATAAACACATACCTCAAGGTTAACACAACTTCGGTCCAAACCATGCATTCATGGATAAAACCCTAACTTTGGGTCAACTTGAACCCCATCTCATATTTCCAACACATCATAAAAACCATAATAAACTTCAATACATTAAAAGATAAGCAAAAACATGGAGAAAACAAGCCATAAATATCACTTGAACAAGAAGCTTGCATACCCAAGATGAAACCCTAACCCTAACTTCATCCAAAATCAACTCCACCATAAACCCTCAACAAGGTGAATCTTAATACCACCAAAAACAGCATAATCCATCATTAAACAACCAAAATAAAGAACAAAAACCAACAAGATCAAAGATTAAAAACACAAATCAGCATAGAGGTGAAAGAATACTTACTTTGTGCAAGCAAAAGAGGTTTCAAGGATCCTTGATGCTTATGAAAGTGAAAGAGGTGTTTGGGGGTGGTGAGTGGGGGTTGTTTTGTGAGGTTTTGGTGGTGGAAAGGTGGTGATATGGTGGTGGGAAGGGGGCTGCCGAGTAGAGAGAGAAAGAGGAGAGGTAAGAGAGAGAAAATTACTTGGTGGAAAATGATGATAAAAGCCACTTTTTTGTTTTTATACTCCCCTTTAATACATTGCTTAATACTTGGCTGCAAATAGGGTAGAAAAGTCAATAATATCATGCTTGATTATGGCTTAATTAAGAGGATTAAGCTAATCAAATAAAGGTCAAGTCTTGGTGCATCGAAATCGGCTTTAAACGGGCTCGGGTTTAGCGAAAAACTGAAACCGAGTGCATTTACGAAATTATTTTTTTTTTAAAAGTTCGAGATAAATGGTTGTGGTGCCATGAAAAAGAATTTTAAACATTAAATTCTTAAATATCAAGGCCTAACTCAATGTCCAAAATTGACGAGAAGAAATCCCCGAATTACAAAGTAAGGGCCCCGTTAGAAATGTCCAAATGAGAATAATAAAAAGATGGGAATATAAAAAGAAATGATGTGAATGAAATGAACTCAATCACATGGGTTAATGACATGAAATTAATGAACAAAATTTAGGGTCGGCTAATACATCTCCTTTCATGAGTTCAATGTCGAAATTAAGAGAAGATAAAATTGCTTGTCATCTGGCAAAGATTTGTTTTGAAACCAGATTCTTAACATCCCTTTGTAAAACATGTTTTGCAAATTTTCAATTGATGAGAAGAAGAAATTTTTTGTTAAAAAGATCATCTTGAAATTATGAAATGCAAAGTACGATAGATAAAATTTCTCTTTCGATAGTAGAATAATTTTGTTGCGTACTAAGCCAAATGCCAGAATGATAACGAACTAACTGTTCTTTATCATGCATTCTTTGTTTAAGAGCTGAAACATGGTGTTCAAACGTTCTCTATTGCCACTGCACAATTGTTCTTTTTCTCTTTCGTAATACTTAGTAGGAATAATTCCTTCACGTACGTTGTATTAGTCAGCTCCACTATCAATAAGAGCTACTACACTTGTAGAGAAATCACTGAATACTATTTTGACCGTAGAATACCATTTTTGAGTTGTCACATGAGAAATTGTATGAAGAAATTGTTCTATAGAAATTGCAGTCTTGGGGGTGTCTTCTATGTTTGGAAAATTGCTAGGAATAAGAGAGGAACTTGGAATCTGTGTTTCCAAGGTGGAAAGTTTTGTATGGAGTTCTAGATCAGTAGCTTTGGGATTCATGATCTCGTGTCTAAGATCTCAAACTTGAGCTTTTAGCTCATTGACTTCAATCTGGATATCTTTTGTAATAAGTTGTTGGAAAGGATTTGGCACTGGATATTTTTGGAAGAGTTTTGTTAGGCTTGGAGTTTCAATGTCGATCTTAATGACTTTCTTTTCTTCTTCAAGAATCAAGTATTTATGGTTCCTCAGATACTCCTTTTTTTTTTCTTCATTAGAAATCTTTCCGATTAGATCAATCAGGAATTCTTCCTGATTTCTATTGGTGATGGCGTTGATTACTTTGAGGGGAGAAGAATCATAATCTGATTCATCTGCCTCAGAGCTTTGACAGTAATCAACTTCTTTGTCACTATCAGATGAGTTTTGGGCCAAAATAGCCAGGAGCTTCTTCTGAAGTTTAGATTGATCGGCAAATAACTCATTGGTCATTTGTTCTGTTTAGCAATGGAAAGCTTTGTGCCCTAGTTTGCCACATTTGTAACAAACAACTGGCTTCTTTTTGGCGTTCTTCTTTTTGGAAGAAGTTGGCTTAGAATTGAAGGGTGGAAGAGAATTGTTTGGGGGTTTTGTTGGCCTTTTGAATCTTTTGTGAACAACTTTCTTAGCACGTTTGGCTTTTGAAGAAGGAGCTTCAATTTTTGTTATGCCAAATCCTTCATGGGGTACATAAAAGAAAACATCCACTGAAAGAAGAAAACTTTATTAAGAGAAGAAAAAACACAGGGTACATAAAAGAAAATACAAACTGAAACAAGAAAACTGAAGAAAAACCTTACAGATAATTTGTAATAGTAATATACTTACAAATTGTCGAATTTGTAGAACTTGTTTAGAGATTTGTAAAGTAGAAAATTAAAGAGGACAGAGGAGAGTTTTGTAGATGGGAATTTGTTGAGGAGAGTTTGAGCTCTCAAGTTGGCTCTTGTTGTTTGATCTTTTGAATTCTCGATTCTTTTTTCGATGATTTCTCTGAATGAAATGTCTACGTTATATAGAGTTGGATGGAGCTCAATAATGGAGGCGTAACAATGTCCAATTGTCATGCCCCGAAAGCCGGGCTGCAATTGTCAAAAGGTAACCACTTTGTCCTGTGCAACTTTTGAAAACCTTGTCCTAGGGACTGTTCATGAATAGTAACTTGTCAGTACTGCAAATGAATAGTGAAATGTCGGGGAACTGTAATAAATAGTGCCTGCCGATAGTTTTGTCCTAACCTGCAAAATAAAATTTTGTTAACTGCAATGGCCCTTACTTTTGCCAAAGGTCATGACCTTTGCGGACTCTTTTCTTTGACCTTTTGAATTTTGTTTTTGTCACAGATCATAAGGACCTTGTGAATCCTGAAGATCTTCAATTCTGGGTTTTGTAGCGGACTCTACTGAACTTGAATTCTCATATGTGACATCATTGTCAAGGAGGTTTTGTAAAAAGATCTGTCTGATTGCTGGGTCATCTTTGAGGACTTCGAGAATATCTCTTTGTTTTTGTGTTAGTCCCTTGGATTTGGATTTTGTAGAGAAGAAGAGACTTCTATTTTTGTTGGGGTAGATGGACCATAGGCAGTGTCCTTTTTTTCAAATGAATGAATGTTTTGGAGGGTAAATTTTTTGGTTTTTGTCCTGTAAAATATTCAACATTTTCTTTGTCACAGAGCTTTGTTTTGTATTCATTCCACCATCTGACCTTGTAGATTCGCACAACAGATAGGGGAGATGAATTAAGAAGAAAATTCTTATATCTGTATTCCCAACAGAATATCCAGGCAATGTTGAAGATTCTGAAGAATTATACTTCTTTTGTAAATGCGCCATGGGCTCGGGAGTTTGCAGTCCAGAAATCTCATCCGTCCTTAGCCTCACTAGGTAAGAAAGAGCGAGTGCAACCAAACATTGTCCACTAATTACAAAACCAAATTGGAAATGTATTTGGAGCTTTGTCATGGAAATTAAAGAACCAAGAATGAATCTCTGGTCTCTGAAAAAATGCTCTTAACCAGGCCATTTTGCAATCCAGGTAATTGTAAGTAGCTGGTTCAAAAGAAAAAGAGAATTGTCTTTTTTATAGAGGATATTTCCATTGCTAGAAGCCCAAAACATTCTTGATAATGCATTTTGAATATAAAATGTAGGAGGGAGTTGCGACAGCTGTGGTACGGGTAATGTCAGCTGACTGGGTGTCTGTAACAATGAGTTCATAAAATTGTCGCGTTTTTTTAGGATGATCGCCAAGGTGATTTGAGTCACCAAAGCTTCGTTGAACCAAGTCTTTTTGATGAAGAGGTTTGTAGGGGCAGCTTTGTAGCTGGTAAGAAAAAGGTGTTCTGTATATCGGAGAAAATAATTGTCTCGAGAAGGTTTTGCGGGTGGTTTTGTGACAACAACTTTGTATGGTAGAGGTGGAAAATTGGCTAGGGACTGAAATGAATTTTTTGTAGGAACAATTTTGTAGTCGTCATTCTTTGGTATACCTTTGCCTTTGTCTTTCTTGCTCATTGTGAAGACCTGCATAAAAGGTGTTTTGTCACCATTTCTTTGCAAAAACTCTTTCGTAAGGAAATCCGATAAGGAATTGTTCTCCCCTTTGATGAATTCAATGTCGGAATCAAAAAAAGATAAAATTGCTTACCGTCTGGCAAAGATTTGTTTTGAAACCAGATTCTTAACATCCTTTTATAAACATATTTTGCAAATTTTCAATCGATGAGCAGAAGAAATTTTTTTTAAAAAAGATCATCTTGAAATTTCAATATACAAAGTACGATAGGTAAAATTTCTATTTTGATAGTAGAATAATTTTGTTACGTACTGAGCCAAGAATGATAATGAACTAACTGTTCTTTATCATGCATTCTTTGTTTAAGGATTCCTCCATAACTTATGTCAGATGCATCTGTTTCTACAATCATGAATGCAGAGGGACGGGGAATACCTAGACATGGCAAAGACTCGACCTTTTGTTTGATTTGTCTAACAATGTCAGTGTGTACAGCAGACCAAGGTTTAGCATTTTTCCTAACTCTTCTATACAGGGGATTAGTTAAATAAGAAATTTGATTTTGTTTTAATGGTAAAAGATTGACCTGTTTTTAAATCGAAGAATTTTATAAAAGCAAAACTTTGCGTTGCTTACCAGCCGAAAGAAAACTGAAACAAAAACCTTACAGATAATTTGTAATAGTAATATACTTACAAATTGTCGAATTTGTAGAACTTGTTTAGAGATTTGTAAAGGAGAAACTTAAGGAGGAGAGTGGAGAGTTTTGTAGATGGGAATTTGCTGAGGAGAGTTTGAGCTCTCAAGTTGGCTCTTGTTTTTTGATCTTCTGAATTCTCGATTGTTTTTTTGACAATTTGTTTGAATGAAATGTCTGCCTTATATAGAGTTGGATGTAGCTCAATAATAGAGGCATAATGATGTCCAGTTGTCATGCGCCGAAAGTTGGGCTGTGATTGTCAAAAGGTAACCGCTTTGTCCTGTGCAACTTTTGAAAATTTTGTCCTTGAGACGGTTCATTAATAGTGACTTGTCGGGACTGTAGATGAATAGTGGATTGGGGGGGAACTGCACTGAATAGTGCATGCCGACAGTTTTGTCTTAATCTGTAAAACAAAATTTTTTTAGTTGTAATGGCCCTTACTTTTCCCAAAGGTCGCAGCCTTTTCGCACTCTTTTCTTTTGTCTTTTGAATTTTGTTTTTGTCACAAATCATAAGGATCTTGTGAATCCTGAAGATCTTAAACTATGGGTTTTGTAGCCGACTCTGCTGAACTTGAATTGTCACAAATCATAAGGAACTTTTGTGAAAAGATCTGTCTGCTTGCTGGGTCACCTTTGAGGACTTCAAGAATATGTCTTTGTTTTTTTTGTTAGTCCCTTTGATTTGGATTTTGCAGAGGAAGAAGAGACTTCCATTTTTGTTGGAGTAGATGGACCACGGGCAACGTCCTTTTTGCCAAATGAATGAATGTTTAGGAGGGTAAATTTTTTGGTTTTTGTTCTGCAGAAATATTCAACATTTTCTTTGCCACATAGTTTTGTTTTGTATTCACTCCACCATCTGACCTGGTAGATCGGCACAACAGATAGGGGAGATGAATTAAGAAGAAAATTCTGATATCTGTATTACCAACAGAATATCCAGGCAATGTTGAAGATTGGAGGAATTGTATTTCTTTTGTAAAAGGTTCATAGGCGGGGGAGTTTGCAATCCAGAAATCGCATCCTTCCTTAGACTCACTAGCTAAGACAAAGGGAGTGCAACCAAACATTGTCCACCAATGATAAAACCAAATTGGAAATGCATTTGGAGCTTTGTCATGGAAAATAAAGAACCAAGAAC
This sequence comes from Selenicereus undatus, assembly GCA_017589665.1. NCBI lineage: Eukaryota > Viridiplantae > Streptophyta > Magnoliopsida > Caryophyllales > Cactaceae > Selenicereus > Selenicereus undatus. The sequence continues at coordinate 58,313,658 of JACYFF010031957.1, forward strand.
GAATCTCTGGCCTAAGAAAAAATACTCTTAGCCTGCCCATTTTGTAATGCAGGTAATTATGGATAGCTAGTTCAAAAGGAACAAAGAATTGTCTTTCTTGTAGAGGATCTTTCCATTGCTGGAAGCCCAAAACATTCTTGACAATGCATTTTGAATATAAAATGCAGGAGGGAGTTGCGACATCTGTGGTATGGGTAATGTCTGTCGACTAGGTGTCTGTAAGAATGAGTTCATAAAATTGTCGAGTTTTTTTTAGGTGATCACCAAGGTGATGTGAGTCACTAAAGCTTCGTTGAACCAAGACTTTTGATGAAGAGATTTGTAGGGGCAACTTTGTAGCGAGTAAGAAAAAAGAGTTCTGTTTATCAGAGAAAATAATTGTCTCGAGAAGGTTTTGTGGGTTATTTTGTGACAACAATTTTGTATGGTAGAGGTGGAAATTGGCTAGGGACAGAAATGAATTTTTTGTAGGAACAATTTTGTAGACGTCATTCATTTGTATACCTTTGCCTTTGTCTTTCTTGCTCATCGTGAAGACCTGCATAAAAGGTGTTTTGTGACTCTTTCCTAGCAAAAACTCTCTTGTAAGGAAGTTCGGTAAGGAATTGTTCTCCCCTTTCATGAGTTCAATGCCGAAATCAAAAGAAGATAAAATTGCTTGTCATATGGCAAAGATTTGTTTTGAAACCAGATTCTTAATATCCCTTTGTAAAACATCTTTTGCAAATTTTCAATCGATGAGAAGAAGAAATTTTTTTGTTAAAAAGATCATCTTCAAATTTGGAAACGCAAAGTACGATAGATAAAATTTCTCTTTCGATAGTAGAATAATTTGGTTGCGTGCTAAGCCAAATGCTAGAATGATAACGAACTAACTGTTCTTTGTCATGCATTCTTTGTTTAAGGATTCCTCTATAACCCATGTCAGATGCGTCTGTTTCTACAATCATGAATGCAGAGGGATGGGGAACACCTAGACAAGGTAAAGACTCGACCTTTTGTTTGATTTGTCTAACAATGTCAGTGTGTATAGGAGACCAACGTTCAGGATTTTTCTTAGGGCTTTCATACAGGGGATTATTTAAATAAAAAATTTGATTTTGTTTCAATTGTAAAAGATTGACCTGTTTGCAAATCGAAGAATTTTGTAAAAGCAAAACTTTACGTTGCTCAGCAGCCGAGGAAAAATTGAAAGAGATTTGATTGCCAAGAATCTTGGAACGAACACCTGATTCTTTGACCGGAAAAGGATAAATTTGTTGTAAAAATGGAGTACCAAGGATAATGTCATGGGTAATATTTTATACAATCAGAAAAGTATTTTTGAAGCGATAACCATTGTTTTGAATGTAACCTTTGTTCAGCTTATACCTGGCGTTCAAATGTTCTCCATTGGCACTGCACAATTGTTCTTTTTTTCTTTCACAATACTTAGCAGGAATATTCCCTTCCCGTATGGAGTTTTAGTCAACTCCACTATCAATAAGAGCTACTGCACTTGTAGTGAAACCATTGAATACTATTTTGACCGTGATATACCATTTTTGAATTGTCACATGAGAAATTGTATGAAGAAATTGTTCTTCAGAAATTGCAGTCTTGGGGGTGTTTTCTATATTTGGAAAATTGCTAGGAATAAGAGAGGAACTTGGAATCTGTGTTTCCAAGGTGGAAAGTTTTGTATGGAGTTCTAGATCAGTAGCTTTGGGATTCATGATCTCGTGTCTAAGATCTCGAACTTCAGCTTTTAGCTTATTGACTTCAATCTGGATATCTTTTGTAATAAGTTGCTGGAAAGGATTTGGCACTGGATATTTTTGGAAGAGTTTTGTTAGGCTTGGAGTTTCAATGTCGATCTTAATGACTTTCTTTTCTTCTTCAAGAATCAAGTCTTTATGGTTCCTCATATACTCCTTTTTTTTTCTCTTCATCAGAAATCTTTCCGATTAGATCAATCAGGAATTGTTTCTGATTTCTATTGGTGATGACGTTGATTACTTTGAGGGGAGAAGAATCATAATCTAATTCATCTTCCTCAGAGCTTTGATAGGAATCAACTTCTTCGTCACTATCGGATGAGTTTTGGGCAAAAATAGCTAGGAGCTTCTTCTGAAGTTTAGGCTGATCGGCAAATAACTCATTGGTCTTTTGTTCTATTTAGTAATGGAAAGCTTTGTGCCCTGGTTTGCCACATTTGTAACAAACAACTAGCCTCTTTTTGGCATTCTTCTTTGTTGAAGAAGTTAGCTTAGAATTGAAGGGTGGAGGAGAATTGTTTGGGGGTTTTTTTGGCCTTTTGAATCTTTTGTAAAAAGCTTTCTTAGCAGGTTTGGCTTTTGAAGAAGGAGCTTCAATTTTTTTAATGCCAAATCCTTCAAAGGTTACATAAAAGAAAATATCCACTGAAAGAAGAAGACTTTATTAAGAGAAGTTAAAACACAGGGTGCATAAAAGAAAATACAAACTGAAAGAAGAAAACTGAAGAAAAACTTATAGATAATTTGTAATAGTAATATACTTAGAAATTGTTGAATTTGTAGAACTTGTTTAGAGATTTGTAAAGGAGAAAATTAAGGAGGAGAGAGGAGAGTTTTGTAGATGGGAATTTGTTGAGGAGAGTTTGAGCTCTCAAGTTGGCTCTTGTTTTTTGATCTTCTGAATTCTCTATTCTTTTTTCGATGATTTGTCTGAATGAAATGTCTGCCTTATATAGAGCTCGATGGAGATCAATAATAGAGGCGTAATGATGTCTCGTTGTCATGCGCCGAAAGTTAGGCTGCGATTGTCAAAAGGTAACCGCTTTGCCCTATGCAACTATTGAAAATTTTCTCCTTCGGACTGTTCATGAATAGGAACTTGATGGAACTGTAGATGAATAGTGGAATGGTGGGGAACTGCAGTGAATAGTGCATGTCGACAGTTTTCTCTTAACGTGCAAAACAAAATTTTGTTAGTTGTAATGGCCCTTACTTTTGCCAAAGGTCACGACCTTTGCGCGCTCTTTTCTTTCGAGTTTTAAATTTTGTTTTTGTCACAAATCGTAAGGATGTTGTGAATCCTGAACATCTTCAATTATGGGTTTTGTAGCCGACTCTGCTGAACTTGAATTGTCATCTGCGACATCATTGCCAAGGAACTTTTGTAAAAAGATCTGTATAATTGTTGGGTCATCTTTGAGGACTTCAAGAATATGTCATTGTTTTTTGTGTTAGTCCCTTGGATTTGGATTTTGTAGAGGAAGAAGAGACTTCTATTTTTGTTGGGGTAGATGGAACACGGGCAACGTCCTTTTTGTCAAATGAATGAATGTTTAGGAGGGTAAATTTTTTGGTTTTTGTTCTGCAGAAATATTCAACATTTTCTTTGGCAGAAAGTTTTGTTTTGTATTCATTCCACCATCTAACCTTGTAGATTCCCACAACAGATAGGGGACATGAATTAAGAAGAAAATTCTGATATTTATATTCCTAACAGAATATCCAGGCAATGTTGAAGATTCGAGGATTTGTACTTCTTTTTTAAAAGGTTCATAGGCGGGGGAGTTTGCAAACCAGAAATCCCATCCTTCATTAGCCTCACTAGGTAAGACAAAGGGAGTGCAACCAAACATTGTCCACCAATGATAAAACCAAATTGGAAATGTATTTGGAGCTTTGTCATGGAAAATAAAGAACTAAGAATGAATCTCTGGTCCAAGAAAAAATGCTCTTAGCCTAGCCATTTTGTAATCCAGGTAATTGTAGGTAGCTAGTTTAACAGGAACAGATAATTGTCTTTCTTGTAGAGGATCTTACCATTGCTGGAAGCCCAAAACATTCTTGACAATGCATTTTGAATATAAAATGCAGGACGGAGTTGCGACATCTGTGGTATGGGTAATGTTTGCCGACTAGGTGTCTGTAAGAATGAGTTCATAAAATCGTCAAGTTTTTTTAGGGTGATCACCAAGGTGATGTGAGTCACTAAAGCTTCGTTGAACCAAGACTTTTGATGAAGAGATTTGTGGGGGCAACTTTGTAGCAGGTAAGAAAAAGGTGTTCTGTTTATCGAAGAAAAATAATTGTCTCGAGAAGGTTTTGTGGGTTATTTTGTGACAACAGTTTTGTATGGTAGAGGTGGAAAATTGGCTAGGGACTGAAATGAATTTTTTGTAGGAACAATTTTTGTAGGCGTCATTCATTTGTATACATTTGCCTTTGTCCTTCTTGCTCATCGTGAAGACCTGCATAAAAGGTGTTTTGTGACTTTTCCTAGCAAAAACTCTCTTGTAAGGAAATCCGGTAAGGAATTGTTCTCTCCTTTCATGAGTTCAATGCCGAAATTGAAAGAAGATAAAATTGCTTGTCATCTGGCAAAGATTTGTTTTGAAACCAGATTCTTAACATCCCTTTGTACAACATCTTTTACAAATTTTCAATCGATGAGCAGAAGAAATTTTTTGTTAAAAAGATCATCTTGAAATTTTGAAACGCAAAGTACGATAAATAAAATTTCTCTTTCGATAGCAGAATAATTTTGTTACGTACTAAGCCAAATGCCAGAATGATAACGAACTAACTGTTCTTTATCATGCATTCTTTGTTTACGGATTCCTCTATAACCTATGTCAAAAGCGTCTGTTTCTACAATCATAAATGCAGAGGGATGGGGAACACCTAGACATGGTAAAGACTAGACCTTTTGTTTGATTTGTCTAACAATGTCAGTGTGTATAGCAGGCCAAGGTTCAGGATTTTTCCTAAGTCTTTCATGCAGGGGATTATTTAAATAAGAAATTTGATTTTGTTTCAATTGTAAAAGATTGACCTTTTTGCAAATCAAAGAATTTTGTAAAAACGAAACTTTACATTGCTTAGCAGCAGAATGAAAATTGAAAGAAATTTGATTTCCGAGAATCTTGGTGTGAACACCTGATTCATTGACCTGAAAAGGGCAAATTTGTTTTAAAAATGGAGTACTAAGGATAATGCCATGGGTAATATTTTATACAATCAGAAAGGTATTTTTGAAGCAATAACCATTGCTTTGAATGTAACCTTTGTTCAGTTTATACCTGGTGTTCAAATGTTCTCTATTTGCACTGCACAATTGTTCTTTTTTTCTTTCGCAATACTTAGTAGGAATAATTCCTTCATGTACATTGTTTTAGTCAGCTCCACTGTCAATAAGAGCTACTGCACTTGTAGAGAAATCATTGAATACTATTTTGACCGTAGGATACCATTTTTGAGTTGTCACATGAGAAATTATATGAAGAAATTATTCTTCAGAAATTGCAGTCTTAGGGGTGTTTTCTATATTTGGAAAATTGTCAGGAATAAGTGAGGAACTTGGAATCTGTGTTTCCAAGGTGGAAAGTTTTGTATGGAGTTCTAGATCAGTAGCTTTGAGATTGGTGACCTGGTGTTTAAGATCTCGAACTTGAGCTTTTAGCTCATTGACTTCAATCTGGATATCTTTTGTAATGAGTTCCTGGAAAGGATTTGGCACTAGATATTTTTGGAAGAGTTTTGTAAGGCTTGGAGTTTCAATGTCGACCTTAATGACTTTCCTTTGTTCTTCAAGAATCAAGTCCTTATGGTTCCTCAAATACTCCTTCTTTTGTTTCTTCATCAGAAATCTTTCCAATTAGATCAATCAGGAATTCTTTCTGATTTCTATTGGTGATGACGTTGATTACTTTGATGGGAGAAGAATCATAATCTGATTCATCTGCCTCAGTGCTTTGATAGTAATCAACTTCTTTGTCACTATCAGATGAGTTTTGGGCCAAAATTGCTAAGAGCTTCTTCTGAAGTTTAGGCTGATCGACAAATAACTCATTGGTCTTTTGTTCTGTTTAGCAATGGAAAGCTTTGTGCCCTGGTTTGCCACATTTGTAACAAACAACTGGCTTCTTTTTGGCATTCTTCTTTTTGGAAGAAGTTGGCTTGGAATTGAAGGGTGGAAGAGAATTGTTTGCGGGTTTTGTTGGCCTTTTGAATCTTTTGTGGACAGCTTTCTTAGGACGTTTGGCTTTTGAAGAAGGAGCTTCAATTTTTGTTATGCCAAATCCGTCATAGGTTACATAAAAGAAAACATCCACTGAAAGAAGAAAACTTTATTAAGAGAAGATAAAACACAAGGTACATAAAAGAAAATACAAACTGAATTAAGAAAACTAAAGAAAAAACTTACAGATAATTTGTAATAGTTATATACTTACAAATTATCGAATTTGTAGAACTTGCTCAAAGATTTGTAAAGGAGAAAATTAAGCAGGAGAGAGGAGAGTTTTGTAGATGGGAATTTGCTTAGGAGAGTTTGAGCTCTAAAGTTGGCTCTAGTTTTTTTATCTTCTAAATTCTCGATTATTTTTTCGATGATCTGTCTGAATGAAATGTTTGCCACATATAGAGCTGGATGGAGCTCAATAATAGAGGCGTAATGATGTCCAGTTGTCATGTGCCGAAAGTTGGGTTGTGATTGTCAAAAGCTAACCGCTTTGTCCTGTGCCACTTTTGAAATTTTTGTCATTAACACTGTTCATGAATAGTAACTCGTCGGAACTGTATATGAATAGTGGAATGGGGGGGAACTGCAGTGAATAGTGCATGCCGACAGTTTCGTCTTACCCTGTAAAACAAAATTTTTCTAATTGTAATGGCCCTTATTTTTGCCAACGGTCACGGCCTTTGCGCACTCTTTTCTTTTGTCTTTTGAATTTTGTTTTTGTAAGAAATCGTCAGGATCTTGTGAATCCTGAAGATCTTCAATTACGGGTTTTGTAGTCGACTCTGCTGAACTTGAATTGTCATCTGCGACATCATTGTCAAGGAACTTTTGTAAAAAGATCTGTCCGATTGCTGGGTCATCTTTGAGGACTTCAAGAATATGTCTTTGTTTTTTGTGTTAGTCCCTTGGATTTGGATTTTCTAGAGGAAGAAGAGACTTCCATTTTTGCTGGGGTAGATAGACCACGGGCAACGTCCTTTTTGTCAAATGAATGAATGTTTAGGAGGGTAAATTTTTTGGTTTTTGTTCTGCAGAAATATTCAACATTTTCTTTGCCACAGAGTTTTTTTTTTGTATTCATTCCACCATCTGACCTTGTAGATCGGCACAATAGATAGGGGAGATGAATTAAGAAGAAAATTCTGATATCTGTATTACCAACAGAATATCTAGGCAATGTTGAAGATTCGAGGAATTGTACTTCTTTTGTAAAAGGTTCATAGGCGGGGGAGTTTGCAATCCAGAAATCGCATCCTTCCTTAGACTCACTAGCTAAGACAAAGGGAGTGCAACCAAACATTGTCCACCAATGATAAAACCAAATTGGAAATGCATTTGGAGCTTTGTCATGGAAAATAAAGAACCAAGAATGAATCTTTGGCCTAAGAAAAAATACTCTTAGCCTGCCCATTTTGTAATGCAGGTAATTATGGATAGCTAGTTCAAAAGGAACAAAGAATTGTCTTTCTTGTAGAGGATCTTTCCATTGCTGGAAGCCCAAAACATTCTTGACAATGCATTTTGAATATAAAATGCAGGAGGGAGTTGCGACATCTGTGGTATGGGTAATGTCTGTCGACTAGGTGTCTGTAAGAATGAGTTCATAAAATTGTCCTGTTTTTTTTGGGTGATCACCAAGGTAATGTGAGTCACTAAAGCTTCGTTGGACCAAGTCTTTTGATGAAGAGATTTGTAGGGGAAACTTTGTAGCGGGTAAGAAAAAGGTTTTCTGTTTATCGGAGAAAATAATAGTCTCGAGAAGGTTTTGTGGGTTATTTTGTGACAACAGTTTTGTACGGTAGAGGTGGAAAATTGGCTATGGACTGAAATGAACTTTTTGTTGGAATAATTTTGTAGACGTCATTCATTTCTGTACCTTTGCCTTTGTCTCTCTTGCTCACCGTGAAGACCTGTATAAAAGGTGTTTTGTCACTCTTTCCTAGCAAAGACTCTCTTGTAAGGAAATCCGGCAAGGAATTGTTCTCTCCTTTCATGAGTTCAATGCCGAAATCAAAAGAAGATAAAATTGCTTGTCATCCGGCAACGATTTGTTTTGAAACCAAATTCTTAATATCCCTTCGTAAAACATCTTTTGCAACTTTTCAATCGATGAGCAGAAGAAATTTTTTACTAAAAAGATCAGCTTGAAATTTGGAAACGCAAAGTACGATAGATAAAATTTCTCTTTTGATAGTAGAATAATTCTGTTGCCTACTAAGCAAATGCCAGAATGATAACGAACTAATTGTTCTTTATCATGCATTCTTTTTTGAAGGACTCCTCTACAACCTATGTTAGATGCGTCTGTTTCTACAATCATTATTGCAGACGGATGGGGAACACCTAGACATGGTAAGGACTCGAGCTTTTGTTTGATTTGTCTAACAATGTCAGTGTGTATAGCTGACCAAGGTCCAGGATTTTTCCTAAGTCTTTCATGTAGGGGATTATTTAAATAAGAAATTTGATTTTGTTTCAATTGTAAAAGATTGACCTGTTTGCAAATTGAAGAATTTTGTAAAAACGAAACTTAACGTTGCTTAACAGCCAAACGAAAATTGAAATAGATTTGATTGCCGAGAATCTTGGTATGAACACCTGATTCATTGACCTGAAAAGGATAAATTTGTTTTAAAAAAGGAGTACCAAGGATAATGTCATGGGTAATATTTTATACAATTAGAAAAGTATTTTTGAAGCAATAACCATTGTTTTGAATGTAACCTTTGTTCAGCTGATACTTGGTGTTCAAATGTTCTCCATTGGCACTACACAATTGTTCTTTTTTTCTTTCACAATACTTAGTAGTAATAATCCCTTCACCTATGGAGTTTTAGTCTACTCCACTATCAATAAGAGCTACTGCACTTGTACAGAAATCATTGAATACTATTTTGACCGTAGAATACCATTTTTGAATTGTCAGATGAGAAATTGTATCAAGAAATTGTTCTACAAAGATTGCAGTCTTAGGGGTGTTTTCTATATTTGGAAAATTGTCAGGAATAAGAGAGGAACTTGGAATTTGTGTTTCCAGGGTGGAAAGTTTTGTATGGAGTTCTAGATCAGTAGCTTTGAGATTGATGATCTCGTGTCTAAGATCTCGAACTTGAGTTTTTAGCTCATTGACTTCAGTCTTGACATCTTTTGTAATGAGTTGCTGGAAAGGATTTAGCGCTGGATATTTTTGGAAGAGTTTTGTTAGGATTAGAGTTTCAATGTCGATCTTAATGACTTTCTTTTCTTCTTCAAGAATCAAGTCTTTATGGTTCCTCAGATACTCCTTCTTTTTTCTCTTCATCAGAAATCTTTCCCATTAGATCAATGAGGAATTCTTTCTGATTTCTATTGGTGAAGGCGTTGATTACTTTGATGGGAGGAGAATCATAATCTGATTCTTTTTCCTCGGAGCTTTGATAGTAATCAACTTCTTTGTCACTATCAGATGAGTTTTGTGCCAAAATAGCTAGGAGCTTCTTCTGAAGTTTAGGTTGATCGGCAAATAACTCATTGGTCTTTTATTCTGTTTAGCAATGGAAAGCTTTGTGCCTTGGTTTGCCACATTTGTAACAAACAACTAGCTTCTTTTTGGCGTTCTTCTTTTTGGAAGAAGTTGGCTTATAATTGAAGTGTCCAGGAGAATGTTTTGGGGGTTTTGTTGGCCTTTTGAATCTTTTGTGAACAGCTTTCTTAGCACGTCTGGCTTTTGAACAAGGAGCTTCAGTTTTTGTTATGCCAAATCCTTCATAGGGTACATAAAAGAAAATATCCAATGAAAGAAGAAAACTTTATTAAGAGAAGATAAAACACAGGGTACATAAAAGAAAATACAAACTGAAAGAAGAAAACTGAAGAAAAAACTTACAGATAATTTGTAACATTAATATACTTACAAATTGTCGAATTTGTAGAACTTGTTCAGAGATTTGTAAAGGAGAAAATTAAGGAGGAGAGAGGAGACTTTTGTAGATGGGAATTTGCTGAGGAGAGTTTGAGCTCTAAAGTTGGCTCTTGGTTTTTGATCTTGTGAATTCTCGATTATTTTTTCGATGAATTGTCTGAATGAAATGCCTGCCTTATGTAGAGCAGGATGGAGCTCAATAATAGATGCGTAATAATGTCCAGTTGTCATGCGCCGAAAGTTGGGCTGCGATTGTCAAAAGGTAACCGCTTTGTCCTGTGCAACTTTTGAAAATTTTGTCCTTGGGACTGTTCATGAATAGTAACTTGTCGGAACTGTAGATGAATAGTGGAATGGCGGGGAACTGCAGTGAATAGTGCATGCCGACAGTTTCGTCTTACCCTGCAAAACAAAATTTTGTTAGTTGTAATGGCCCTTACTTTTGCCAAAGGTCATGGCCTTTGCGCGCTCTTTTCTTTTGTCTTTTGAATTTTGTTTTTTTCACAAATCGTAAGGATGTTGTGAATCCTGAAGATCTTCGATTATGGGTTTTGTAGCCGACTCTGCTGAACTTGCATTGTCATCTGCGACATCATTGTCAAGGAGCTTTTGTAAAAAAATCTATCTGATTGCTGGGTGATCTCTGAGGACTTTCGGAATATGTATTTGTTTTTTGTGTTAGTCCCTTGGATTTGGATTTTGTAGAGGAAGAAGAGACTTCCATTTTTGTTGGGGTAGATGGACCACGAGCAACGTCCTTGACAAATGAATGAATGTTTTGGAGGGTAAATTTTTTGGTTTTTGTTCTGCAGAAATATTCAACATTTTCATTGCCACAGAGTTTTGTTTTGTATTCATTCCACCATCTGACCTTGTAGATCCGCAGAACAGATAGGGGAGATGAATTAAGAAGAAAATTTTGATATCTGTATTCCCAACAGAATATCCAGGCAATGTTGAAGATTCGAAGAATTATACTTCTTTTGTAAAAGGTTCATAGGCGGGGGAGTTTGCAATCCAGAAATCCCATCCTTCCTTAGCCTCACTAGGTAAGACAAAGGGAGGGCAACCAAACATTTTCCACCAATTATAAAACCAAATTGGAAATGTATTTGAACCTTTGTCATGGAAAATAAGGAACAAAGAATGAATCTCTAGTCTAAGAAAAAATGCTCTTAGCCTGGCCATTTTGTGACCCAGGTAGTTGTGGGTAGCTAGTTTAAAAGGAACAGAGAATTGTCTTTCTTGTAGAGGATCTTTCCATTGCTGGAAGCCCAAAACATTCTTGACAATGCATTTTGAATATAAAATGCAGGAGGGAGTTGCGACATCTGTGGTATGGGCAATGTCTGCCGACTAGGTGTCTGTAAGAATAAGTTTATAAAATTGTCGAGTTTTTTTAGGGTGATCACCAAGGTGATGTCTAACGCCCCCAAACTACTAATGACATGATTATTGATAATTGCAGCGGAAGCCTCAGTAAACGAAGGTGCTACTGTTGTGCCGATAAGGACAAGGCTCACTGAAACCATTTAATCTTGCAACTCACTGCTTACAATCACAAAATCACTGAAGTTTATAATAGTTCAACCATACCATGTACTAACTCACATTCCATACCGCACAAGTACTTGACCCTAAGGTCGGTTCCAATATTCATGCTATGCTGAATCCACTGTAAGCATTTGACGAACTTCAAAATGGATTGCTAAAAGCAGGAATATGGGACACTTCATCACCTAAAATGGAAAACATGAAAACAATTCGAAAATATGAGCAAAAACTTAGCACATACATCCCTGTATTGTAAAATGAGCATAGAAATACTGTTGATGGGTACCCGACTTTGCAATTCATTTAGTTGGCAATAACAATGAAAATGAAGGAAATATGAAATTGAGTTGCTCAGTATTATCTGGATATGAACCCCTTGCTATGGTATGATCTATACATAGGTGTACACCTGCCAATCCGATCAAGAGTTGGCCTGAAGCCGCGCGGGTAGATGATGGGCTGACGCCCTATAGATGATAACTGACGGGGTCACAACTTAAATCGCAAATCACTGAATAAACTGATTCATTGATAAACTCATTAAGAGTTGTAACTTGATAAACATGTTCTGCTTTTTGAAGATACAGACAATGGACGTACCTTTAGTCTTTAAAAAAAATGTCATTTGACTTGATAAATATATTCTGACTTGGTAACACTTATGCATAACGGTGAACGATAACTAGGCCTCAACTCTGTTTCACAAATGTTATTGCAGGTATGTATAGTCAATGAATGATCCTCGCTCACATAATTAAGTAAGTAAACGTATGTGTAATAGAAATTGAGAAACTAAATGGTATACATAATGTGGGTATTTCAATATAACTTCAAAACTAAATTCATAAAAGTAATTAAATCCGATATAAAGTAAATGAAGGTGAGATAGTTCACAATGAGATCAAAGAGATTACAAAGGGAAAAGCCTTGATGGTGACAATTGAGAGAGTGGTTGTGGCCTTTGATAACATAGGTCGTTGATACGAATTTAAGGCTCGCTAAGGTACAGTTTGGTTCAGGATAACAGTTAATACACTAGCTTGGCTTGATATGAATATTGGATATATTCTGACTTGAGTAAATGATAAAGGTTTGAGGCCAAGAGAGATATATATATCTTTGTTCAAAAAGCATAAACTGCAATAACTCTCCCACTTCTCATAATTCAATCATAAATCCATCATTGAACTCAATAAAAGCTATTAAACTCACTAAACTTGGTATTTTCCTTTGTAAAATCCATAAATGATTCAGAGCTCATAAACAAACTCTCAATTTGTATATTTGTCTTGTTCTTTCTCATTAATCAAGCTACAAACTCCATGAACGGCCATGAATATTCATGTCCCCCTTAAATGATCTCGCTTGGCCCAAAATACACAAAATGAGTGCATGATCAATCTTCCTCAATCATTATTATTACTCTTTACACATTTATTCAAAATGCTTCCAAAAAGTACCAAATTCCAAATACTCAACCAAAATTCATGAAATCTTATAGGAAATTCAAAAATAATATGAACAATCTAGAAGAAGATTTTCATAATTTTCCTCCAAGTATACGTTACACAGAAATTACAATAACTGCCCAATTGCACCAAAGCAGGTTAGTGCAATTCAAAAATTCATAACTTTCATCCTAGACCTCAAATGGAGACCTAAAACCACAATATGTAAAGATTCAGAAGTCTTGTAAAACTTTCATTAAGGGCAGAAAACATGATTCCCACAATAGGTTTCCCAAAATGGAGGTTGAACACAAGTGTGTCAGTTTTTTGATCCATCCTGCACAGTCTTGGTGAAACAATCATAACTTTTTCACAGACCTGGGATTGAGACGATTCAAGAGGAATTTTAAAGCTAACACACTGAGCTATCTAACCACCAAAATTCATAATTTTTGGCTGAACCATTCATTACCAGTTTAATCCCAAAGTCAACCCTAATTTTCTGAAATTCCAACGCCTCACTGATTTCACTTTCTCTTCCTTTTTCATATAAAACTCACTTGAAATCATTTCAAATCATCACAATCAGATACAAAAGATCATTTAAGGCCTCACATATATATCCCAACTCTAAACAACTTCATTAATACATAATTACTAAATTCGTATCTAGAACAGGGCAGTTTTCTTCAAAATTCCATAACTCACTGATTACACCTCCAAAATTCATGAGTTTTCCAGAAACTCCCAAATAATATAGAGAATCTACAGTAAAAATTTCAGAATTTTTGGACAATCCCATCATTGCTAGAATTTTCGACAGTGGCATTTAAACAAATGCAAAATCATGAAAATCATGCTCTTGATCCAATACCTATGACTCCAAACATCTTCAAGCTCAATAAAAATGGCACAATAACTATCAATTTGATCATCCAAGCATAGCCCATAAATAAAACAATCATAGAATCAAAATCAAAATACAATCCATATGAACAAAAACAAGCTAGGGTTTACTTACTTGGATTGAAGAAAAGATGATCTAAGAGAGGTTTGATGTTTGTGAGGATGTAGATGGTGGATAGGGTGGCTAAAGGGCTATTTTTATGGTGGTTTGGTGGCCAAAACAGCAGCAAAATCTTCAGGCATTAGCCATGTAGAGAGAGAAAGGAGAGAGAGAAGAGAGAGAAGAAGTCTTGTGTTTTTACTAGCATGAATGCTTGGCATAAAAATACTTGGTGAATATATACATACCAAAAATACTTGGCTGAGAATTTCCCTTAAAAAAAAGCCACTTTTATTAAGTCTAAATTAGGCTAAATTGAAGGTAATTAGATAAACAAATGGGGTAAAGTCTTGGTGGGCCGAAATTGGCCTTAAACGAACTCGGGTTCGCAAAATAGCTTAAACCGAGTGCGTTTGACATTTTTTTTTTGAAGCTCGAGATTAAATGTTCATGGCGTCATGAAAAAGAAATAAATAAATAATAATTGAATCCTTTAATCCAAAAATCATAAATAATGATAGTCAGAATAATTTCTTAAACCATGATTCTCGAGGCCTACTATCGATTCACCCGATATTTACTAATCAACGAAACTTGAATTTACAATCAATGAAATGTGAATTGTAAAATGGAACCCAAATGAAATATCCTTCAACCGAAGTGATTAAATACGAAAAATGAAAGAGGGAAATTTAAATGACATAAGGTAATTCAATAAATATATAAATTGAGTGTAATTGACTTAATAAACATGATTTGGTTAAACAAATAACCATGAGTATTTTGGTCAATAAACATGATAAAGTAAATGAATAAATATGCTTATTGAAATAAATAAAGATGATTTAATTAAAGATGGGTTAGGGTCGGGGCTATTACATGATGTGAGTCACTAAAGCTTCGTTGAACCAAGACTTTTGATGAAGAGATTTGTAGGGGCAACTTTGTAGTGGGTAAGAAAAAGGTGTTCTGTTTATTGGAGAAAATAATTGTCTCAAGAAGCTTTTGTGGGTTATTTTGTGACAACAGTTTTGTATGGTAGAGGTGGAAAATTGGCTAGGGACCGAAATGAATTTTTTGTAGGAACAATTTTGTTGACGTTATTCATTTGTATACCTTTGCCTTTGTCTTTCTTGCTCATCATGAAGACCTGCATAAAAGGTGTTTTATCACTCCTTCCTAGCAAAAACACTCTTGTAAGGAAATCCGGTAAGGAATTGTTCTCTCCTTTCATGAGTTCAATGCCGAAATCAAAAGAAGATAAATTTGCTTGTCATCTGGCAAAGATTTGTTTTGAAATCAGGTTCTTAACATCCCTTTGTAAAACGTCTTTTGCAAATTTTCAATCGATGAGTAGAAGAAATTTTTCGTTAGAAAGATCTTCTAGAAATTTGGAAATGTAAAGTACGATAGATAAAATATCTGTTTTGATAGTAGAATAATTCTGTTGCGTACTTAGCCAAATGCCAGAATGATAACAAACTAATTGTTCGTTATCATGCATTCTTTATTAAAGGATTCCTCTATAACCTATGTCAGATGCGTCTGTTTCTACAATCATGAATGCAGAGGGATGGGGAACACCTAGACATGGTAAAGACTCGACCTTTTGTTTGATTTGTCTAACAATGCCAGTGTGTATAGCAGACCAAGATTCAGGATTTTTCCTAAGTCTTTTGTACAGGGGATTATTTAAATAAGAAATTTGATTTTGTTTCAATTGTAAAAGATTGACCTGTTTGCAAATAGAAGAATTTTGTAAAAGCGAAACTTTACGTTGCTTAGAAGCCGAACGAAAATTGAAAGAGATTTGATTGCCGAGAATCTTGGTATGAACACCTGATTCATTGACCTGAAAAGGATAAATTTGTTTTAAAAATGGAGTACCAAGGATAATGTCATGGGTAATATTTTATACAATCAGAAAAGTATTTTTGAAGCAATAACTATTGTTTTGAGTGTAACCTTTGTTCAGCTTATACCTAGTGTTCAAATGTTCTCCATTGGCACTGCACAATTGTTCTTTTTTTCTTTCACAATACTTAGTAGGAATAATCCCTTCACGTATGGAGTTTTAGTCAGCTCCACTTTCAATAAGAGCTACTGCACTTGTAGAGAAATCATTGAATACTATTTTGACCATAGAATACCATTTTTGAATTGTCACATGAGAAATTGTATGAAGAAATTGTTCTTCAGAGATTGCAGTCTTAGGGGTGTTTTCTATATTTGGAAAATCATCAGGAATACGAGAGGAACTTGGAATCTGTGTTTCCAGGGTGGAATGTTTTGTATGGAGTTCTAGATCAGTGGCTTTGAGATTGATGATCTCGTGTCTAAGATCTCGAACTTGAGCTTTTAGCTCATTGACTTCAATCTGGATATCTTTTGCAATGAGTTGCTGGAAAGGATTTGGTGCTGGATATCTTTGGAAGAGTTTTGTTAGGCTTGGAGTTTCAATGTCGATCTTAATGACTTTCTTTTCTTCTTCTAGAATCAAGTCTTTATGGTTCCTCAGATACTCCCTTTTTTTCTCTTCATCAGAAATCTTTTCGATTAGATCAATTAGGAATTCTTTCTGATTTCTATTGGTGATGACGTTGATTACTTTGATGGGAGAAGAATCATAATCTGATTCATCTTCCTCAGAGCTTTGATAGTAATCAACTTCTTTGTCACTATCAGATGGGTTTTGGGCCAAAATAGCTAGGGGCTTCTTCTGAAGTTTAGGCTGATCGGCAAATAACTCATTGGTCTTTTGTTCTGTTTAACAATGGAAAGCTTTGTGCCCTGGTTTGCCACATTTGTAACAAACAACTGGCTTCTTTTTGGCGTTCTTCTTTTTGAAAAAAGTTGGCTTAGAATTGAAGGGTGGAGGAGAATTGTTTCGAGGTTTTCTTGGCCTTTTGAATCTTTTGTGAACAGCTTTCTTAGCACGTTTGGGTTTTGAAGAAGGAGATTCAATTTTTGTTATGCCAAATCCTTCACAGGATACAAAAAAGAAAATATCCACTTAAAGAAGAAAACTTTATTAAGAGAAGTTAAAACATAGGGTACATAAAAGAAAATACAAATTGAAAGAAGAAAACTGAAGAAAAACTTACAGATAATTTGTAATAGTAATATACTTACAAATTGTCGAATTTATAGAACTTGTTTAGAGATTTGTAAAGGAGAAAATTAAGGAGGAGAGAGTAGAGTTTTGTAGATGGGAACTTATTGACGAGCGTTTGAGCTCTCAAGTTGGCTCTTGTTTTTTGATCTTCTGAATTCTCGATTCTTTTTTTGATGATTTGTCAAAATGAAATATCTGCCTTATATAGAGCTGGATGGAGCTCAATAATAGAGGCGTAATGATGTCAAGTTGTCGCGCGCCGAAGGTTGGGTTGCGATTGTCAAATGGTAACCGCTTTGTCCTGTGCAACTTGTGAAAATTTTGTCGTTCAGACTGTTCATGAATAGTAACTTGTTGGGACTGTAGATGAATAGTGGAATGGCGGGGAACTGCAGTGAATAGTGCATGCTGACAGTTTCGTCTTACCTTGCAGAACAAAATTTTGTTAGTTGTAATGGCCCTTACTTTTGCCAAAGGTCATGGCCTTTGCGCGCTCTTTTCTTTTGTCTTTTGAATTTCTTTTTCGTCACAAATCGTAAGGATCTTGTGAATCCTCAAGATCTTCAATTATGGGTTTTGTATCTGACTCTGCTGAACTTGAATTGTCATCTACGACATCATTGTCAAGGAACTTTTCTAAAAAAATCTATGTGATTGCTGGGTCATCTTTGAGGACTTCAGGAATATGTATTTGTTTTTTGTGTTAGTCCCTTGGATTTGGATTTTGTAGAGGAAGAAGAGACTTCCATTTTTGTTGGGGTAGATGGACCACGAAGAACGTCCTTGTCAAATGAATGAATGTTTAGGAGGGTAATTTTTTGGTTTTTGTTCTGCAGAAATATTCAACATTTTCTTTGCCACAGAGTTTTGTTTTGTATTCATTCCACCATTTGACCTTGTAGATTCGCACAACAGATAGGGGAGATGAATTAAGAAGAAAATTCTTATATTTGTATTCCCAACAGAATATCCAGGCAATGTTGAAGATTTGAAGAATTGTACTTCTTTTGTAAAAGGTTCATGGGCGGGGGAGTTTGCAATCCAGAAATCCCATCCTTCCTTAGCCTCACTAGGTAAGACAAAGGGAGTGCAACCAAACATTCTCCACCAATGATAAAACGAAATTGGAAATGTATTTGGAGCTTTGTCAGGGAAAATAAAGAACCAAGAATGAATCTCTGGTCAAAGAAAAAATGCTCTTAGCCTGGCCACTTTGTAATCCAGGTAATTGTAGGTAGCTAGTTCAACAGGAACAGAGAATTGTCTTTCTTGTAGTGGATATTTCCATTACTGAAAGCCCAAAACATTCTTCACAATGCATTTTGAATATAAAAGGCAGGAGGGAGTTGCGACATCTGTGGTATGGGTAATGTCTGCCGACTAGGTGTCTGTAAGAATGAGTTCATAAAATTGTCGAGTTTTTTTAGGGTGATCACCAAGCTGATGTGAGTCACTAAAGCTTCGTTGAACCAAGACTTTTCATGAAGAGATTTGTAGGGGCAGCTTTGTAGTAGGTAAGAAAAAGGTGTTCTATTTATCAGAGAAAATAATTGTATCTAGAAGGTTTTGTGGGTTATTTTGTGACAACAGTTTTGTATGGTAGAGGTGGAAAATTGGCTACGGATTGGAATGAATTTTTTGTAGGAACAATTTTGTAGACGTCATTCATGTGTATGCCTTTGCCTTTGTCCTTCTTGCTCATCGTGAAGACCAGCATAAAAGGTGTTTTGTCACTCTTTCCTAACAAAAACTCTCTTGTAAGGAAATTCGGTAAGGAATTGTTCTCTCCTTTCATGAGTTCAATGCCGAAATTAAAAGAAGATAAAATTGCTTGTCATCCGGGAAAGAGTTGTTTTGAAACCAGATTCTTAACAACCCTTTGTAAAACATCTTTTGCAAATTTTCAATCGATGAGTAGAAGAAATTTTTTGTTAAAAAGATCATCTTGAAATTATGAAACGCAAAGTACGATAGATAAAATTTCTCTTTTGATAGTAGAATAATTTTGTTGCGTACTAAGCCAAATGCCAGAATGATAACGTACTAACTGTTCTTTATCGTGCATTGTTTGTTTAAGGATTCCTCTATAACCTATATCAGATGCGTCTGTTTCTACAATCATGAATGCACAGGGATGGGGAACACGTAAACATGGTAAAGACTAGACCTTTTGTTTGATTTGTCTAACAATGTCAGTGTGTATAGCAGACCAAGGTTCAGGATTTTTCCTAAGTGTTTTATACAGGGGATTATTTAAATAAGAAATTTGATTTTGTTTCAATTGTAAAAGATTGACCTGTTTGCAAATCAAAGAATTTTGTAAAAGCGAAACTTTACGTTGATTAGCAGCCGAACGAAAATTGAAAGAGATTTGATTGCCGAGAATCTTGGTATGAACACCTGATTCATTGACCTGAAAAGGATAAATTTTTTTAAAAAGTGGAGTACTAAGGATAATGTGATGGGTAATATTTTGTACAATCAGAAAAATATTTTTGAAGCAATAACCATTGTTTTGAATGTAACCTTTGTTGGCTTATACCTGGTGTTCAAATGTTCTCGATTAGCAATGCACAATTGTTCTTTTTTTCTTTCACAATACTTAGTAGGAATAGTCCCTTCACGTATGCAGTTCTAGTCAACTCCACTGTCAATAAGAGCTACTGCACTTGTAGAGAAATCATTGAATGCTTTTGTGACTGTAGAATACCATTTTTGTATTGTCCCATGAGAAATTGTATGAAGAAATAGTTCTTTAGAAATTGCAGTCTTAGGGATGTTTCCTATATTTGGAAAATTGTCAGGAGTATGAGAGGAACTTGGAATCTGTGTTTCCAGGATGGAAAGCTTCGTACGGAGTTCAAAGTCAATAGCTTTGAGATTTATGATCTCGTGTCTAAGATCTTGAACTTGAGCTTTTAGCTTATTGACATCAATCTAGATATCTTTTGTAATGAGTTGCTGGAAAAGATTTGGTACTAGATATTTTTGGAAGAGATTTGCCAGGCCTCGAGTTTCAATGTAGAACTTAATGACTTTCTTTTCTTCTTCAAGAATCAAGTCTTTATGGTTACTTAGATAATCCTTTTTTTTTCTCTTCATCAGAAATCTTTCCGATTAGATCCATCAGGAATTCTTTCTGATTTCTATTGGTGATGACGTTGATTATTTTGATGGGAGAAGAATCATAATCTGATTCATCCTCCTCAGAGCTTTGATAGTAATCAACTTGTTTGTCACTATCAGATGAGTTTTGGGCTAAAATAGCTAGGAGCTTCTTCTGAAGTTTAGGCTGATCGGCAAATAAATTATTCATCTTTTGTTCTGTTTTGCAATGGAAAGCTTTGTGCCCTGGTTTGCCACATTTGTAACAAACAACTGGCTTCTTTTAGGCGTACTTCTTTTCGGAAGAAGTTGGCTTAGAATTGAAGGCTGGAGGAGAATTGTTTAGAGGTTTTGCTGGCCTTTTTAATCTTTTTTGAACGGTTTTCTTAGCACGTTTGGCTTTTGACGAAGAAGCTTCAATTTTCGTTATGCCAAATGCTTCACAGGGTGCATAAAAGAAAATATCCACTTAAAGAAGAAAACTTTATGAAGAGAAGATAAAACATACGGTACATAAATCAAAATATAAACTGAAAGAAGAAATCTAAAGAAAAACTTACAGATAATTTCCAATAGTGATATACTTACAAATTGTCGAATCTGTAGAAATTGTACAGAGATTTGTAAACAAGAACATTAAAGAGGAGAGAGGATAGTTTTGTAGATGGCAATTTGTTGATGAGAGTTTGAGCTCTCAAGTTGGCTCTCGTTTTTTGATCTTCTGAATTCTCAATTCATTTTTCGATGATTTTTCTGAATGAAATGTTTGCCTTATATAGAGTGTTCAACCTGAAATTTTGACAATTTTTATACCCTTCATTACCTAATATTTGCTCGAAATAAATTATTAATTTAGGATTTTAATATTGATTTTTATTTATTTTGTAGGAATTTGAGATATTCGAAGAATAAATGAATTGCTTGAAGAAGAAAAAAAAGAAAGAGAAAATTGCATCAAAATTGGACTGGGTCATAACAAGCAATTGATTAATAGAAGAAGAAGAAGAATCAGTAGCCCATCTTGACCGAGCCCAATTTCTCTTTCTTTTGCTTCTCCTCCCATGGGCCGGTTATTTTTCTCTCCCTTTTCTCTGGCCCATACGCTGCCCCAGCTCTCTCCCTCATTTCACTTAATTATCACATGCTAGGCACATGACAACTACCCATTGCCCCCCTCCTGTTCTTCTTCTTTTTCGTGCTCTGTAGTGAGCCATACCAGGAATGGGCATGGCGGTCCTTCATTTCCCTCAGCAACCCTTCGCCTCTCTCACACCCGAAATCGCAGCTCCCTCTCTCTCCTCCTTCAATCATCATCTTTAATGCTTCCGTTACCACGCCCATCCATTGCCTTCCAGTATCATCATCAATGTAGCGGTTTCAAGCATTCAAGGGGCAATTATTTTGAGGACAACCAATAGATTTTAGACGGGTTCTTCGGGGTCTTTAATGACAGATCGAAACAGAGTACATCAAGCGAATAGGGGGGTTCAAGAAGAGGGGAGTGTTAAAAAAATTCCAGATTTGTAGAAAAATTAGGATTCGAATTTTAGGGTTCGAATTTTGTTCAATTTTTCCTATTTTCTCGGTTTCTAGCTCTGATTTCTGGCCACCGAAGGTCTTGTAGCGTGTTTGTGATTACTTGAAACAGTTAAGGCATCTGATTTGGGTTGAGAAATTTGCAAAATGGGTTTCAATTTGAGGAGCTATTCGTTCGATTGGCAATTTTTACCCCTCCCCTGATGTCGCTCCTTCTGATTTGGCTCCATTTTCTTACGTTTATTTCAGTGTGTATTACTTCTGGGTTGTGGAATTTGAGTTGAACTTTTGAAATCTGAGTATGGATTCTGCTTGTTGCTCAATTTTTCCAGTTCTAGAACCCTTCCTCTGAGATTATGCTTAGTTTTGAATTTTCAATTTTAAGTAAAGACATTGGTGTTTACTTTGGAATCTTGAAGCAATTGCATCGAACTCAAGCATTTCATCCTTCACTGCATTGAAATTGATTCTGGTACTTTAACTGTTTTGGGGTTGGGTCGACGGAGTTGGGAGGTGAGAGGTTGATTTTGCCACTCCTTTCGTTTGTTTTACTTTGCTCAAATTCGATTCGCAATTGTTTGAGTTCTGTTTTGTAATTTGGTAATTCGTTGAAGTTCATTTATGATCATTAGTTACTAATTAATAGAAATTTCAGCATAAAGTAATTTAGTAGCCGAAAATCACAATTCATCCCTGACGACGACACCCGTAAGTATTACGACGATAACCGTATACTTGCGGAAAATCACAACAAGTTTTTGGCGCCGTTGCCGGGGATGAGTTTGTGAAATTGGGTTTCCTCAAGTCGTAGTTTAATTACTAGAGTTGTTAGAGTCGTTTTCATTTTTAGTTTTAGTTTAGTCGTAATTTTTGTTTTAATAGTTTAGTTTAGTTTCATTTTTGAATTTAGTTTACATTTTGATTTTGATTTTTGTTTTTGTTAAGATTAGTTTATTTCCAATCTTTAGATGCTATTCATTACTAGAAAAAATAAAAACAATACTAATCCGTTTGGTTTTTGTGCAGTAAAATTCAAGGTTGAACTGATCTGCAAATATTGACAGTGCAGATTTTTCACCAATTTTCAGATTCTGTTTGAATTTTCTGAGACTGTTCTGGTGTGATTTCTGCTATTTTGATATTTTTCCTTTATTCAGTATACTTTTTGGAGTGTGTGTGAATTTTTCTGGAATTTGTGGAGCTGTTTAGAGTTTTCTGTGAGTTTTAGAATTAATATTTTGTTTGCATTTTTCTGCACTATTTAGGGACAGAAAAAAAATTTGGAAAAATTATATTTATGTCCTTTGTGATTGTGTGGACTTTTCTGTATATTTAGTTCTGATTTTAGGAGTTTTATTTTCTGTTTTAATTTTATTCTTAGAATTACGGTGTTTAGGTGTAGTTTTATTTCTTATTTTCTTTTAGTTTCTTAGTGTTTGTGTTTTTGTTTTTGGTTTTGTTCATTTTCTGTTTTAATAGTGTTTTTATTTTTATCATTCATTTTGTTGTTTTGTGATTGGAAAAAAAATCCTAATTTTTCTAGAAATCTGGAATTTTTTTAACACTCCCCTCTTCTTGAAACCCCCCTATTCGCTCGATGTACTCTGTTTCGATTTGTCATTAAAGACCCCGAAGAACCCGTCCAAAATCTGTTGGTTGTCCTCAAAATAATTGCCCCTTGAATGCTTGAAATCGCTACATTGATGATTGTTGAGTTATTTTGATTAAGTTTTGATGACAACAAATCCAAGTGTAAAAATTTGTCCAAGTAATGTTGCTCCAAACACGATCTCCAAACAAGCCTAACTGGTGTTTTCTTTTTTGCATTAACTGGTTTGCTACATGTGAGAACAAGTCTTTAAAACAGGTTCTACTTGGTGGTTCTATATTAAGAACAACTCGATTGTAAAAGCATGTTGTTCCTGGACTCTAGCAAGATCAGCTCGATGTAAAGCATGTGATTCCGAAACTCTAGCAATGCAAAGAACAACCCCAGCAAACAAGGTGGCCTTGATGTTCACAACAGCTCTACAAATCTTGGATAAGATGACTGGTTCAAAACAAGAAGTCTTGGGTATATAGGTTTTATTTATTTAGACTCTTGTTAATATGCCAATATTGAAAACATCATTTTAAACACCTCTTGAATCGGCAGTTGTGCTAAGCGCTTCAGAACACCAGTTGCGAACAACCCTGCAAACAGGGTGCCTAGGGTGTTTCTGAACTGAAACGGCTATGCCCGATTATTTTGGAAAAATTTATTTCGGCTGGCCAAAAACTCTAAAATACTTTCTTAAAATCCCAGGATAGCTAATTAAGCCCTGGAAAGGATATTTTTGAGATACGAAATATTATGGGAGATTTGCCAAAATTGTTTTGCTAAATATTTTCCAAAACCAAAAGATCTTTATCACCTATATTTTAGGAAGTGATTTATTCAAATTTCAAAGTTGAGATTTCTGGTTCCTTATTTTAAATTCTTCACGGCTATTTCAAACGAAGAGGATAAGTTTTTATCTTCTAGAAACAAATCCCTTTTATTTTGGAAATTTCTTATCCACTAGCCGTTTGGAAAATCCTTTGCTTGGAAATCTCCTTTGATGCCATACTTGGCAGATTCTCAGCAACTTCCTTGATTTTTTTTACCGTTGATCTTCTTGGTTAAAAAGCTTAGCTCTTCTCTCCCATTTGAGGACAGAACATATATTGAGAAAACACAGTGTGGTAAATAGAAAAATTCTGAAAAACCGGTTTTTACTCAAAAATAAGAAAAGATTTCTTGAGCTTCAATTCATAAAGAAAAACCGTGACAAGCTGTGTTAATTTGAGTTTTCAAACCATTGGCATAATAGGATCTTCAGTGTACCTTACATCTGCTTAGTGAGAAGCACCCCCAGTAAGGTGTTTTCAACCCTGATCTTGGATCAGAAAAGTGAGTGAGTGGTCCTCAGTCGTGTGGACTTTGGACGTGTCCAATCTGGTGAGATTTGGACGTGGTGTAACCGTTCTTAGGGAAGAAGGTTACGTGGTTGCAAGTTGTAACAAGGTGTGTTACATTTGTAACGAGTTAAGCCCGGTTATAGTGAAGTGGTTAAAAGCCTACACGAGGTAGGTCGTGGTTTTTCACACCTCAGTTGGGCTAGAGGTGTTTTCCACATAAAAATTGTGTGTGCTTGATTTCCGCATTTATCTTGGTGATTTTCGTATTTGCAAGATCTGAAAACACTCCCTGCAAACAAGTCAACAGGGTGTTCGTCATCTGAGAACAACCTCTATCAGGGTGTTTGTTACTTATAACGCGAAAATCAGACACCACAATTCACCCCCCCTCTTGTGGAAGTATACTCATAAATTCAACAAGTGGTATCAGAGCAGGTTCTCTTTCAAAAGGCTAACACCTTGAGAGATTCTGAAGATGAGTACACCACAAGGAATTCTTGAAGGGCAATCCATTACTCGTCCACCCTATTTCAACGGCCAACATTATAGTTGGTGGAAGAATAGGATGGAGAACTATATTCAGGCAGAAGATTATGAGTTATGGATGCTCATCAAGAACGGGCCCCTTGTTCCCACCAAGGTGCTTGAAGATGGCAAGATGATTCCCAAGGAACCCAAAGAGTTTGATGCTGAAGATTATAAGAAAATGGAAAAGAATGCTAAGGCCAAGAAGCTATTATATTTCGGCCTAGGTTCAGATGAATACACTCGCATCTCTGAGTGTGAATCAGCCCAAGCTATCTGGAACGCCCTACAAGTTGCTCATGAAGGTACGAGTCAAGTTAAACAATCTAGAATTGAGCTACTTATGAGACAATATGAGTTGTTTGATATGGGTGATCGTGAAACTGTGATGGATATGTACACACGGTTTACCCACATCACAAACGAATTAAAATCTCTGGGAAAGTCTTTCACCACTGAAGAGTTGGTGAGGAAAATCCTCAGAATTTTACCTCGTATGTGGGAGGTCAAAGTGACAGCCATCCAAGAGGCTAAAGACATGAACAAAATCACCTTGGACGAGTTGATTGGAAATCTTCAAACCTATGAACTCAGAAAGAACTCACAACAAAAAGAGGAGCAGAAGAAGGATCGTGGGCTTGCCTTGAAAGCACATGAGGACACTGACACTGACGTTGAAAATGAAGACATGGCCCTAATGACCAGAAAATTCAAGAAATTCTTCAAAAAGGTCAAGGAAAGCAACAAAAGAAAAGACTTCAATAAGTCCAGAAACACCCCCAAAGAACAGCTCACAGGGTGTTTCAAGTGCGGCAAACCAGATCACTTAATCAAAAATTGTCCTCTGCTTCGAGAAGATCAGATGCCCGAACAACCTCGAAAACAGGGTCGAAAACACCCTGTAAACAATCTGGGCAAGCGTTTCTCGAGAGCTATGCTGGCTGCTTGGGGAGATTCCTCTGAGGATGAAGGAGAATCTGAAGCTGAAGAAGAGGGTGTAGCACTGATGGCACCAAGTGATTCAGATTCAAGTGATGAATCAACAATCAGCCTCTCAGATCTCAACAACAAGGTACATGGTCTTAACAAAGCTACTTTAGAAGAACTTCTATATAATGTGATAGACACCTGTGCTGATCTAAAAAGAGAAGTTCGGAACCTAGAGCTTGAAAATGAAATTCTTAAAAATGAAAAACTTGGTTTACATGAAAATATTAACATGCTCAAAGAAAATCTCTTTATAAAAGAAGGCGATTATACTCGAGTGGAAGAAAAACTCTTTGAGGTGGAAGGAATGGTTGAAGACTTGCTCAAAGAGAACAAGAGCTTGCATGCTAATATAGAAAAACTGGAAACCGAACTTGCCACGACCAAGCATTGGAACAAATCTTCACAAGCCCTTGATTGGTTAAACACTCATCACAGTAGAAACAAAAAGGGACTTGGATATAAGCCTAGACGGACCGTTTACCCAATACATAGAAAGTATGTGGGATTGCCTGAAAACATCGTTTGCTTTCATTGTGGTAAAACGGGTCATTATAGATATACTTGTCCTTTAAGAAAACATGCCAATGAAAAGAATGAAAGGTATGTGAAACAAATCTGGATTAGAAAAGATGAGCTTTACATGTCTAAAAGGATGGGACCCAAGTGGATCAACCTTACGAACAACCCCACAAACACCCTTGAAAACAGGCAGTTGTGGTATGTCGATAGTGGGTGTTCACGGCACATGACTGGTGAAAGATCAAATTTTCTCTCACTTACAGCTTTGAATGGTGGGAGTGTAGCATTTGGAAACGGCAAATCTGGGACAATTGTCGGTATAGGTAATATTTGTAAAACTCTCTCCCACTCAATTGATAATGTGCACTTAGTTGAGGGGTTAAAGCACAATTTGCTAAGTGTGTCCCAACTGTGTGACAAGAACAACCTAGTACTGTTTTCAAAAACACGTTGCTTGGTTGTGAATGACGACACAGGAGATGTTGTGTTGAGGGGGAAGCGATGTCAAAATGTTTATAAAGTTAGTATTTCCACTCTTCCCCAAAATAATCTGACTTGTTTAAATGCATTAAATGATGATATAATGCTATGGCACAAGAGACTAGGTCATGCAAGCCTGTCCTTGTTAAATAAACTTGTTTCCAAGGATTTGGTTGTTGGACTACCTTCCATCAAGTATAATGATGACAAGGTATGTGAAGCTTGTGCAAAAGGAAAACAAGTCAGATCTTCTTTAAAATCTAAAAAGTGTGTAAGCACTACCCGACCTCTTGAGTTATTACATATTGATCTATGTGGTCCCATGAGGATAGCTAGTAGAGGAGGGAAAAGTTATGTGCTTGTAATAGTGGATGATTACTCTCGATTTACTTGGACCTTGTTCTTGGCCTCCAAGGATGAAACTTTTGAGAATTTTATTGCCCTTCTCAAAAAGATTGAAAAGAGAGTAGGACACTCATTGGTTAGCTTGAGGTCTGATCATGGTACTGAATTTGAAAATGCAAGCTTTACAAAATTTTGTAATGAACATGGTGTTGATCAAAACTTCTCAGCCCCAAGAACACCCCAGCAGAATGGGGTGGTTGAATGAAAAAATCGTACCTTAGAAGACATGACTAGAACAATGCTTATTGCTAGTGGTCTTCCTAAGAACTTTTGGGCAGAAGCTTTGAACACATCATGTTACATTATAAACAGATGCATGATTAGACCCATTTTGAACAAAACTCCTTATGAACTTCTTAAAGGCAGAAAACCCAACATTATGCATCTAAGAACATTTGGTTGTAGATGTTTCGTGCATAACAACGGGAAGAATGCCTTAGGAAAGTTTGATC
Source organism: Selenicereus undatus (assembly GCA_017589665.1). Classification (NCBI taxonomy): domain Eukaryota; kingdom Viridiplantae; phylum Streptophyta; class Magnoliopsida; order Caryophyllales; family Cactaceae; genus Selenicereus; species Selenicereus undatus. The sequence continues at coordinate 58,341,628 of JACYFF010031957.1, forward strand.
CTAGGAGTGATGAGGCAATATTTCTTGGTTATTCCTCTCACAGTAAGGCATACAATGTCTTTAACAAAAGAACCTTGTTTGTTGAGGAAAGTGTGCATGTGTTTTTTGATGAATCTAACTCCTTGAATGAGAGTAATGCACAGGATGAAGAGTTTGAATTAGGTCTTCTCCAAAAGGAGCTGTTGAATCAAGAAAAACAAGGTGAGAACACCCTGAAGGAAATAGGTACAAAAGTTGTTCCTCAAAATGACAGGCAAGGTGAGAACCAAACAGGGGGAAACACCGTTGAACCCTGTTCGGGACCATGTTCTTCAGGAACGGACTTACAAACAGGTGCAGAAACAGGCTCAGGAGGTGTTTGTGAGCCTGATTCTTCAAATATTCCGACTAGAGTAGAGCATGTGTCTGTGGATCCACTTAATCCAAAACCATGGAAGCACCATAGTTTGCACCCTCTTGATCAAATCTTGTCAGATATTAATACTGGAGTGCAAACTAGACTTAAGAATTTTTGTGCTTTCTATGCTTTTCTTTCTAACATTGAGCCAAAAAGTGTGAATGAAGCTCTTGCAGATTCAGATTGGATCGCGGCTATGCAAGAAGAACTTCATCAATTTAAAAGAAACAAAGTGTGGCAACTTGTACCTAAACTTGCTGAGAGAACAATCATTGGAACCAAGTGGGTGTTCCGAAATAAGCTAGATGAGTCAGGTACAGTTACTAGGAACAAGGCACGGCTGGTGGTTCAAGGGTACAACCAAGAAGAAGAGATTGATTACGAAGAAACCTTTGCACCAGTTGCTAGAATTGAGGCTATTCGAATCTTAATAGCCTTTGCTGCTCATATGGAAATCAAGCTATATCAAATGGACGTGAAAAGTGCATTCCTAAACGGATACCTTAAAGAAGAGGTGTATGTCAAACAACCCCCTGGTTTTGAAAATGGTGATTTCCCAAATCATGTTTTTAAACTTGAAAAAGCACTTTATGGTTTAAAACAAGCTCGACGAGCTTGGTATGAACGGTTGTCAAGCTTTTTACTTGAAAATGATTTTAGAAGAGGCAAGGTAGACAATACCTTGTTTCTGAAATCTAAGGGGGAACATCTATCGATTGTCCAAATATATGTAGATGACATTATATTTGGAGCGACTCATCATGATTTATGCAATGAATTTTCAAATATGATGAGGAGTGAGTTTGAGATGAGCATGATGGGTGAGCTTAACTTTTTCTTAGGCTTACAAATCAAGCAAACTCCAAACGGCACCATGATCCATCAACAAAAGTATATCAAGGAGCTACTTAAGCGTTTTGGGATAGAGTCGGCCAACCCTTAGACACTCCTATTTCTCCTTCAACCAAATTGGTTATGGATGATGGGAGTCCCTCAGTTGAGGAAAAACTCTATAGGGGCATGATTGGGTCACTCTTATACCTAACCGCTAGTAGACCGGATATCGTTTTTAGTGTTGGTTTATGTGCCCGTTTTCAGTCTAGTCCTAAAGAGACTCATCTTAAGGCTGTTAAATGGATACTAAGATATTTAAAACATACACCTGATTTATCTTTATGGTACCCTAAAGGTTGCAATCTTGATCTTGTTGGATATGCTGACGCTGATTATGCAGGTTTCCTAGTTGATAGAAAGAGTACCTCAGGTATGGCTCACTTTCTTGGACTTTGTTTGGTATCTTGGGCTACCAAGAAGCAACATTCTGTTGCCATGTCCACAGCAGAAGCTGAATATGTTGCAGCAACTTCATGTTGTGCTCAAATGTTATGGATAAGACAACAGCTTAAGGATTTTTGTGTTGACACTGGATGCATTCCTATTGTTTGTGACAATACTAGTGCTATTAACATTGCCAAAAACCCATGTCAACACAAAAGGACAAAACATATTGACATTCGACATCATTTTTTAAGAGATAATGTGGAAAAAGGCTTTATTTCAATGAATTTTTGCTCCATTGAAAATCAAATAGCTGATATATTCACTAAGGCACTGAGTAGAGACCAATTCGAGAGAAACAGACTGGAACTGGGGTTGGTGAAAACACCCTGAGAACACCTGTTCTCAGAGTTGGACCAAGCTGGCAAAAACACCCTATAATACCTGCTCTCTCTCCTTGCTTGGAAATTGTTACCCTTAACGAATTTGTGCAGTCTATATGCTACTAAGTTCATGTGTGAAGACTGCTACCTTGAGAAATGGAGTAGAGTAATAAGAGAAGCATGTTCAGAAACAGGCAGCTCGAACAGGTATGTCCCTTGGTTGTTCGATACATAGGGAATTTGTTTTGCTTTTAATGTTTTCACCCGTTGCAATCTTTTAAAAGATCTCGGCTGCTCTCTCTCTCTCCCTCTCTCCTTGGGTGCTCTGTCTGCAGTCTTGTCTGTCCTCTCTCGCAAACAGCTCTAAAACCCTAATCTCTCTCCTCTACAACAATGGCTTCCAACCAACCATCTAACTCAAACTCTCTGGTTCTTGCGTCCTCAATCCCTGCTCCCCCTCGCCCAATTCCTTACAAGCCTTTCAAATTTCTGAAAGGCTTGTCCCTCACAACAGTGGGGATAGGGATGGATGACATTCCCTTCAATTGTGGAAGGGAATTGGTATTTTTGGTAGGGTCAGTTGCTTGCCCTCTTTAAGTCGAGTCGGAGGATGTACCATCAGGGGCTCAAGACAAAATCTTGGAACCTTCGGCAGAGCTTTATGGTGAATTCGAACCCTGTTCTTTTGGGCTGTTTCCAGAAACTAGGGACGAATCCTTGAATGCTGTGTGGGTAGAGGATCTGCATTCGGATGAGACATCCGAGGAAAGTCGGGAGAAAAATTCTCTCCCTGAGTCCGAACTCCCCACTCCGGCTGTTAAAACCGGAGAGAAAAGAAAAAGGATAAAAATTGTGGCCAGACGTAGCAGAACGCCCAGAACAAGGCCACAACCAAGGTTTCAGCCCTCTGAAACTCGCTCTTCTCCTCCTTCTTCCAAGCCTTCTCGTAAATCTGCGAGAATTGCTCTCAAGTCAGTCCCTAGAACCTCAAGATCATCTGCTCCGATCATTGAGGAGATTTCCTCCTCCTCAAGTTTGTATGGGTCTGACTCTGAGGATCCCTCGTTCAAACAAGGGACCCCCGTGTTCTCAGAACCTTCTGATGAACAAAACCCGTCAATACCAACCACTTCCACAAAATCCTCAGCCTCAAAAACACCCCTCAAGAGGAAACTGAAAACAACCCATCTGTCCAAAACTGCATCCCCTGCTCCTCAAATCAAAAAGACAAAATTGACCACTCCCTCTCCCTTGTCTGAGAAACATGCGCAATTCCTTAAGCGTAATGTTGTAAGGGGGAAGGTCGTGAACATACAGTTTTTTGAGGAACAGGGTCTGGGGGTGTTCTTGAATAAGTTGCGAGTCCAAGGCTGGCTTGAACTGTTTGCAAACACCCACCAAGGGTGTTTTGTGGCTGAGTTGGCTGAATTCTATGCCAACTGCTCTGTCACCAATGGGGTGGTGACAAGTGCTGTCAGTGAGTGGCATTTTTCCTTCGATGCTGCTACTCTTGGTGAAATACTGGGCGTCCCCTCACGTGGGTTTGACGTGTATGTGAGGGAAGACAAAACCGCCCTAGACCCAGCCAGGCTCCTGGAGATATCTAGGCGGGTAAGCCAGAAACCGGGCTTAAGAACACCCTTTTCTGTCAAAAAGGGCAATCTGATTCCTTTCGGCCAACTCCTTTTCAAGTTCATCATCAAGAACGTGATACCAAGAGGTCAGGGGAGAAACTCAGCCGACCTTTTTGATCAATGCCTGGTCAACTTCTTGTCCAGGGAGGAACCCATAAATCTTCCTGCTATCATGATTCGTCACATTGGGCGAATTACAAACACCACCCGAAACCATGATCTCGGGTATGGGTTCTTGTTGACCAAAGTATTTGAACACCTTGGTATTGAGCTCACACGGAGAGTGCCAGCTCAACTGGTTGATGAGATTGGCGTGGACACCCTTATGGGATGTGGCTATGAGGTTGGCCAAGGGTCAACTCACAAACAGGGTCCTCGACCACCTGTTTCTGAGACACCAAGCCCTTTTGTTGAAGCTGTTCTTGAGGATCATGCACGCCTCAAAGAAGAGCTTTCGGCTGTGAAGTCTGCTCTCGAAGCAGAAAAGGCCATCTCAGCAAAACGTCATAAAGAACTCCTTGCACTCCTCTCCTCTCTTGCCCCTAGCATTCCTCCTTTGCAAACGAAACCGCCCTCTGCCCCCTGATTGTCAAGCTTGTTCTCTGTTTTTGTGGTTTGTTGCAATGGTACTGCATTGATTATTAATGAAATATCTGCTTGCAGTCTTTCTTGCCTGTTGTTTCTTAAGCTTTATACGCTTTACCTTATGTTGTTCTTGCTTTTTATGATGCCAAAAGGGGGAAGCAGAGTGAGAAACCAATTGACAAAAACCTGTTGACTGAATATGAGAATGAAGGAGAGTGAAAATGACTTACGTGGATCACTATCAGCATTCAATTTTTTTTGTTGTTTTGTCAATATGGTCACTTAATTTGTCATCATCAAAAAGGGGGAATTTGTTGAGTTATTTTGATTAAGTTTTGATGATAACAAATCCAAGTGTAAAATTTTGTCCAAGTAATGTTGCTCCAAACACGATCTCCAAACAGGCCTAACTGGTGTTTTCTTTTTTGCATTAACTGGTTTGCTACATGTGAGAACAAGTCTTTAAAACAGGTTCTACTTGGTGGTTCTATATTAAGAACAACTCGATTGTAAAAGCATGTTGTTCCTGGACTCTAGCAAGATCAGCTCGATGTAAAGCATGTGATTCCGAAACTCTAGCAATGTAAAGAACAACCCCAGCAAACAAGGTGGCCTTGGTGTTCACAGCTGCTCTACAAATCTTGGACAAGATGACTGGTTCAAAACAAGAAGTCTTGGGTATATAGGTTTTATTTATTTAGACTCTTGTTAATATGCCAATATTGAAAACATCATTTTAAACACCTCTTAAATCGACAGTTGTGCTAAGCGCTTCAGAACACCAGTTGCGAACAACCCTGCAAACAGGGTGCCTAGGGTGTTTCTGAACTGAAACGGCTATGCCCGATTATTTTGGAAAAATTTATTTCGGCTGGCCAAAAACTCTAAAATACTTTCTTAAAATCCCAGGATAGCTAATTAAGCCCTGGAAAGGATAGCTAATTGTTTTGCTAAATATTTTCCAAAACCAAAAGATCTTTATCACCT
>JACYFF010031957.1:58351891-58449227 GCA_017589665.1 Selenicereus undatus
GCGATTTCGGGTGTGAGAGAGGCGAAGGGTTGCTGAGGGAAATGAAGCACCGCCATGCCCATTCCTGGTATGGCTCACTATAGAGCACGAAAAAGAAGAAGAATAGGAGGGGGGGAATGGGTAGTTGTCATGTGCCTGGCATGTGATAATTAAGTGAAATGAGGGAGAGAGTTGGGGCAGCGTATGGGCCAGAGAAAAGGGAAAGAAAAATAACCGGCCCAAGGGAGGAGAAGCAAAAGAAAGAGAAATTGGGCTCGGTCAAGATGGGCTACTGTTGGGCTGATTCTTTTTCTTCTTGTTTCAATCAATTGCTTGTTATGACCGAGTCCAATTTTGATGCAATTTTCTCTCTTTTTTTTTTCTTCTTCAAGCAATTCATTTATTCTTCGAATATCTCAAATTCCTACAAAATAAATAAAAATCAATATTAAAATCATAAATTAATAATTTATTTCAAGCAAATATTAGGTAATGAAGGGTATAAAAATTGTTAAAATTTCAGGTTGAACATAGAGTATGATGGAGCTCAATAATAGGGGCGTAATGATGTCCAGTTGTCATGCGCCGAAAGTTGGGCTGCGATTGTCAAAAGGTAACCGCTTTGTCCTGTGCAACTTTTAAAAATTTTGCCCTTGAGACTGTTCATGAATAGTAACTTGTCGGGACTGTGGATGAATAGTGAAATGCCGGGGAACTGTAGTCAATAGTGCATGCCGACAGTTTTGTCTTAACCTGCAAAACAAAATTTTGTCAGTTGTAATGGCCCTTACTTTTGCCAAAGGTCACGACCTTTGCGCACTCTTTTCTTTTGTCTTTTGAATTTTGTTTTTGTCACAATTCGTCAGGATCTTGTGAATCCTGAAGGTCTTCAATTATGGGTTTCGTAGCCGACTCTGCTGAACTTGAATTGTCGTCTGCGACATCATTGTCGAGGAACTTTTGTAAAAAGATTTGTCTGATTGCTGGGTCATCTTTGAGGATTTCAAGAATATGTCTTTGTATTTTGTCTTATTCCCTTGGATCTCGATTTTTTAGAGGAAGAAGAGACTTCCATTTTTGTTGGGGTAGATGGACGACTGGCAACATCTTTTTGTCAAATGAATGAACGTTTTGGAGGGTAAATTTTTTGGTTTTCGTTCTGCAGAAATATTCAACATTTTCTTTGCCACAGAGTTTTGTTTTGTATTCATTCCACCGTCTGACCTTGCAGATTCGCACAACTGGTACGGGAAATCAATTACGAAGAAAATTCTGATATCTGTATTCCAAATAGAATATCAAGGCAATGTTGAAGATTTTGAAGAATTGTACTTCTTTTGTAAAAGGTTCATAGGCGGGGGAGTTTGCAATCTAGAAATCCCATCCTTCCTTGGCCTCACTAGGTAAGACAACGGGAGTGCAACCAAACATTGTCCCCTAATGATAAAACCAAATTGGAAATGTATTTGGAGCTTTGTCATAGAAAATAAAGAACCAAGAATGAATCTCTGGTCTATGAAAAATTGCTCTTAGCCTGGCCATTTTGAAATCCAGGTAATTGTAGGTAGCTACTTCACAAGGAATAGAGAATTGTCTTTCTTGTAGAGGATCTTTCCATTGTTGGAACCCGAAAACATTCTTGACAATGCATTTTGAATATAAAATGCAGGAGGGAGTTGCGACATCCGTGGTGTGGGTAATGTCTGTCGACTAGGTGTCTCTAAGAATAAGTTCATAAAATTGTCGAGTTTTTTTAGGGTGATCACCAAGGTGATGTGAGTCACTAAAGCTTCGTTGAACCACGACATTTAACGAAGAGATTTGTAGGGGCAGCTTTGTAGCTAGTAAGAAAAAGGTGTTCTGTTTATCGGAGAAAATAATTGTCTTGAGAAGGTTTTGTGGGTTATTTTGTGACAACAATTTTGTATGGTAGAGGTGGAAAATTGGCTAGGGACTGAAATGAATTTTTTGTAGCAACAATTTTGTATACATCATTCATTTGTATACCTTTGCCTTTGTCTTTCTTGCTCATTGTGAAGACCTGCATAAAAGGTGTATTGTCACTCTTTCCTAGCAAAAACTCTCTTGTAAGGAAATCCGGTAAGGAATTGTTCTCTCCTTTGATGAGTTCAATGTCGAAATCAAAAGAAGATAAAATTGCTTGTCTTCTGGCGAAGATTTGTTTTGAAACCAAATTCTTAACATCCTTTTGTAAAACAGCTTTTGTAAATTTTCAATCGATGAGGAGAAGAAATTTTTTATTGAAAAGATCATCTTGAAATTTGGAAACGCAAAGCACGATAGATAAAATTTCTCTTTTGATAGTAGAATAATTTTGTTGCGTACTAAGCCAAATGCCAGAATGATAACGAACTAATTGTTCTTTATCATGCATTCTTTATTTCTATAACCTATGTCAAATGCGTCCGTTTCTACAATCATGAATGCAGAGGGATGGAGAATACCTAGACATGGTAAAGACTCGACGTTTTGTGTGATTTGTCTAGCAATGTCAGTGTGTATAGCAGACCAAGGTTCAGGATTTTTCTTAAGTCTTCTACACAGGGGATTATTCAAACTAGAAATTTTATTTTGTTTCAATTGTGAAAGATTGAGCCGTTTGTAAATCAAAGAATTTTGTAGACGCAAAACTTTACGTTGCTTAGCAGCCGAACGAAAATTGAAAGAGATTTGATTGCCATGAATCTTGGTATGAACACCTGATTCATTGACCTGAAAACGATAATTTTTTTAAAAAAATGGTGTACCTTTGTAAAATCAGAAAAGTATTTTTGAACCAATAACCATTATTTTGAACGTAACCTTTGTTCGACTTATACCTGGTGTTCAAATGTTCTCCATTGGCACTGCACAATTGTTCTTTTTTTCTTTCACAAGACTTAGTAGGAATAATTCCTTCACATATGCAGTTCTAGTCAGCTCCACTGTCAATAAGAGCTACTGCAAAAGGGCAGCCCGATGCACAACCATCCCGCGTTCATGCAGGGTCTGGGGAAACGCCGCACCCCCAGGGGTTAATTGTAGGCAGTCGAACCTGACTTTGTCAGTGACTGATTCCACGGCTCGAACCCGTGATCTTTTGGTCACACGGAGACAACCTTACCATTGCTCCAAGGCTCCCCTTCAATAAGAGCTACTGCACTTGTAAGGAAATCATTGAATACATTTTTGACCGTAGAATACCATTTTTGAAATGTCACATGAGAAATTGTTTGAAGAAATTGTTCTTTAGAAATTGCAGTCTCAGGGATGTTTTCTATATTTGGAAAATTGTCAGGAGTATGAGAGGAACTTGGAATCTGTGTTTCCAGGATGGAAAGTTTCGTATGGAGTTCAAGGTCAGTAGCTTTAAGACTGATGATCTTGTGTCTAAGATCTCGAACTTGAGCTTTTAGCTCATTGACTTCAATCTGGATATCTTTTGTAATGAGTTGCTGGAAAGGATTTGTCACTGGATATTTTTGCAAGAGTTTTGTTAGGCTTGGAGTATCAATGTCGAAGTTAATGACTTTCTTTTCCTCTTCAAGAATCAAGTCTTTATGGTTGCTTAGATACTCCTTTTTTTTCTCTTCGTCAGAAATCTTTTTGGTTAGATCAATCAGGAATTCTTTCTGATTTCCATTGGTGATGATGTTGATTACTTTGATGGGAGAAGAATCATAATCGGATTCATCTTCCTCAGAGCTTTGACAGCAATCAACTTCTTTGTCACTATCAAATGAGTTTTGGGCCAAAATAGCTAGGAGCTTCTTCTAAAGTTCAGGCTGATCAGCAAATAACTCATTGATATGTTGTTCTGTTTAGCAATGGAAAGCTTTGTGCCCTGGTTTGCCACATTCGCAACAAACAACTGGCTTTTTTTGGCTTTGTTCTTTCTGGAAAAAGTTGGCTTAGAATTGAAGGCTGGAGGAGAATTGTTTGGATGTTTTATTGGCCTTTTGAATCTTTTATGAACGGGTTTATTAGCACGTTTGGCTTTTGAAGATGGAGCTTTAATTTTTGTTATGCCAAATGCTTCACAAGGTGAATAAAAGAAAATATCCACTAAAAGAAGAAAACTTTATTAAGAGAACATAAAACACAGGGTACATAAAAGAAAATACAAACTGAAAGAGGAAAACTGAAGAAAAACTTACAACTAATTTGTAATAGTAATATACTTACAAATTGTCGGATTCGTAGAACTTGTACAGAGATTTGTAAAGGAGAAAATCAAAGAGGAGAGAGGAGAGTTTTGTAGATGGGAATTTGTTGAGGAGAGTTTGAGCTCTCAAGTTGGCTCTTGTTTTTTGATCTTCTGAATTCTCGATTCTTTTTTCGATGATTTGTCTAAATGAAATGTCTGCCTTATATAGAGCTGGATGGAGCTGAATAATAGAGGCGTAATGATGTCTAGTTGTCATGCGCCGAAAGTTGGGCTGCAATTGTCAAAAGTTGACCGCTTTGTCCTCTGCAACGTTTGAAAATTTTGTGCTTAAGACTGTTCATGAATAGTAACTTGTCGGTACTGTAGATGAATAGTGGAATGTCGGGGAACTGTAGTCAATAGTGCAAGCCGACAATTTTGTCTTATCTTGTAAAACAAAATTTTGTTAGCTGTAATGACCCTTGCTTTTGCCAAAGGTCACGACCTTTGCGCGCTCTTTTCTTTTGTCTTTTGAATTTTGTTTTTATCACAGATTGTAAGGATCTTGTGAATTCAGAAGATCTTCAATTATGGTTTTTGTAGCAGACTCTGTTGAACTTGAATTGTCATCTGCGACATCATTGTCAAGGAGCTTTTGCAAAAAGATCTGTCGTATTGCTGGGTCATCTTTGAGGACTTCAAGAATATGTCTTTGTTTTTTGTGTTAGTCCCTTGGATTTGGATTTTGTAGAGGAAGAAGAGACTTCAATTTTTGTTGGGGTAGATGGACCATGGGCAACGTCCTTTTTGTCAAATGAATGAATGTTTTGGAGGGTAAATTTTTTGGTTTTTTTTTTACAGAAATATTCAACATTTTCCTTACCACAGAGTTTTGTTTTGTATTCATTCCACCATCTGACCTTGCATATTCGCACAACAGATAGGGGAAATGAATTAAGAAGAAAATTATGATATCTGTATTCCCAACAAAATATCCAGGCAATGTTGAAGATTCTGAAAAATTATACTTCCTTTGTAAATCCTCCATAGGCGGGGGAGTTTGCAGTCCAGAAATCCCATCCTTCCTTAGCCTCACTAGGTAAGACAGAGGGAGTGCAACCAAACATTGTCCACTAATTACAAAACCAAATTGGAATTGTATTTGGAGCTTTGTCATGGAAATTAAAGAACCAAGAATGAATCTCTGGTCTGTGAAAAATGCTCTTAGCGAGGCCATTTTATAATCCAGGTAATTGTAAGTAGCTGGTTCAAAAGGAACAGAGAATTGTCTTTCTTGTAGAGGATCTTTCCATTGGTGGAAGCCCAAAACGTTCTTGATAATGCATTTTGAATATAAAATGCAAGAGGGAGTTGCGACATTTGTGGTATGGGTAATGTCAGTTGATTGGGTGTCTGTAAGAATGAGTTCATAAAATTGCCGAGTTTTTTTAGGATGATCACCAAGGTGATGTGAGTCACCAAAGCTTCGTTGAACCTAGTCTTTTGATGAAGAGATTTGTAGGGGAACTTCGTAGCTGGTAAGAAAAAGGTGTTCTGTATATCGGAGAAAATAATTGTCTCGAGAAAGTTTTGTGGGTGGTTTTGTCACAACAGTTTTGTATAGTAGAGATGGAAAATTGGCTAGGGACTGAAATGAATTTTTTGTAATAACAATTTTGTAGTCGTCATTCATTTGTATACCTTTTCCTTTGTCTTTCTTACTCATTGTGAAGACCTGCATAAAAGGTGTTTTGTCACCGTTTCTTTGCAAAAACTCTCTTGTATGGAAATCCGGCAAGGAATTGTTCTCTCCTTTGATGAACTCAATGTCAAAATCAAAAGAAGACAAAATTGCTTGCCATCTGGCAAAGATTTGTTTTGAAACTAGATTCTTAACATCCTTTTGTAGAGCATCTTTTGCAAATTTGTAATCGATGAGCAGAAGAAATTTTTTGTTAAAAAGATCATCTTGAAATTTTGAAATGCAAAGTACAATAGATAAAATTTCTCTTTTGATAGTAGAATAATTTTGTTGCGTACTAAGCCAAATGCTAGAATGATAACGAACTAATTGTTCTTTATCATGCATTCTTTGTTTAAGGATTCCTCCATAAACTATGTCAGATGCGTCTGTTTCTACAATCATGAATGCAGAGGGGTGGGGAATACCTAGACATGGTAAAGACTCAACCTTTTGTTTGATTTGTCTGACAATGTCAGTGTGTATAGCAGACCAAGGCTCAGGATTTTTCCTAAGTCTACTATACAGGGGATTATTTAAATAAGAAATTTGATTTTGTTTTAATTGTAAAAGATTGACCTGTTTCTAAATCGAAGAATTTTTTAAAAGCGAAACTTTACATTGCTTAGCAGCCGAAGGAAAATTAAAAGAGATTTGATTGCCAAGAATCATGGTATGAACACCTGATTCGTTGGCCTGAGAAGGATAAATCTGTGATAAAAATGGAGTACAAAGGATAATGTCATGGGTAATATTTTGGACAATTAGAAAAATATTTTTGAAGCACTAACCATTGTTTTGAATGTAACCTTTGCTCAGCTTATACCTAGTGTTCAAATGTTCTCCATTGGCACTGCACAATTGTTCTTTTTATCTTTCATAACACTTAATAGGAATAACTCCTTCACGTATGCAGTTCTAGTCAGTGCCACTATCAATAAGAGCTACTGCACTTGTAGAGAAATCATTGAATACTTTTTTTACCATAGAATACCATTTTTGAATTTTCACATGAGAAATTGTATGAAGAAATTGTACTTCAGAAATTGGAGTCTCAGGGCTGTTTTCTATATTTGGAAAATTGTAAGGAATATAAGAGGAACTTGGAATCTATGTTTCCAGAACAGAAAGTTTTTTATGGAGTTCAAGATCAGTAGCTTTGAGATTGATGATCTCGTGTATAAGATCTCGAACTTGAGCTTTTAGCTCATTGACTTCAATCTAGATATCTTTTGTAGTGAGTTACGGGAAAGGATTTAGCATTGGATATTTTCAGAAGAGCTTTGTCAGGCTTGGAGTTTTAATGTCAAACTTAATGACTTTCTTTTCTTCTTCAAGAATCAAGTCTTTATGGTTGCTTAGATACTCCTTTTTTTTCTTTTCATTAGAAATCTTTCCGATTAGATCAATCAGGAATTCTTTCTAATTTCTATTGGTGATGACGTTAATTACTTTGATGGGAGAAGAATCATAATTTGATTCATCTTCCTCAGAGCTTTGATTGTAATCAACTTCTTTGTTACTATCAGATGAGTTTTGGGCTAAAATCGCAAGGAGCTTCTTCTGATGTTCAGGCTGATCAGCAACTAACTCATTGATCTTTTGTTTTGTTTTGCAATGGAAAGCTTTGTGCCCTGGTTTGCCACATTTGTGACAAACAACTGTCTTCTTTTTGGCGTTCTTCTTTTTGGAAGAAGTTGGCTTAGAATTGAAGGCTGGAAAAGAATTGTTTGGAGGTTTTGTTGGCCTTTTGAATCTTTGGTGAGCGGCTTTCTTAGCACGTTTGGCTTTTGAAGATGGAGCTTTAATTTTTGTGATGCCAAATGCTTCACAGGGTATATAAAAGAAAATATACACTGAAAGAAGAAAACTTTATTAAGAGAACTTAAAACACAGGGTACATAAAAGAAAATACAAACTGAAAGAAGAAAACTGAAGAAAAACTTACAGATAATTTGTAATAGTAATATACTTACAAATTGACAAATTGGTAGAACATGTACAGAGATTTGTAAAGGAGAAAATTAAAGAGGAGAGAGGAGAGTTTTGTAGATGGGAATTTGCTGAGGAGAGTTTGAGCTCTCAAGTTGGCTCTTGCTTTTTGATCTTCTTAATTCTCGATTCTTTTTTCGATGATTTGCCTGAATGAAATGTTTGCATTATATACAGCTGGATGTAGCTCAATAATAGCGGTGTAACGATGTCCAGTTGTCATGTGCCGAAAGTTGGGCTGCAATTATCAAAAGGTCACTGCTTTGTACTGTGCAACTTTTGAAAATTTTGTGCCCTAAGACTGTTCATGAATAGTAACTCGTCGAAACTGTAGATGAGTAGTGGAATTTCGAGGAACTGTAGTGAATAGTGCATGCTGACAGTTTGTCTTAACCTGTAAAAAAAATTTTTGTTAATTGTAATGGCCCTTACTTTTGCCAAAGGTCACGACCTTTGCGCGCTCTTTTCTTTTGTCTTTTGAATTTTGTTTTTATCACAGATTGTAAGGATCTTGTGAATTCAGAAGATCTTCAATTATTGGTTTTGTAGCAGACTTTGCTGAACTTGAATTGTCATCTTCGACGTCATTGTCAAGGATAGGGGTGTTCATTGATCCCGGACCGGCTGGACCGAGTACCGAAAATTTGCCAGACCTTGGACTGAGGACCGGACTGGTCTAGAGTCGGCCCTGGATCGGACCCGACCGATGAAAACCTGGACTGGATCGACTCCAGATCGGTCCTCAGGCAACACTTCGCCACAAACCTGCTGATTGAACCGTAATTCAAAATTTTATGTGCTTGCTTCTTAAAAAAAAAAGGGATTATTGCAGATTTGATTTACATAACAATATTCCCAATTGAAACCTTAGAACAAGGGTAATCGTTTTGAAAAGAAATCAACACTAAGGGTTGTGCTTACAGTGCTGAGCCCAGGTCGCTTATGGAGGCCAGATTAGCAAATTGGCAATTCATGATCAGGCAGCCAGGTAGCCATGGATGACCAAATTTCCAACACAATATCAAAATTCACAAATTCACAATCAACCCGTAAACCAGAAATCAAACAAACACAAGAACGCTATCCAATAAACATACGAACGAATGAAAGAGAAAGTCATTAACCAAATCAAATTCACAAAACCCTAGAACAAATTCACAAAATCGGAAACCGTAAAAAAGCAAATTAAAACCCTAACTAACACAATCAACGAATCCAAGCATGAAGCTGAAGCTTACCTCGACCAACTGAACAAAGACCGAGAGAAGATTAGGATTCAGAAGTAGAAGAACAGCAGAAGACAGCAGATGAGCATGACTGAGCGAGAAGAAGGCCAAAAGCAGTCTGTCCAGCAAGGAGCCAAGGAAGAAGGAGACGAGAAGGGAGCCGCATCACTGCAGCTGCCACTAGCCAGTGAGTGCTGAGCATCGAGAACCGAGAAAGGCAGCAGAAGAGAAGGGAACGGATGAGAAGGAAGAGGAGTAGAACTAGAATTGAAGCAGACTGTTCTCGAAGCCTCGAAAAGTTTTGGAGATTTAGCCATTTAGTAGGAAATTTTTTTCTTTTAAAAAAAGAAAACCCGTTCGGTCGGGTGCACGAGCCGGTCCACCCGGTCCAGGACTGGACCGGACCGAAGATCGAAAACAGGAAAGGAAAAGACCGATGACCGGACCAAAAAGCCTCGGTCTGGTCTGGTCCAGTCCGGCCCGGTCCTGGACCATTTAATGAACAACCCTAGTCAAGGAGCTTTTGTAAAAAGATCTGTCTAATTGTCGGGTCATCTTTGAGGACTTCAAGAATATGTCATTGTTTTTTCTATTAGTCCCTTGGATTTCGATTTTACTGAGGAAGAAAAGACTTCCATTTTTGTTGGGGTAGATGGACCATGGGCAACGTCCTTTTTTTCAAATGAATAAATGTTTTGGAGGGTAACTTTTTTGTTTTTGTTCTGTAGAAATATTCAACATTTTCTTTGCCACAGAGTTTTGTTTTGTATTCATTCCATGATCTGAACTTGTTGATTCGCACAACAGATAGGGGAAATGAATTAAGAAGAAAATTCTTATATCTGTATTCCCAACAGAATATCTAGGCAATGTTGAAGATTCTGAAGAATTGTACCTGTTTTGTAAAAGCTTCATAGGCGGGGGAGTTTGCAGTCCAGAAATCCCGTCCTTACTTGGCCTCACTAGGTAAGACAGAGGGAGTGCAACCAAACATTATCCACCAATGATAATGTAATAGCCCGACCCTAAATCATAGTTATTTATTTAATTAAGCGATGTTATTTATTTTTCACATTTATTTATCTCATTGAATCATCCCAGTTGAAAAAAAAATCATTTCAGGCTCCACTTTACAATTCGAGTTTCATTTACCGAAAATAATTTTTCGGAGAAATTGATATCAGGCCTCAATAATTATTATTTAAATGATTAAATTATTTTTCATGGCATCATATTAAAAAAAAAAACAAATTTAATTATCGCACCGTGTTTGACTTTTTTTTCCAACCCGAGCCCGTTTAGGGCCGATTTCGACTCAACGAGACTTGACCCTCATTTGTTTAGGTAATCGCTCTTAATTAGGCCTCAATTATGCTTAGCAAAAGTGGCTTTTGGGCTTTTAATTCTCAGCTAAGTATTATGTTTGCCTAAGTTTCATTTGCACCAAGTGATTGCTAGACATTTTCTCTCTCCTATTTCTTTCCTCCTTCTCTCTAGCCATGGCAGCAGCAACAAGCAACAGCACCACCACGATTTTAGCCACCAAACAGCCACCAACAGCCACCAAACAACCACCACTCACCACCGCAACCATCCCTCTCACTCCTTCAAGCACCAAGAATCATTCATACCTCTTTTTAAGCACCAAGTGAGTAATTCTTTTCACCTCTTATGCTGATTTTGTTGTTGATCCTTGATCTTGTTGGTTTTTGCTTCTTGTTTTGGTTGTTTTGATGGTGGATTATGTTGTTTTTATTGAATTAAGAATCATCTTGGTGATGGATCATGTTGGAGTTGAAGCTAGGGTTAGGGTTTTATGTTAATCATGCAAGCTTCATGTTCAAGTGTTGAATTTTTATTGTTTTAAATGAGATTTTATGATCTTTAGCATTGGTAATGAATATCAGGATGTTTATGCTGATTTATATAAGTTAAAGAGTGATTTTAGTTGGTGTTTATGTGAAGAAAAGATTGAAAATATGTGAGGAAAAGCTGGAAAATAGACCTGAAACAGGGGCTACTTTGGGAATTAATTGGTACTGTTTGGCACATTCAAAATTCATGATTTTTGGTGTAGTGATATCTTGATGCGTTAGCTTTCAATAGGATTTGGAATTACTCAATTTCGAGTTGTGTGGACAAAGGTATGACCCATTTACTCAAGACTGTGCAGAATGCATCGAAACTGGGAACTGAGCTGGAACAGTAACTTCACGGAAAAACTTGTATTGATTGGGTCACTGAAAAATTGTGATTTTTGGTTTGTGAATAGATCAATGAGTTCTATTTAAAATTCCTCTTGAATCACCTTAATCCGATTTCTGTGGAAAATGGTATGGTCATTGTACTACGACTGCGCAGATTAATCAGAAATTGTGCACGTCTGTGTTCTACCCTACTTTTAGGGACCTTATTATGTGAATCGTGCTTTGTGTCCTGAATAAGAGTTTTAGAGGACATTGTTAAGTTTTCATATTGGGGTTTTATATATCATTTGGAGGTTGGGAGTGAAAGATATAGATTTTCTAATGTAGACCATCAAACGGTAATATGAGTGAATACAGAAACCGTGACATCTGGAATTTTTTTTTTGTAAGTTTCTATATAATTATAGGTATTTCAACGAAATTACAAAGTGTACTGAGTTCATTTTGATTATGTACAGAAGCTTACTTGGGTTGAAAACTGAGTTACATGAGTATGAAAATGAAATTTGGGAAGTGAGCAGATTAATAACTCAAAATCAGTATCCTTTGGACCAACTTAGGGTGTTATATGAGCATTTATGAACCTTGCAGCACCCCTTATGGCATAAACCATTTGTCACCCATTTCAGAAGTATTAAACCTTCTATTATCCATTTCAGAGGCATTAACCACTCTATTGTCCTTTTCAGAAGCTTCACAGTTTCCTTTGTCCATTTCAGAAATATCAGCAAACCATGTGTCGTTTATATCAATCAAAATCTTTTCATTATTACTCAATCATTTCCATTTGGTCTATTTTACTTCTATTTGTTGTATTTCAAGTTCAATAACTCTAACTAATTTAATTTATTATTTGAAATGCACAAGTTATGTATCCCATTTTATTACGCAATTTCTGTTACACATACTTTTACTTACTCAATTAGGCGAGTAAGGATCATTTACTGACTACACATACTTACAATGACATTTATGATACAGAGTTGAGCCCTAGTTATCGTTTCCATTGTGCATAAGTATTATCAAGTGAAATATCATTTTAAAGACTTTAGGTACGTCCATTGCCTGTATCTTTAGAAATCAGTGTGTATTTATCAACATTATCATGTTTCGGTAAGTACATCAACGAATCAGTTTACACGGTGATTTATCAGTTAATTAGTGACCCCGTCAGTTATCATCTACAGGGCATTCGCCCTTCAGTTACCCGTGCGGCTTCAGGGCAGGTCCTCGATCGGCTTGGCAGGTGTACACCTATCCATAGATCGTAACATTTTCAAGGGGTTCACTATCAGATGATAACTAGCAATACAGTTTTACATTTATTTCATTAACTGATTTAACTTATAATGAATTGCAATGTGGGCCCAATCAGCGTTCAATGATCATTTAACAATTCAGGAACGCACGTACTGACCTTCGGCTCACAGTTCGAAATGTTTTTCATATTTTGTTTTAGGCAAATGCTCAGAGTATTGCCCTCATGCCAGCAAATCAGCTGAAGAGAATAAGTGAAGCAGGGAAATCCAGATGGACCAGAAGTAACGCCGTATATGCATACTTTAACATTGTATTTTGAATTCTTCTCTGGATGAAGATGTAGATTACATGGTGAATTATCTCACTATGGTTTATAAACCTTACATTGGTTAACACTTGATTGTGAATGGATAATCATATGTGAGTGTGTACAGTGGAGGTTATGCTTAACTGTGTTATTTATAACACTTAGGTTTCAAGCCTTGTCCTTTTGAACGACGGTAACGCCCTTATCATTGGATTCATCAAATTATAATTCAGTGATTTATTAAGGAGAATATGAACAATGAAACATGTTTAATTAGGGGCGTTGCAGATTTGGTATCAGAGCCAGGTTGAGATTTTCTTTATGGGATATAGAGTATGAGTTACGATACTGAGAAATTAGTTAGTGAGGACTGAGGATTATTATGATATCCTTAGAGATTTCTGGCACTGCTAATGTCTGCTTATCTCACACATATTCTACTCGCACATATTCTTCTTTGTCAGATGGATCCATACAAAGTACATATATTTTGATCTCAAGCAGCAAATTTGATAGAGATTTTGAATAACAAGTTGAAGGTGCTCCAATGCATTTAGGTAAGTATGGTCATATGAGCCACCCATTTGAATGGTATGACATCCGTTTTACTGGAATTGTTTATTTTGGAGATGTAAACTCTTGTACTGTAACGCCCCAAATTAAACATGTTTCACTGCAAAAACTGTAGCTACTAACTCCACATCATGGTTAGGTGATCATTCTCATGAGGCTTGAGTTGTTGGGAGGCATAAGCCACCAGTTTAATCTACTTGCTAACTTTATAGCTTTCTTCAACAAATTGGTCAGGGAGGACAATATTTGTCAAATCCTTCCTGAGCTCGATAATTCTCTACTAACTCAAACGGTTTCTAATCTCAGTGCATTGATGGGTCTGGAGCACTTGGTAACTGCTTTCACCCTTTTGCAAATCAACCTTAAGCACTTCCTTTGAGACCAGATGTTCCAAAAATATCATTGCTTCTAACAATATTCGCGCTTCTTGTATTTACTATGTAAATGATGCTTTTTCAAGGTCTATATCATACTGTCATCAAATGAACAATATGCTCATCTTTATCCTTGGAGTATTTCAAGATATCCTTTTTATAAACACCGCCACAACTTGTCTAGATATGGTCTGAAATTCTATTCATAAGATCCGTAAAGGTCGCGGGGCCATTGGTTAGGCCAAAAGGCATCACAGTGAAGTCATCATGACCCATACATAGTCCGTAGCGTGGTTTTGGTAATGTCTTCATATATAATCCTAAGTTGATGGTACCCTAACCTCAAATCGATTTTAAAAGAGACTTCTGCTCCCTGTAGTTGATCCGATAAATCATCTACTTGGGGCGATGGGTATGTGTTTTTGATGGTGCTCTTGTTCAGGTCTCAAAAGCAATACCTAACCACAAGGTTTCATTCTTCCTCTTTACAAATAGAAATAGGCACCCCATGATAGCACACTTCGATAGTTTGATAAATCTCTTCTACGATAACTCCTCTAACTGAAACTTCAGTTCTTTAGGATCAATTGGGGCCATACTATATGGGGTTTTGGAGATATATTAGGCACCATGGATGAATTCAATCTCATAATCAATTTCTCTTGGCCGAGCAGTCCTGGTAACTTCTCCGAAAAACTTCTCTGAACTCACAAACTATAGGGATGTCTTCTGCTTTTTCTTCCTTAGGTTGAGTGTTAATAGCATCACACCAATGGACAATATAAGAGCTCATTGGTTTTCATAACAGAATTGAAAGGACAAGATGGGCCCATGAAGCATATTTCTCTCCCTTGTTCATCTCTTGAAATAACCTTACGGTCATCTCAACCTATCTTGACCCCATAAGTACACAACTAGATCATTTCCAAAATGATATCAAAGTCTGACGAGTCAAATTGAATCAGAACTCAAGGAAATACTATCCCACCAATAGTAATTGAAACAAGCTTATGAGGGATAAAACACTCGACTCTGGAGTAATTGGATAACTTGAGTCCATAATTGGTTTATGCCTCCTTATTCTCAAGGTTCAGTTGTATGGCAGATTGAGTGGATATAAATGAATGAGTGGCAACTGGATCAATCAATAGACAAAGGGGGTTTTGAAATTAAAAGAGAGCTTCAGTAACTACTGTACCAGAGATGGCAGCTTCCTTCTTGCTCAACACATAAGCCTTTCCTACAGCTGTGAGCCTTGAAAGTGAGAGCCCTTCTCTACAGCCTTCTGTTTTCGGGAATAGGTAGCGATCAGGTGCTCTGGGCTACCGCACCATGTGCATTTGTTATTTCCCACTTAGCAATCCAGAGTGACTCGAAGTGAAGTTAGGCCCTAAGAGCCTATTTTTAACAATGTTCCACCAAATATTAGTTTCACCAGTTAGATAAAATGTTCCAAAGTTCACCCTTTTATCTCCTGGAACCTCTATTGCAGTGAAACTTTCTCCACTCCTCGAATCCATTCCTAAGGTTCCACTGGGTCATACTTTCCACTCTAGAGTCCTTTAGTATGAATCAACTGAAGACATTTTTCTATAGGGCAGCAACCCATCAAAATTTCCCACTGACGCACTAAAACTGTAAGTATGTGTAGTTAGTAAATGATCCTTACTCGCATAACTGAGTAGGTAAAAGTATGTGTAACAGAAATTGAGGCATAGTCTATCATTTTCATTGTGCATAAGTATTATCAAGTGAAATATCATTTTAAAGACTTCAGCTACGTCCATTGCCTGTATCTTTAGAAATCAGAGTGTATTTATCAACGTTATCATGTTTTGGTAAGTACATTAATGAATCAGTTTACACAGTGATTTATCAGTTAATTAGTGACCCCGTCAGTTATTATCTATAGGGTATTCGCCCTTCAGTTGCCCGCGCGGCTTCAGGCCAGGTCCCCGATCGGCTTGGCAGGTGTACACCTATCCATAGATCGTAACAGTATCAAGGGGTTCACTATCAGATAATAACTAGCAATACAACTTTACATTTATTTCATTCACTGTTTTACCTTAAAATGAATTGCAAAGCGGGCCCAATCAGTGTTCAATGATCATTTAACAATTCAGGAATGCATGTACTGAGCTTCGGCTCACAGTTCGAAATGTTTTTCATGTTTTGTTTTAGGCAAATGCTTAGAGTATTGCCCTCATGCCAGCAAATCAGCCGAAGAGAATAAGTGAAGCAAGGAAATCCAAATGGATCAGAAGTAATGCCGTATATGCATACTCTAATGTTGTATTTTGAATTCTTCTGTGGATGAAGATGTAGATTACATGGTGAATTATTTCACTACGGTTTATAAACTTTATATTGGTTAACACTTGATTGTGAATGGATAATTATATGTGAATGTGTACAGTAGAGGTTATGCTTAACTGTGTTATGTTTAGCACTCATGTTTTAAGCCTTGTCCTTTTGGACGGCGGTAATTCCCCTATCATTGGGTTGTCTAGATTTTAATCAAGGACAATATAAACAGTGAAACATGTTTAATTTGGGGCGTTACATGTACTCTAGGCATGTGGCCCGTAGAGTTGTGGTCTCCGGTGTGTAGCCGTCGAGCTTGATTTTATATCCTTATGTACTTCTAGTCAATGCAGGGGATGCAATGTAAGGTTTTAAGCCTGGAAAATGGCCAGTTTGTAGGCGAAACTCTGTCCGTTTCGCCCCAAAAATTTAAGAATCACTAACACCCCTAGCCATAGGGTTGGGGGTTGTTAGAAATGTGTCCTATGAAAGGCCCTTGACTCATTTTGAGGATAAATGTATAGGGAAAACCAAGTATGGGCAGAATACACAAGTTCAATCAACTTGGTAGTTTTGATCAGTGCACAATGACCGATCTTGAAGTAACTTTTGTCCATGATCACCATGATTTACGCAAGGATTTTCCATCATGAGTTTAAGTTTAAGGAGATATCTTTCATATGAAACAAGTTTCAAGTGGATTAGAGATTATGTGGTCATTCAAAACTATTAGACAAGTAAAAGTCTACAAACTGGGCAGAATCCTAATGCACAAGGTCTGAGTTTAGCTCACATGCAGCTTATGCATTCCACCAGATAAGGATGTTTTGGTTAGTCCATGTTAAAAGATAGGAATTAAGCCTTCCAATGACCCATATTACAGCACATTTAGAGACCAGTGGTTAATGAAATTCAGCCTAGAAGTCTGATGGCACAGACTGTTCAAGTGAGTGGATACATACAATTTTGAGCTTATATTTCCTCATCATATGGGTGCCATTTTGTGCGCTTCTCGAATCCAATGGCAATTGCTTCAATATGCCTCATTGATTGCAGGTATTTTCTTTTGTAACTCAAGGATTTCATCTAAGTGAACTATGTGGGGTTTCTTGATGTAGTATCCCCTGAATTGTAGGATTTGGGAGAGGCGTGTTCTATGGTACGTAAGTTTTAAAACCATTAACTATCGATGATTCCATATAAGAGAAACCAAGGACACTTGAGAGAGACATTTTGCTTCAATCTATTGCAATTCAAGACTTGCTTACATTGCCCAAACTCTTGCCAGCAGTCCATTGACTCCACCTCCATCCGTGAAGGAGACATTACTCTTGAAAATATTTCACTGCATTTTCTGGTAACTTACCATCTACCATTGTCCTTGTTGGATTAGCAACTGTTGAATACTCCTCACTTTGACCAGGGGCTTCATCTTTTTGTCTTCATGGCATCGCCCCATCAAGTTTGCATTATCATTTACTCTCATGTCACATCTTCATCTATTTTGGTCACTCTCTTATGCTTTTAAGAGCCCAATTGCTGCTAATAGCTGGTTTATGATTGGGATGCACCCATGTCAATAGATGATAATTTTGTAGCACGCCTGAACAGAAGGTAGATTTTAACTACGCTTTGTATAGCGGTTGATTGTTGTCAAATTTCTGGAATCCACTGCTAAGGGAAACATGACGTGTCTACCCATTTTGGTTGATTCAATCTAAGTTTCCTTCGAAAGATCACTTGCATAAACCTTTAGTTTGACTATCAAAATATTTGCCATGCATTTAGACTGCGTCAGTGAAAAATTTTGATGGGTTGCTGCCCTGTAGAAAAATGTCTTTAGTTGATTCACACTAAAGGACTCTAGAGTGGAAAGTATGACCTAGTGGAACCTTCAGAATGGATTCGAGGAGTGGAGAAAGTTTCACTATAATAGAGGTTCCAGGAGATAAAAGGGTGAACATTGGAACATTTTATCTTACTGGTGAAATTAATATTTGGTGGAACACTGTTAAAAATAGGCTCTTAGGGCCTAACGTCACTTCGAGTCACTCTGGATTGCTAAGTGGGAAATAACAAATGCACATGGTGCGGTAGCCCAGAGCACCTGATCGCTGCCTGTTCCCGAAAACTGAAGGCTGTAGAGAAGGGCTCTCACTTTCAAGGCTCGCAGCTGCAGGAAAGGCTTATGTGTCGAGCAAGAAGGAAGTTGCCATCTCTGGTGCAGTAGTTCCTGAAGCTCTCTTTTAATTTCGAAACCCCCTTTGTCTATTGATTCAGTTGCCACTCATTCATTTATATCCACTCAATCTACCATACAACTGAACCTTGAGAATAAGGAGGCATAAACCAATTATGGACTCAAGTTATCCAATGACTTTCGAGTCGAGTGTTCTATCCCTTATAAACGTGTTTCAATTACTATTGGTCGGATAGTATTTCCTGGAGTTCTTATTCAATCTGACTCGTCAGACATTGATATCATGCTGAAAATGAACTGGTTGTATACCTACGAGGTCAAGATGGATTGTGATGACCCTAAGGTTATTACAAGAGATGAACGAGGGAGAGAACTATGTTTCATGGTCACAGAGAGGGGAAAAAAGCCCTTGTATTTTAAAGTTTGTCATGAAAACAAGTGAGCTCTTATGACAAGGATATGTTGTGTATTGGTGTTATGCTGTTAACATTCATGATCAAAGATTATTTCAACCTAAGGAAAATAGTTACCAGGACTGCTCCGTAAAGAGAAATTGATTATACGAGTGAATTAATCCCTGAGGCTCGATCTATCTCCAAAACCCCATATCGTATGGCCCCAATTGAGCCTAAAGAACTGAAGTTTCAGTTAGAGGAGTTATTGTAGAAGAGATTTATGAAACCATCGAAGTGTGCCATCATGGGATGCCTATTTCTATTTTTAAAGAAGAAGAGTGAAACCTTGTGGTTAGGTATTGTTTTTGAAAGCTGAACAAGAGCACCATAAAAAACACAAACCCATCGCCCCAAGTAGATGGCTTATTGAATCAACTGCAGGGAGCAGGAGTATCTTCTAAAATCGATTTGAGGTCAGGGTACCATCAACTTGGGATTATACCTGAAGACATTACCAAAACCACGCTACGGATCATGTATGGGTCATGATGACTTCACTGTGATGCCTTTGGCCTAATCTAATCAATGGCCCCGCGGCCTTTACGGATCTTATGAATAGAATTTCAGACCATATCTAAACAAGTTGTGGTGGTGTTTATAAAGAAAAAGATATCTTGAAATACTACAAGGATAAAGATGAGCATATTGTTCATTTGATGACAGTATGATATAGACCTTAAAAGAGCATCAATTACATAGTAAATACGAGAAGCATGAATATTGTTAGAAGCAATGATATTTTTGGAACATATGGTTTCAAAGGAAGAGATTAAGGTTGATTTGCAAAAGCTGGAAGCAGTTACGAAGTGCTCAAGACCCACCAATGCACTGAGATTAGAAACTGTTTGAGTTTAGCAGGGAATTATCAAGTTCAGAAAGGATTGTCAAATATCATCTTCCCTGACCAACTTTTTGAAGAAAGCTATAAAGTTAGCAAGAAGTTAAGCTAGTGGCTTATGCCTCCTAAAAACTCAAGCCTTATGAGAAGAATTACCCTACCCATTTCTGTAGTTTTTGCATTGCAAAGTTGGAGACATTACTTATATGGGCTACCATGCAGAATCAATATTGATCATCAAAGCTTAAAGTACATCTTCTCTCAAAAGAAGCTCAGTTTACATGAAACATCAGTTGTGGCAGATCAAATGCTAATCAACAAAGAGAAATATTGTGGCAGATGCCCTAAAAAGGAAGACACAACATACCTTGAACACTGTAGTAAATACTCAACTGAATCTCTTGAGAGAGCTTGGGGACTTACACATTCAATTAGCGTCGCATAGGAACGTGAATGTTTAATTGCTGGCACTTATCTTATAGCCCTCCCTAATGGAGGAACCTAGAGTGAATGAAGATAGTGATCTTGAGCTCCATAGAGTGAATCAAAAATCAAAATCTGAAGAGAGCAAAGCTTAGAGGAGGCTCACGACACTTACTATTCGGTGCATGCAGGGGATACCAAGATGTGTAGAGATCTAAGGCAACATTTTTGGTGTAATAATATAAAAAGAGAAATTGCAGAATATGTGGATGAATGACTGATTTGCTAAAAAAGCCAAAGCAGAACACCAACGCACCATAGGTGAATTGAGACCTTTAGAAATCCCCACTTGGAACTGGGATTCAACTTCAATGAACTTTATCATGGGATTCCCTCATATATAGTGTCTGACAGAGATCAGATATTTCAAGCCTGTTTGGCATGCACTTCAAGGAGCCTTTTGAAGTAAATTGAACTTTCGCAGTTCTTATCATCCCAAGCATCTAAAAATATCAATGGATCCAACTCTTCTATGTTAGCGCCTGTCGTGCTTCATGACCAACATTGCATTTGAAGAAAGTATGGAACTCCCAACAGTCAACGTTGTGATAGCACTAGCAGAGAATCCTTCATTAAACATCAGGACAAAATGACGGCAGATATTGACAACAAATCATCATGAAGATCTTCTTCAGCATTGCATACAGCGGCATAACTCAGAAGACTCTTGAAAGCATACCATTGGAACCGACAGAAAAACTATGTTGATAAAAGAAGGAGATTTTTGGAATTTTCGGTATATGATAGGTTTTCAAAAAGTCTCACCAACTAAGGGTGTAAGGAGGTTGCATTGCGGCCTAAATTGAGGCCAAGATCTTTTGGATCATATCACTTCATTAAAAGGTCAGATTCCATGACTTGTCTACCAGATCTGCCTATAGAACTCAAACATGTGCATAACATGTTCCGTGTTTCTTACCTTACAACTCAGGTAATACATTTCAGATCCTGACCATGCTGTCATAATCAAATCCATTGTAGCCATTCATGGTCTTGTGTTTCAAGGGCATCTAATTCAGATATTGGATCATAGGGTTAAGCAGTTCAGCATCAAGCAGATACCTTAAATCAAATTGCTTTGGGCAAATAATAACTCCTCAGAAACTACTTGGAAAAAAAAAAGGATCAAGTGAAAGTCACGTACCCATATTTATTTGGGATAACCTTGCATCTATTGGTAAAGTTCATAAGTTTCAAGGACGAAACTCTTTAAGGGGTGAAGGTTGTAATAGCCCGACCCTCAATCATATTTATTTATTTAATTAAGCGATGTTATTTATTTTTCACATTTATTTATCTCATTGAATCATCCCAGTTCAAAAAAAAAAAATCATTTCGGGCTCCACTTTGCAATTCGAGTTTCATTTGCCGAAAATAATTTTTCGAAGAAATTGATATTAGGCCTCAATAATTATGATTTAAATGATTAAATTATTTTTCATGGCATCATATTAAAAAAAACATATTTAATTATCGCACGCAGTTTGACATTTTTTTTTTCCAACTCAAGCCCGTTTAGGGCCGATTTCGACTGAATGAGACTTGACCCTGATTTGTTTAGCTAATCACTGTTAATTAGGCCTTAGTTATGCTTAGGAAAAGTGGCTTTTGGGATTTTAATTCTCAGCCAAGTATTATGTTTGCCTAAGTTTCATTTGCACCAAGTGATTGCTAGACATATTCTCCCTCCTATTTCTTTCCTCCTTCTCTCTAGTCATGGTAGCAGCAACAAGAAGCAACACCACCATGATTTTAGCCACCAAACGGCCACCAATAGCCACCAAAAAACCACCACTCACCACCCCAACCACCCCTCTCACTCCTTCAAGCACCAAGAATCATTCATACCTCTTTTTAAGCACCAAGTGAGTAATTCTTTTCACCTCTTATGCTGATTTTGTTGTTGATCCTTGATGTTGTTGGTTTTTGCTTCTTGTTTTGGTTGTTTTGATGGTAGATTATGTTTTTTTTATTGAATTAAGAATCATCTTGGTGATGGATCATGTTGGAGTTGAAGCTAGGGTTAGGGTTTTATGTTAATCATGCAAGCTTCATGTTCAAGTGTTGAATTTTGATTGTTTTAAATACGATTTTATGATCTTTAGCATTGGTAATGAATATCAAGATGTTTATGATGATTTATATAAGTTAAAGAGTGATTTTAGTTGGTGGTTATGTGAAGAAAAGATTGAAAATATGTGAGTTAAAGCTAAGAAACAGACCTAAAATAGGGGCTACTTTGGGAATTAATTGGTACTGTTTGGCACATCCACAATTCATGCTTTTTGGTGTAGTGATATCTTGATGCGTTAGCTTTCAATAGGATTTGGAATTACTCAATTTCGAGTTGTGTGGACAAAGTTATGACCAATTTACTCAAGACTGTGCACAATGCCTCGAAACTGGGAACTGAGCTGGAACAGTAACTTCACGGAAAAACTTGTATTGATTGGGTCACTAAAAAATTTTGATTTTTGGTGTGTGGATATATCAATGAGTTCTATTTAAAATTCCTCTTGAATTGCCTTAATCCAAGTTCGGTGGAAAAAGGTATAGTCATTTTGCTACGACTGCGCAGATTGATCAGAAATTGTGCACGTCTGTGTTCTACCCTACTTTTAGGGATCTTATTATGTGAATCGTGCTTTGTGTCCTGAATAAGAGTTTTAGAGGACATTGTTAAGTTTTCATATTGGGGATTTATATATCATTTGGAGGTTCGGAATGAAAGATATAGATTTTCTAATGTAGACCATCAAACGGTAATATGAGTGAATACAGAAACCGTGACATCTGGAATTAATTTTTTTTTGTAAGTTTCTATATAATTATAGGTATTTCAATGAAATTACAAAGTGTACTGAGTTCATTTTGATTATGTACAGAAGCTTACTTGGGTTGAAAACTGAGTTACATGAGTATGAAAATGAAATTTGGGAAGTAAGCAGATTAATAACTCAAAATCAGTGTCCTTTCGACCAACTTAGGGTGTTATATGAGCTTTTATGAACCTCGCAGCACCCCTCATAGAATAAACCATTTGTCACCCATTTCAGAAGTATTAAACCTTCTATTATCCATTTCAGAGGCATTAACCACTCTATTATCCTTTTCAGAAGCTTCACAGTTTCCTTTGTCCATTTCAGAAATATCAGCAAACCATGTGTCATTTATATCAATCAAAATCTTTTCATTATTACTCAATCATTTCCATTTGGTCTATTTTACTTCTATTTGTTGTATTTCAAGTTCAATAACTCTAACTAATTTAATTTATTATTTGAAATGCACAAGTTATGTATCCCATTTTATTACTCAATTTCTGTTACACATATTTTTACTTAATCAATTAGGCGAGTAAGGATCATTTACTGACTACACATACTTACAATGACATTTATGATACAGAGTTGAGGCCTAGTTATCGTTTCCATTGTGCATAAGTATTATCAAGTGAAATATCATGTTAAAGACTTTAGGTACGTCCATTGCCTGTATCTTTAGAAATCAGTGTGTATTTATCAACGTTATCATGTTTTGGTAAGTACATCAACGAATCAGTTTACAGGGTGATTTATCAGTTAATTAGTGACCCCGTCAATTATCATCTACAGGGCATTCGCCCTTCAGTTAGCCGCGCGGCTTCAGGCTAGGTCCTCGATCGGTTTGGCAGGTGTACGCCAATCCATAGATCGTAACAGTATCAAGGGGTTCACTATCAGATAATAACTAGCAATACAGTTTTACATTTTATTTCATTCACTTTTTTAACTTAAAATGAATTGCAAAGCGGGCCCAATCAGTGTTTAATGATCATTTAACAATTTAGGAACGCATGTACTGAGCTTCGGCTCATAGTTCGAAATGTTTTTCATGTTTTGTTTTAGGCAAATGCCCAGGGTATTGCCCTCATGCCAGCAGATCAGCTGAAGAGAATAAGTGAAGTAGGGAAATCCAGATGAATCAGAAGTAATGTCATATATGCATACTTTAACGTTGCATTTTGAATTCTTCTGTGGATGAAGATGTTGATTAGATGGTGAATTATCTCACTATGGTTTATAAACCTTACAATGGTTAACACTTGATTGTGAATGGATAATCATATGTGAGTGTGTACAGTGGAGGTTATGCTTAACTGTGTTATTTATAACACTTAGGTTTCAAGCCTTGTCCTTTTGAACGACGGTAACGCCCTTATCATTGGATTCATCAAATTATAATTCAGTGATTTATTAAGGAGAATATGAACAATGAAACATGTTTAATTTGGGGCGTTACAGATAAAACATAATTGGAAATGTTTTTGGAGCTTCGTCATGGAAATTAAAGAACCAAGAATGAATCTCTGGTATGTGAAAAAATGCTCTTAGCCAGGCCATTTTGTAATCCAGGTAATTCTAAGTAGCTTGTTCAAAAGGAGAAGAGAATTGTCTTTCTTGTAGAGGATCTTTCCATTGGAGGAAGCCCAAAACATTCTTGATAATGCATTTTGAATATAAAATGCAGAAGGCAGTTGCGAACTCTGTGGTATGGGTAATGTCATCTGACTGGGTGTCTGTAAGAATGAGTTCATAAAATTGTCGAGTTTTTTGAGGATGATCACCAAGGTGATGTGAGTCACCAAAGCTTCGTTGAACCAAGTCTTTTGATGAAGAAATTTGTAGGGGCAACTTTGTAGGTGGTAAGAAAAATGTGTTCTGTATATCAGATAAAATAATTGTCTCAAGAAGGTTTTATAGGTGGTTTTGTGACAACAGTTTTGTATGGTAGAGGTGGAAAATTGGGTAAGGACTGAAATGAATTTTTTGTAGGAACAATTTTGTAGTCATAATTCATTTCTACACCTTTGCCTTTGTCTTTCTTGCTCATTGTGAAGACCTGCATAAAAGGTGTTTTGTCACTCTTTCCTTGCAAAAACTCTCTTGTAAGGAAATCCGGTAAGGAATTGTTCTCTCCATTGATGAATTCAATGGTGAAATCAAAAGAAGATAAAATTGCTTGCCATCTGGAAAAGATTTGTTTTGAAACCAGATTCTTAAAATCCTTTTGTAAAACATCTTTTGCAAATTTGCAATCAATGAGAAGAAGAAACTTTTTGTTAAAAAGATCATCTTGAAATTTGGAAATGCAAAGTACGATACATAAAATTTCTCTTTTGATAGTATAATAACTTTGTTGCGTACTAAGCCAAATGCCAGAATGATAATGAACTAACTGTTCTTTATCATGCATTCTTTGTTTAAGGATTCCTCCATAACCTATGCCAGATGCGTCTGTTTTTGCAATAATCAATGCAGAGGGATGGGGAATGCCTAGACATGGTAAAGATTCGACCTTTTGTTCGATTTCTCTAACAATGTCAGTGTGTATAGTAGACCCAGGTTCAAGATTTTTCCTAAGTCTTCTATACAGGGGATTATTTAAATAAGAAATTTGATTTTGTTTTAATTGTAAAAGATTGACCTATTTGTAAATTGAAGAATTTTGTGAAAACGAAACTTTACGTTGCTTAGCAGCCGAAAGAAAATTGAAAGAGATTTGATTGCCAAGAATCTTGGTATGAACACTTGATTCATTGACCTAAAAAGGATAAATTTGTGTTAAAAATGGAGTACCAAGGATAATGTCATGGGTATTGTTTTGGACAATCACAAAAATATTTTTGAAGCAATAACCATTGTTTTGAATGTAACCTTTGTTAAGCTTATACCTGGTGTTCAAATGTTCTCCATTGGCACTGCACAATTGTTCTTTTTTTCTTTGATAATACTTAGTGGGTATAATCCCTTCACGTATGCAATTCTAGTCGGCTCCACTGTCAACAAGAGCTACTGCACTTGTAGAGAAATCATCGAATACTATTTTGACCGTAGAGTACCATTTTTGAATTTTCACATGAAAAATTGTATGAAGAAATTGTTCTTCAGAAATTGGAGTCTCAGGGATGTTTTCTATATTTGGAAAATTGTTAGGACTATGAGAGGAACTTGGAATCTGTGTTTTTAGGATGCAAAGTGTTGTATGGAGTTCAAGATCAGTAGTTTTGAGATTGATAATCTCGTGTCTAAGATCTCGAGCTTGAGCTTTTAGCTCATTGACTTCAATCTGGATATCTTTTGTGGTGAGTTGCTGGAAAGGAATTAGCACTTGATATTTTTGGAAGAGTTTTCTCAAGCTTGGAGTTTCAATGTCAAACTTAATGACTTTATTTTCTTCTTCAAGAGTCAAGTATTTATGGTTGCTTAGATACTCCTTTTCTTTGTTTTTGTCAGAAATCTTTTCGATTAGATCAATAAGGAATTCTTTCTGATTTCTATTGGTGATGACGTTGATCACTTTGATGGGAGAAGAATCATAATCTGATTAATCTTCCTCAGATCTTTGATTGTAATCAACTTCTTTGTCACTATCAGATGAGTTTTGGGCTAAAATCGTTAGGAGCTTCTTCTGTTGTTCAGGCTGATCAGCAACTAAGTCATTGATCTTTTGTTCTGTTTTGCAATGGAAAGTTTTGTGCCCTGGTTTGCCACATTTGTAACAAACAACTGACTTCTTTTTGGTGTTCTTTTTTGAAGAAGTTGGCTTAGAATTGAAGGCTGGCGGAGAATTGTTAGGAGGTTTTGTTGGCCTTTTGAGTCTTTTGTGAGCGGCTTTCTTAGCACGTTTGGCTTTTGAAGATGGAGTTTCAATTTTTGTCATGCTAATTGCTTCACAGGGTATATAAAAGAAAATATGCACTGAAAGAAGAAAACTTTATTAATAGAACTTAAAACACAAGGTACATAAAAGAAAATACAAACTGAAAGAAGAAAACTAAAGAAAAACTTACAGACAATTTGTAATAGTAATACACTTACAAATTATCGAATTGGTAGAGCATGTATAGAGATTTATAAAGGAGAAAATTAAGGAGGAGAGAGGAGAGTTTTGTAGATGGGAATTTGCTTAGGAGAGTTTGAGCGCTCAAGTTGGCTATTCTTTTTTGATCTTTTGAATTCTCGATTCTTTTTTCGATTATTTGTCTGAATGAAATGTCTCCCTTATATAGAGCTGGATGGAGCTCAATAATAGAGGTGTAACAATGTCCAGTTGTCATGCGCCAAAAGTTGGGCTGCAATTGTCAAAAGGTAACGCTTTGTCCTGCGCAACTTTTGAAAATTTTGCTGTACGACTGTTCATGAATAGTAACTTGTCGGTACTGTCGATGAATAGTGGAATGTCGGGGAACTGTAGTGAATAGTGCATGCCGACAGTTTTGTCTTAACCTGCAAAATAAAATTTTGTTAATTGTAATGGCCCTTACTTTTGCAAAAGGTCACGACCTTTGCGCGCTCTTTTCTTTTGAATTTTGTTTTCATCACAGATTGTAAGGATCTTGTGAATCCGGAAGATCTTCAATTATGGGTTTTGTAGCTAACTCTACTGAACTTGAATTGTCATCTGCGACATCGTTGTCAAGGATGGGGGTGTTCATCGATCCAAGATAGGACCGGACCGGACCAGACCGGCTGGACCGAGGACCGAAAATTTGCCAGACCTTAGACCGAGAATCGGACCAGTCTAGAGTTGGCACTGGATCAGACCCGACCGATCAGAACTCGGACCGGGCTGACTCCAGACCGGTCCTCAGTCAACACTGTGCCACAAACCTGCTGATTGAATCATAATTCAAAATTTTATGTGCTTGCTTCTTAAAAAAGAAGGGATTATTGCAGATTTGATTTACATAACAATATTCCCAATTGAAACCTTAGAACCAGGGTAATCATTTTGTAAAGAAATCAGCACTAAGGATTGTGCTTACAATGCTGAGCCCAGGTCGCTTATGGAGGCCAGATTAGCAAATTGGTAATTCATGATAAGGCAGCCAGGTAGCCAAGGATTACCAAATTTCGAACACAATATCACAATTCACAAATTCACAATCAACCCCTAAACCATAAATCCGACAAACACAAGAACCCTATCCAACAAACACATGAACGAATGAAGTAGAAAAAGGAGAGAAAGTGATTAACCAAATCAAATTCACAAAACCCTAGAACAAATTCACAAAATCGAAAACCCTACAAAAGCAAATTAAAACCCCAACTAACACAATCAGTGAATCCAAGCATGAAGCTAAAGCTTACCTCAACCAACTGAATAAAAACCGAGAGAAGATCAGGATTCAGAAGAAGAAGAACAGCAGGAGACAGCAGATGAGCGCGACTGAGCGAGAAGAAGGCCAAAACCAGTCTGTCCAGCAAGGAGCCAAGGAAGAAAGAGACGAGAAGGGAGCCGCCTCACTGCAGCTGCCCCTAGCCAGTGAGTGCTGAGCACCGAGAACCGAGAAGGACAGCAAAGGAGAAGGGAACGAATGAGAAGGATGAGGAGCAGAACTAGAAGCAGATTGTCCTCGAAGCCTTGAAAAGTTTTGGAGATTTACCCAATTAGCAGGAAATTTTTTTTTAAAAAAAAGAAAACTCGTTTGGTCCGGTCCACGAGCCGATCCACCCGGTCCAGGACCAGATCGGACCGAAGTCCGAAAACCGGAAAGGAAAGGACCGATGACCGGACCAAAAAGCCTCGGCATGGTCCCGTCCAGGCCGGTCCAGTCCGCCCCGGTCCTGGACCATTTAATGAACAACCCTAGTCAAGGAGCTTTTGTAAAAAGATCTGTCTAATTACTGGGTCATCTTTGAGGACTTCAAGAATATGTCTTTGCTTTTTCTGCTAGTCCCTTGGATTTGGATTTTGTAGACGAAGAAAGGACTTCCATTTTTGTTGGGGTAGATGGACCACGGGCAACGTCCTTTTTGTCAAATGAATAAACGTTTTGGAGGGTAAATTTTTTTGTTTTTGTTCTGCAGAAATATTCTACATTTTCTTTGCCATAGAGTTTTGTTTTGTATTCATTCCATGATCTGACCTTGTAGATTCACACAACAGATAGGGGAAATGACTTAAGAAGAAAATTCTTATATCCGTATTCCCAACAGAATATCCAGGCAATGTTGAAGATTCTGAAGAATTGTACGTCTTTTGCAAAAGCGTCAAGGGCGGGAGAGTTTGCAATCCAGAATCCCATCCTTCCTTAGCCTCACTAGGTAAGACAAAGGGAGTGCAACCAAACACTGTCCACCAATGAAAAAACCAAATTGGAAATGTATTTGGAGCTTCGTCATGGAAATTAAAGAACCAAGAATGAATCTCTGGTCCGTGAAAAAAGCTCTTAGCCAGGCTATTTTGTAATCCAGGTAATTGTAGGCAGCTGGTTCAAAAGGAGCAGAGAATTGTCTTTCATGTAGAGGATCTTTCCATTGGAGGAAGCCCAAAACGTTCTTGATAATGCATTTTGAATATGAAATGCAGGAGGGAGTTGCGACATCTGCGGTATGGGCAATGTCAGCTGACTGGGTGTCTGTAAGAATGAGTTCATAAAATTGTCGAGTTTTTTGAGGATGATCACCAAGTTGATGTGAGTCACCAAAGCTTTGTTGAACCAAGTCTTTTGATAAAGAGATTTGTAGGGGCAACTTGGTGGCTGGTAAGAAAAAGGTGTTCTTTATATCGGAGAAAATAATTGTCTCGAGAAGGTTTTGTGGGTGGTTTTATGACAGTAGTTTTGTATGGTAGAGGTGGAAAATTGGCTAGGGACTGAAATGAATTTTTTGTAAGAACAATTTTGTAGTCGTCATTCATTTGTATACCTTTGCCTTTGTCTTTCTTGCTCATTGTGAAGACCTGCATAAAAGGTGTTTTGTCACTCTTTCCTTGTAAAAACTCTCTTGCAAGGAAATCCGATAAGGAATTGTTCTCTCCTTTGATGAATTCAATGTCGAAATCAAAAGAAGATAAAATTGCTTGCCATCTGGCAAAGATTTGTTTTGAAACCAGATTATTAACATCCTTTTGTAAAAGATCTTTTGCAAATTTGCAATCAATGAGCAGAAGAAATTTTTTGTCAAAAAGATCACATTGAAATTTTGAAATGCAAAGTACGATAGATAAAATTTCTCTTTTGATAGTAAAATAATTATGTTGCGTACTAAGCCAAGTGCCAGAATGATAACAAACTAACTATTCTTTATCATGGATTCTTTGTTTAAGGATTCCTCCATAACCTATGTTAGATGCGTCTGTTTCAGCACTCATGAATGCAGAGGGATGGAGAA
This sequence comes from Selenicereus undatus, assembly GCA_017589665.1. Classification (NCBI taxonomy): domain Eukaryota; kingdom Viridiplantae; phylum Streptophyta; class Magnoliopsida; order Caryophyllales; family Cactaceae; genus Selenicereus; species Selenicereus undatus. Next base: position 58,382,141 of record JACYFF010031957.1, read on the forward strand.
TACCTAGACATGATAAAGACTCGACCTTTCGTTTGATTTATCTAACAATGTTAGTCTGTATAGCAGACCAAGGTTCAGGATTTTTCATAAGTCCTCTGTACAAGGGATTATTTAAATAAGAAATTTGATTTTGTTTTAATTGTAAAAGATTGACATATTTGTAAATCGAAGATTTTTATAAAAGCGATACTTTACATTGCTTAGGAGTCGAAGGAAAATTGAAAGAGATTTGATTGCCATGAATCTTTGTATTTTTGACATAAAACCTAATTCATTGATCTAAAAAGGATAAATTTGTGTTAAAAACAGAGTACCAAGGATAATGTCATGGGTAATGTTTTGGATAATGAGAAAAATATTTTTGAAGCAATAACCATTGTTTTGAATGTAACCTTTGTTCGGCTTATGCCTGGTGTTCAAATGTTCTCCATTGGCACTACAGAATTGTTCTTTTTTTCTTTGATAATACTTGGTGGGAATAATCCCTTCACGTATGCAATTCTAGTGGGCTCCATTGTCAATAAGAGCTACTGCACTTGTGGAGAAATCATCGAATACTATTTTGACCGTAGAATACCATTTTTGAATTTTTCACATGAGAAATTGTATGAAGAAATTGTTCTTCAGAAATTCCAGTCTCAGGGATGTTTTCTATATTTGGAAAATTGTTGAGAATATGAGAGGAACTTGGAATCTGTGTTTCCAGGATGGAAAGTTTTATATGGAGTTCAAGATCAGTAGCTTTGAGATTGATGATCTTGTGTCTAAGATCTCGAACTTGAGCTTTTAGCTCATTGACTTCAATCTGGATATCTTTTTTAGTGAGTTGCTGGAAAGGAATTAGCACTTGATATTTTTGGAAGAGTTTTCTCAGGCTTGGAGTTTCAATGTCAAACTTAATGACTTTCTTTTCTTCTTCAAGAGTCAAGTATTTATGGTTGCTTAGATACTCCTTTTTTTCTTTTCGTCAGAAATCTTTTCGATTAGATCAATCAGGAATTCTTTTTGATTTCTATTGGTGATGACGTTGATTACTTTCATGGGAGAAGAGTCATAATCTGATTCACCTTCCTCAGAGCTTTGATTGTAATCAACTTCTTTGTCACTATCAGATGAGTTTTGGGCTAAAATCGCTAGGAGCTTCTTCTGATGTTTAGGCTGATCAACAACTAACTCATTGATCTTTTGTTATGTTTTGCAATGGAAAGCTTTGTGCCCTGGTTTGCCACATTTGTAACAAACAACTGACTACTTTTTGGTAGAAGTTGGCTTAGAATTAAAGGCTAGAGGATAATTGTTTGGAGGTTTTGTTGGCCTTTTGAATCTTTTGTGAGCGGCTTTCTTAGCACGTTTGGCTTTTGAAGATGGATCTTCAATTTTTGTGATCCCAAAATCTTCAGAGGGTATATAAAAGAAAATATGCATTAAAAGAACAAAACTTTATTAAGAGAAGTTAAAACACATGGTACATAAAAGAAAATACAAACTGGAAGAAGAAAACTGAAGAAAAACTTACAGATAATTTGTAATAGTAATATACTTACAAATTGTCGAATTGGTAGAACATGTATAGAGATTTGTAAAGGAGAAAATTAAAGAGGAGAGAGGAAAGCTTTGTAGATGGGAATTTGTTGAGGACGGTTTGAGCTCTCAAGTTGGCTCTTGTTTTTTGATCTTCTGAATTCTCGATTCTTTTTTCGATGATTTGTCAGAATGAAATGTCTGCCTTATATAGAGCTCGATGGAGCTTAACAATAGAGGCGTAACGATGTCCAATTCTCATGCGCCGAAAGTTGGGTTGCAATTGTCAAAAGGTAACCGCTTTGTCCTCTGCAACTTTTAAAAATTTTGTCCCTAAGGCTGTTCATGAATAGTAACTTGTCAGTACTGTAGATGAATAGTGGAATGTTTGGGAACTGTGGTGAATAGTACACGCCGACAGTTTTGTCTTAACCTGCAAAATAAAATTTTGTTAATTGTAATGGCCCTTACTTTTGCCAAAGGTCACGACCTTTGCGCCCTCTTTTCTTTTGTCTTTTGAATTTTGAATTTTATTTTTATGACAGATTGTAAGGATCTTGTGAATCCTGAAGATCTTCAGAATCCTGAAGATCTTCAGTTATGGGTTTTGTAGCAGACTCTGCTGAACTTGAATTGTCATCTGCTACATCGTTGTCGAGGATAGGGGTGTTCATCGATCCAGGACAGGACCCGACCGGACCGGCTGGACCGAGGACCGAAAATTTGCCAGACCTTGGACCTAGCACTGGACCGGTCTAGAGTCGGTCCTGGATCGAACCCGACCGATCAGAACCCGAACACTGCGCCATAAACCTGCTGATTGAACAGTAATTCAAAATTTTATTTGCTTGCTTCTTCAAGAAAAAGGGGATTATTGCAGATTTGATTTACATAACCATATTCCCAATTGAAACCTTAGAACCAGGGTAATCATTTTGAAAAGAAATCAGCACTAAGGACTGTGCTTACAGTGCTGAGCCCAGGTCGCTTATGGAGGCCAGATTAGCAAATTGGCAATTCATGATCAGGCAACCAGGTAGCCATGGATGACCAAATTCCCAACACAATATCACAATTCACAAATTCACAATTAACCCCTAAACCATAAATCCAACAAACACAAGAACCCTATCCAACAAACATATGAATGAGTGAAAGAGAAAGAGGAGAGAAAGTCATTAACCAAATCAAATTCACAAAACCCTAGAACAAATTCTCAAAATCGGAAACCCTAGAGAAGCAAATTAAAACCCTAATTAACACAATCAATGAATCCAAGCATGAAGCTGAAGCTTACCTCCACCAACTGAACAAAGACCGAGTGAAGATCAAGATTCAGAAGTAGAAGAATAGCATATGAGCTCGACTGAGCGAGAAGAAGACCAAAAGCAGTCTGCCGAACAAGGAGCTGAGGAGGAAGGAGACGAGAAAGGAGCCGCCTCACTGCAGCTGCCGCTAGCCAGTGAGTGCTGATCACCGAGAACCGAGAAGGGCAGCAGAAGAGAAGGGAACGAATGAGAAGGAGGAGGAGGAGTACTAGAAGCAGACTGTCTTCGAAGCCTCTAAAAGTTTTGGGGATTTAGCCAATTAGCAGGAAATTTTTTTTTTTAAAAAAGAAAACCAGGTCGGTCCGGTGCACGAGTAGGTCCACCCGGCCTTCGGTCCGGTCCGGCCAGGACCGGACCGGACCGAAGGCCGCGAACAAGAAAGGAAAGGACCGATGACCAGACCAAAAAGCCTCAGTTTGGTCCCGTCTAGGCCGGTCCAAGCCGGCTCGGTCCTGGACCATTTAATGAATAACCCTAGTGAAGGAGCTTTTGTAAAAAGATTTGTTTAATTGCTGGGTCATCTTTGAGGACTTCAAGAATATGTCTTTATTTTTTCTGTTAGTCCCTTGGATTAGGATTTTGTCGAGGAAGAAGAGACTTCCATTTTTGTTGGGGTAGATGGACCACGGGCAACGTCCTTTTTGTCAAATGAATAAATGTTTCGGAGGGTAAATTTTTTAGTTTTTGTTCTGGAGAAATACTCAACATTTTCTTTGACACAGAGTTTTGTTTTGTATTCATTCCACCATCTGGCCTTGTAGATTTGCACAAAGATAGGGGAAATGAATTAAGAAGAAAATTCTTATATCTGTATTCCCAACAGAATATCTAGGCAATGTTGAAGATTCTGAAGAATTATACTTCTTTTGTAAAAGCTTCATAGGCGGTAGTGCAACCAAACATTATCCACCAATGATTAAACCAAATTAGAAATGTATTTGGATCTTCGTCATGGAAATTAAAGAACCAAGAATGAATCTCTAGTCTGTGAAAAAATGGTCTTAGCCAAGCCATTTTGTAATCCAGGTAATTGTAAGTAGGTGGTTCAAAAAGGAGCAGAGAATTGTCTTTCTTGTAGAGGATCTTTCCATTAGAGGAAGCCCAAAATGTTCTTGATAATGCATTTTGAATATAAAATGCAGGAGGGAGTTGCGACATCTTTTGTATGGGTAATGTTAGCTGACTGGGTATCTATAAGAATGAGTTCATAAAATTGTTGAGTTTTTTTAGGATGATCACCAAGGTGATGTGAGTCACCCAAGCTTCGTTGAACCAAGTCTTTTGATGAAGAGATTTGTAAAAGCAACTTTGTAGCTGGTAAGAAAAGGTGTTCTGTTAAAAATGGAGTACCAAGGATAACATCATGGGTAATATTTTGGACAATCAGAAAAACATATTTGAAGCAATAACCATTGTTTTGAATGTAACCTTTGTTCAGCTTATACCTGGTGTTCAAATGTTCTCCATTGGCACTGCACAATTATTCTTTTTTTCTTTGATAATACTTAGTCGGAATAATCTCTTCACGTATGCAATTCTAGTCGGCTCCACTGTCAATAAGAGCTACTGCACTTGTAGAGAAATCATCGAATACTATTTTGACCGTAGAATAACATTTTTGATTTTTTCACATGAGAAACTGTATGAAGAAATTGTTCTTCAGAAATTATAGTCTCAGGGATGTTTTCTATATTTGGAAAATTGTGTGTTTTCTATATTTGGAATATGAGAGGAACATGGAATCTGTGTTTCCAGGATGGAAAGTTTTGTATGGAGTTCAAGATCAGTAGCTTTGAGATTGATGATCTCGTGTCTAAGATCTCGAACTTGAGCTTTGAGCTCATTGACTTCAATCTAGATATCTTTTTTTAGTGAGTTGCTGGAAAGGAATTAGCACATGATATTTTTGGAAGAGTTTTGTCAAGCTTGGAGTTTCACTGTCAAACTTAATGACTTTCTTTTCTTCTTCAAGAGTCAAGTATTTATGGTTGCTTAGATACTCCTTTTTTTTCTTTTCGTCATAAATCTTTTCGATTAGATCAATTAGGAATTCTTTTTGATTTCTATTGGTGATGACGTTGATTACTTTGATGGGAGAAGAGTCATAATCTGATTCATCTTCCTTAGAGCTTTGATTGTAATCAACTTCTTTGTCACTATCAGATGAGTTTTGGGCTAAAATCGCTAGGAGCTTTTTCTGATGTTTAGGCTGATCAACAACTAACTCATTGATCTTTCGTTATGTTTTGCAATGGAAAGCTTTATGCCCTGGTCTGCCACATTTGTAACAAACAACTGACTTCTTTTTGGCGTTCTTCCTTTTGGTAGAAGTTCGCTTAGAATTAAAGGCTAGAGGAGAATTGTTTGGAGGTTTTGTTGGCCTTTTGAATCTTTTGTGAGCGGCTTTCTTAGCACGTTTGGCTTTTGAAGATGGATCTCCAATTTTTGTGATGCCAAAATCTTCAGAGGGTATATAAAAGAAAATATGCATTAAAAGAACAAAACTTTATTAAGAGAAGTTAAAACACATGGTACATAAAAGAAAATACAAACTGAAACAAGAAAACTGAAGAAAAACTTACAAATAATTTGTAATAGTAATATACTTACAAATTGCCGAATTGGTAGAACATGTATAGAGATTTGTAAAGGAGAAAATTAAAGAGGAGGGAGGAAAGCTTTGTAGATGGGAATTTGTTGAGGAGGGTTTGAGCTCTCAAGTTGGCTCTTGTTTTTTTATCTTCTAAATTCTCAATTCTTTTTTCGATGATTTGTCTAAATGAAATGTCTGCCTTATATAGAGCTCGATGGAGCTTAACAATAGAGGCGTAACGATGTCCAGTTCTCATGCGCCGAAGGTTGGGTTGCAATTGTCAAAAGGTAACCGCTTTGTCCTGTGCAACTTTTGAAAATTTTGTCCCTAAGGCTGTTCATGAATAGTAACTTGTCAGTACTGTAGATGAATAGTGGAATGTTTGGGAACTGTGGTGAATAGTACATGCCAAGAGTTTTGTCTTAACCTGCAAAATAAAATTTTGTTAATTGTAATGGCCCTTACTTTTGCCAAAGGTCACGACCTTTGCGCGCTCTTTTCTTTTGTCTTTTGAATTTTGTTTTAATCACAAATTGTAACGATCTTGTGAATCCTGAAGATCTTCAGTTATGGGTTTTGTAGCAGACTCTGCTGAACTTGATTTGTCATCTGCAACATTGTTGTCAAGGATAGGGGTGTTCATCGATCCAGGACAGGACTGGACCGGCTGGACCGAGGATCAAAAATTTGGCAGACCTTAGATCGAGGACTGGACCGGTCTGGAGTCGGTCCTGGATCGGACCCGACCGATCAGAACCACGACCGGACCGACTCCAGGCCGGTCGTCAGGCAACACTGCGCCACAAACCTGCTGATTGAACTGTAATTCCAAATTATATGTGCTTGTTTCTTCAAAAAAAAAGGGATTATTGAAGATTTGATTTACATAACAATATTCCCAACTGAAACCTTAGAACCAGGGTAATCATTTTCAAAGGAAATCAGCACTAAGGACTGTGCTTACAGTACTGAGCCCAGGTCGCTTATGGAGGCTAGATTAGCAACTCGGCAATTCATGATCGGGCAGCCAGGTAGCCATGGATGACCAAATTTCCAACACAATATCACAATTCACAAATTCACAATCAACCCCTAAACCATAAATCCAACAAACACAAGAACCCTATCCAACAAACACATGAACGAATGAAAGAGAAAGAGGAGAGAAAGTCATTAACCAAATCGAATTCACAAAATCCTAGAACAAATTCACAAAATCGTAAACCCTAAAAAAGCAAATTAAAACCCTAACTAACACAATGAACGAATCCAAGTATGAAGCTAAAGCTTACCTCGACCAACTGAACAAAGACCGAGAGAAGATCAGGATTCAGAAGTAGAAGAACAGCAGAAGACAACAGATGAGCGTGACTGAGCGTGAAGAAGACCAAAAGCAGTTTGTCCAACAAGGAGCCAAGGAATAAGGAGACGAGAAGGGAGATGCCTCAATGTAGCTGCCGCTAGCCAGTGAGTGCTGACCACTGAGAACCGATAAGGGCAGTTGAAGAGAAGGGAACGGATGAGAAGGAGGAAGAGTAGAACTAGAAGCAGACTGTCCTCGAAGCCGCGAAAAGCTTTGGAGATTTAGCCAATTAGCATGAAATTTAAAAAAAAAAAGAAAACCCGGTCGATCCGGTGCACGAGCCGGTCCACCTGGTCCAAGACCGGACCGGACTGAAGATCGAAAACCGGAAAGGAAAGGACCGATGACCGGATCAAAAGGCCTCAGTCCAGTCCGGTGCGGCCCTGGACCATTTAATGAACAACCCTAGTCAAGGAGCTTTTGTAAAAAGATATGTCTGATTGCTGGGTCATCTTTGAGGAATTCAAGAATATGTCTTTGTTTTTTCTATTAGTCCCTTGGATTTGGATTTTGTAGAGGAAGAAGAGACTTCCGTTTTTGTTGGGGTAGATGGACCACGGGTAGCGTCCTTTTTGTCAAATGAATAAATGTTTTGGAGGGTAAATTTTTTGGTTTTTGTTATGCAGAAATTTAATAGCCCGACCCTAAATCATGTTTATTTATTTAATTAAGCCATGTTATTCATTTTCCTCATTTATTTATCTCATTTAATTATCCCGGTTGGGAGAATTTATTTTGGGCGCTACCTTGCAATTCGTTCGAGTTTTATTTCCCGAAAATAATTTTTCGGAGAAATTGATATTAGGCCTCGATAATTATGGTTTAAAAGATTAAATTATTTTTCATGACATTACAAAAATTTAATTTCGAGCTTTGAACAAAAAAAATTTGATTAATCGCTTTGGTTTTACTTTCTTTTCGAACCCGAGCTCATTCACGGCCAATTTTGGCACAAAGTTTGAGGCCCAACAAGTTATGTCACTAACCTAGCTAATTAACCATGGTTTAAGCTTAACCATGGTTAGTTTTAAGGGTTAATTTAAGCCAAGTATTTATTTGCCTAAGCTTCTTTTGCACCAAGTAAAAATTCAAGACACTTTCTCTCTCTACCAATAGCGGCAGCCCCCCTCCTAGCCCTATTATGGCGTTTTCCGGCCACTCTCCAGTAGGGATTTCAATCCCCAACAACCTCCCTTCATTAGCTACCATCTCCCATCCTCAAAATCACCAAATATCATCTCCATCTCCACTTGTTTCAAGCTCAAAGTAAGTGACTTCAAGTTGTTCTTTGAATTTTGGTATTTGTTTCTTGTTTTGGTTGTTTTAATGGTGGATTATGTTGTTTCTATTGAATTAAGAATCATTTTGGTGATGGATCACGGTAAGTTGAAGTTAGGGTTGGGGTTTTATCTTAATCATGCAAGCTTCATGTTCAAGTGTTGAATTTTGATTGAGCTTTTGTTATCTTTGGCATTGGTAATGAATATCAAGATGTTTATGCTGATTTATGTAAGTTAAAGAGTGATTTTAGTGGGTGGTTATGTGAAGAAAAGATTGACAATATGTGAGTTAGAGCTGGGAAATAGGGGTCTGTTTGGAAACCAACTGGTACTGTTCGGCTCATCCAAAATTCATGATTTCTGGTGTAGTGATAGCTTGATGAGTTATCTTTCAATAGGATTTAGAATTACTCAATTTTGAGTTGTGTAGACAAAGTTATGACCAATTTACTCAAGACTGTGCAGAATATATTGAAACTGGGAACTGAACTGGAACAGTAACTTTACGGAAAAACTGGTATTGATTGGGTCATTAAAAAATTGTGATTTTTGGTGTGTGGATATATCAATGAGTCATATTTAAAATTCCTTTTGAATCGCCTTAATCCGAGTTCTGTGGAAATAGTTATGGTTGTTTTCCTACGACTGCACAGATTGGACTGAAATTGTGCACGTCTGTGTTCTACCCTAATTTTAGGGATGTTACTATATGAATCATGATTTGTGTCCTGAAAGAAAGTTTTAGTGGAAATTATAAGATTTTCATTTTAGGGTTTTCTATCTCAATTGGAGTTTAGTAGTGAAAGATATGGATTTTCTAATGCAGACCACGAAATGGTAACATGAGTGAATGCAGAAATCGAGATATTTGGAAATATTTTCAGAAATTTGTATATAATTATGGGTATCGCAAGGAAATTACAAAGTGTAGGGAGTTCAACAAGTTTGTTTGTGTATAGAAGGTTAATTGGGTTTGAAAACCGAATTAAGTGAGCATGAAAATGAAATTTGAGAAGTGGGCACAATAATGATTTAAGTTAGTGTATCAGATCTACTGAGGTTATTTGAGCTTTTATGAACCGCAAAACACCCCTGATGGCATTGAACCTTCTATTATCCATTTCAAAAGCATCAAACTTTTCATTATCCATTTTAGAAAAATCAAAAACCCATATTTCATTTATATCAATTAAAATCTTTTCATTATCACCTCAATCCTTTCCATTTGGCCTATTTTTCTTCAATTTATTGTATTTCAAGTTCAATAACCGTAACAGATTTAAACCAGTTTATTTTGGTTTAACTTGGCTTATATTGAATTAAAATCAGTTTATTATATTGAAATGCACAAGCTATGTATCCCATTTCATTACTCAATTTCTATTACACATACTTTTACTTACTCAATTATGCGAGTAAGGATCATTTACTGACTACACATACTTACAGTGACATTTATGAAACAGAGTTGACGCCTAGTCTATCGTTTCCATTGTGCATAAGTATTATCAAGTCAAATATCATTTTAAAGACTTCAGGTACGTCCGTTGCCTGTATCTTTAGAAATCAGAGTGTATTTATCAACGTTATCATGTTTTGGTAAGTACGTCAATGAATCAGTTTACAGAGTGATTTATCAGTTAATTAGTGACCCCGTTAGTTATAATCTATAGGGCATTCGCCCTTCAGTTACCCGCGCGGCTTCAGGCCAGGTCCCCAATCGGCTTGGCTTGTGTACACCCATCCATAGATCGTAACAGTATCAAGGGGTTCGCTATCAGATAATAACTAGCAATACAGTTTTACATTTATTTCATTCATTGTTTTAACTTAAAATGAATTGCAAATCGGGCCCAATCAGTGTTCAATCATCATTTAACAATTCAGGAATGCATGTACTGAGCTTCAGCTCACAGTTCGAAATGTTTTTCATGTTTTGTTTTAGGCAAATGCTCAGAGTATTGCCGTCATGCCATCAAATCAGCTGAAGAGAGTAAGTGAAGCAGGGAAATCCAGATGGATCAGAAGTAATGTCGTATATGTATACTTTAAAGTTGTATTTTGAATTCTTCTATGGATGAAGATGTAGATTACATGGTGAATTATCTTACTATGGTTTATAAGCCTTACATTGGTTAACACTTGATTGTGAACGGATGATCATGTGTGAATGTGTATGGTTGAGATTATGCTTAACTGTGTTATATATAGCACTCATGTTTCAAGCCTAATCCTTTTGGACGGTGGTAATGCCCCTATTATTGGATTCATCGGATTACAATTGAGTGATTTATTAAGGAGAATATGAACAGTCAAACATGTTTAATTTGGGGCGTTACAGATTTGGTATCAAAGCCAGGTTGAGATTTTCCTTATGGGACATAGAGTATGGAGTTAAGATGCTGAGAAAGTTGGTTAGTGAGGAATGAAGGTTATTATGATATCATTGGTGATTTGTGACAATAGTAATGTCTGCTAATCTCACACATATTCTCCTCGTATATTCTTCTTTGTCAGATGGATCCATATAAAGTATATATAGTTTGATCTCAAGTAGTAAATTTGACAGAGAGTTTGAATAACAAGTTGAAGGTGCTCTAATGCATTTAGGTAAGTATGGTAATATGGACCACCATCTGAATGGTGTAACATCCTTTTAGCTGGAATTATTTATTTTTGGGATGTCAACCCTAGTATTCCAAGCCTGTGGCCCGTAGATTTGTGATCTCCGGTGTGTAACCGTTGAGCCTGATTTGATATCCTTTTATACTTCTATTCAATGCAGGGGATGTAATGTAAGGCTGTAAGCCTAGAAATGGCCAGTTTGCAGGCGAAATTCTGTCCATTTCACGCCAAAAATTTAGGAATCACTAACACTCTTAGCCCTAAGGTTGGGGGTTGTTACAAATATGTCCCATTTTGAGGTTAAAAGTACAGGGAAAACCAAGTATGGGCAGAATACACAAGTTCAATCAACTTGGCAGTTTTGATTAGTGCACAAGGACCGATCTTGAAATAACTTTTATCCACGATCACCATGATTTACGCAAGGATTTTCCATCTTGAGTTTAAGTTTAAGGAGATATCTTTCGTATGAAACAAGTTTCAAGTGGCTTAGAGATCATGTGGTGATTCAAAACTATTAGACAAGTCAAAGTCTACAAACTGGGCAGAATCCTAATGTACAAGGTCTAAGTTTAGCTAACTTGCAGCTTATGCATTCCAACACATAGGGATGTTTTGGTTAGTCCATGTCAAAGGACAGGAAGTAAGCTTTCCAATGACCCATATTGCAGCACATTTAGAGACCAGTGGTTAATAAATTTAGCCTAGAAGTCTGATGGTACAAACTGTCCAAGTCAGCGGGTACCTCCAACTTTGAGCATATGCTTCCTCATCATATGGGTGCCATTTAGTGCAGTTCTCGAATCCAATGGTGATTGCTTCAATATGCCTCATTGATTGCAGATATTTTCTTCTAGAACTCAAGGATTTCATCTAAGTGAGCTATATGGGGTTTCTTGATGTAGTATCCCCTAAATTGTAGGATTTTGGAGAGGTTTATTCTATTATACAAGTTTGAAACCATTAACTATCGATGATTCCATATAAGAGAAACCAAGGACACTTGAGAGAGACACTTTGCTTCAATCTACCGCAATTCAAGACTTACTTACATTGCCCAAAGTCTTGCCAACAGTCCATTGACTCCACCTCCATCCTTGAAGGAGACATTACTCTTAAAAATATTTCACTACATTTTCTGGAAACTTACCATCTACCGTTGTCCTTGTTGGATTAGCAACTGTTGAATACTCCTCACTTTGACTAGGGGCTTCATCTTTTTGTCTTCATGGCATCTCCCCATCAAGTTTGCATTATCATTTACTCTCATGTCACATCTTCATCAGTTTTGGTCACTTTCTTCTGCTTTTAAGAGCCCAATTACTACTAATAGCTGGTTTATGATTGGGATGCACCCATGTCAATAGATGATAATTTTGTAACACGCCTGAACAGAAGGTAGATTTTAACTACGCTTTGTATAGCGGTTGATTGTTGTCCAATTTCTGGAATCCATTGCTAAGGGAAACGTGATGTGTCTACCCATTTTGGCTGATTCAATCTAAGTTTCCTTCGAAAGATCACTTGCATAAACCTTAAGTTTGACTATCAAAATATTTTCCATGCATTTGGATTACATCAGTGAGAAATTTTGATGGGTTACTTCCCTTTGGAAAAATGCCTTCCATTAATTCAGACTAAAGGACTCTAAAGTGGAAAGTATGACCCAATGGAACCTTAAGAATGGATTCGAGGAGTGGAGAAAGTTTCACTGTAGTAAAGGTTCCAAAGGATAAAAGGGTGAACATTGGATCATTTCATCTAATTGGTGAAACCGATATTTGGGGGAACATTGTTACGAATAGGCTCTTAGGGCATGACTTCATTTGGAGCCGATTTGTGAAAGAACTTAGTACACTGCTCCGGGTTGCCGAGTGGGAACTAACAAGTGCACATGGTGCGGTAGCCCAGAGCACATCATCGCTGCCTGTTCTGGAAAACTGAAGGCTGTAGATAAGGGCTCTCACTTTCAACTGCTACTCATTCATTTATATTGACACGATCTACCATGCAAGTGAACCTTGAGAATAAGAAGGCAGAGAGCAATTACGGAATCAAGTTATCCATCAACTCTAGAATTGAGTGTTCTACATCTGATAAATTTGTTTCAATTACTATTTGTGGGATAGTATTCCCTGGAGTTCTGATTCAATTCGACTCACCAGACTTTGATATCATTTTGGAAATGATATATTGTGTACTTATGGGGTCAAGATAGGTTGTGATCACCCTAAGGTTATTTCAAGAAAAGAATAAGGGAGAGAAATATGTTTTATGAGGAAAGAGAGGGAAAGCCTTGTCCTTTAAATTCTGTTATGAACCAAGTGAGCTCTTATATCAAGGATATATTGTGCATTGGTGTTATACTATTAACATTCAACCTAAGGAAGAAAAAGCAGAAGACATCCTTATAGTTTGTGAGTTCAGAGAAGTTTTTCGAAAAAGTTACCAAGACTGCTCCGCCACGAGAAATTGATTATGAGATTGAATTCATCCCTGGTGCCTAATCGATCTCAAAAACCCCATATCGTATAACCCCAATTGAGCTTAAAGAACTGAAGTTTGCATTAGAGGAGTTATCAGGGAAGAGATTTATTAAACCTGAAATAGCCCGACCCTAAATCATTTTTATTTATTTAATTAAGCCATGTTATTCATTTTTCTCATTTATTTATCTCATTGAATTATCCCGGTTGGGGGAATTCATTTTGGGCCCTATTTTGCAATTCAAGTTTCATTTACCGAAAACAATTTTTCGGAGAAATTAATATTAGGCCTCAATGATTATGATTTAAAAGATTAAATTATTTTTCATGATATCACATTTAATTTCGAGCTTCAGGAAAACAAATTTAATTAATCGCACCCGGTTTGACATTTTTTTCCCAACCCGAGCTCTTTTATTGCCAATTTTGGCCCAACAAGCATCCACTTCATTTTGCTTGGCTAAGTAATCTTGTGTGTTGAATTTCCATTAGCTTAAGCTCATTTTGCTAGGGATAATCTCAGCCAAGTAAAGCAATTAAGGCAAAATAAATATCAACCAAGTGTTTTTTTTTTACTCCATCAAGCAAATATACAAGTCACTTTCTCTCTCTTCTTCTCTCCTACTTCTCTCTACCCATGGGCAGCAGGCCCCCCAGCCCCTAAAGTGATGTTTTCCGACCACTTTCCGACCACTCTCCGGCAAGGATTTCACTCCTCAAACAACCTCCCTCCATTGGCTACCATTTTCCATCCTCAAAATCACCCAATATCATCTCCATCCTCACTTATTTCAAGCTCAAAGTAAGTGACTTGAATCTTGTTCTTTCAATTTTTGATTTTTGCTTCTTATTTTGGTTATTTTGATGATGGATCATGTTGTTTTTATTGAATTAAGAATCATGTTGGAGTTGAAGCTAGGGTTAGGGTTTTATGTTAATTATGCAAGCTTCATGTTCAAGTTAAAGAGTGATTTTAGTGGGTGGTTATGTGAAGAAAAGATTGAAAATATGTGAGTTAAAGCTAGGAAACAGACCTGAAACAAAGGCTACTTTGGGAATTAACTGGTACTGTTCGGCACATCCAAAATTCATTATTTTTGGTGTAGTGATATCTTGATGAGTTAGCTTTCAATAGGATTTTGAATTACTCAATTTCGAGTTGTGTGGGCAAAGGTATGACCAATTTACTCAAGACTGTGCAGAATGTATCGAAACTGGGAACTGAACTGGAACAGTAACTTCATGGAAAAACTGGTATTGATTGGGTCACTTAAAAATTGTGCTGTTTTGTGTGTGGATATATCCATGAGTTCTCTTTAAAATGCCTCTTGAATCTCCTTAATCCGAGTTATGTGGAAAAGGTTATGGTCGTTTTCCTATGACTGAGTAGATTCATCAGAAATTGTGCACGTCTGTGTTCTACCCTACTTTTAGGGACCTTATTATGTGAATCATACTTTGTCTCTTGAATAAGAGTTTCATAGGACATTGTGAGCTTTTCATATTGGGGTTTTATATCTCATTTGGAGGTTGGGAGTGAAAGATATGGATTTTCTAATGCAGACCATCAAACGGTAATATGACTTAATACAGAAACCATGACATTTGGAATTTTTTTGTTGTAAGTTTCTATATAATTATGGGTATTGCAAGGAAATTACAAAGTGTAGTGAGTTCATTTTGATTATGTACAGAAGCTTACTTGGGTTGAAAACTGAGTTACATGAGTATGAAAATGAAATTTGGGAAGTGAGCAAATTAATAACTCAAAATCAGTGTCCTTTGGACCAAGTTAGGGTGTTATATGAGCTTTTATGAACCTCGCAACACCCCTTATGGCATAAACCATTTGTCACCCATTTCATAAGTGTTAAACCTTCTATTATCCATTTCAGAGGCATTAACCATTCGATTATCCTTTTCAGAAGCTTCACACTTTCCTTTATCCGTTTCAAAAATATCAACAAACCATGTGTCATTTATATCAATTAAAATCTTTTCATTATTACTCAATCATTTTCATTTTGTCTATTTTACTTCAATTTGTTGTATTTCAAGTTCAATAACTCTAACTGATTTAATTTATTATTTGAAATGCACAAGTTATGTATCCCATTTTATTACTCAATTTCTGTTGCACATATTTTTACTTCCTTAATTAGGCGAGTAAGGATCATTTACTGACTACACATACTTACAATGAAATTTATGAAATAGAGTTGATGCCTAGTTATTGTTTCCATTGTGCATAAGTATTATCAAGTTAAATATCATTTCAAAGACTTCACGTACGTCCGTTGCCTATATCTTTAGAAATCAGAGTGTATTTATCAACGTTATCATGTTTTGGTATGTACATCAATGAATCATTTCACACAGTGATTTATCAGTTAATTACTGACCCCGTCAGTTATCATCTACAGGGCATTCGCCCATCAGTTACCCGCGCGGCTTCAGGCCAGGTCCCCAATCGGCTTGGCAGGTGCACACCTATCCATTAATCGTAACAGTATCAAGGGGTTCACTATCAGATAATAACTAGCAATATAGTTTTACATTTATTTCATTCACTGCTTTAACTTAAAATGAATTGCAAAGCGGGCCCAATCAGTATTCAATGATCATTTAACAATTCAGGAACGCATGTACTGAGGTTCGGCTCACAGTTCGAAATGTTTTTCTTGTTTTGTTTTAGGCAAATGCTCAGAGTATTACCCTCATACAAGCAAATCAGCTAAAGAGAATAAGTGAAGCAGGGAAATCCAGATGGATCAGAAGTAATGCCGTATATGCATACTTTAACGTTGTATTTTGAATTCTTCTATGGATGAAGATGTAGATTACATGGTGAATTATCTTACTGTGGTTTATAAACTTTACATTGGTTAACACTTGATTGTGAATGGATTATCATGTGTGAATGTGTATGGTTGAGATTATGCTTAACTGTGTTATATATAGCACTCATGGTTCAATCCTTGTGCTTTTGGACTGCGGTAATGCCCTATCATTGGATTCATCATATAGCAATTGAGTGATTTATTAAGGAGAATATGATCAGTGAATCATGTTTAATTTAGGGGAGTTACAAAACCATCCAAGTGTGCCATCATGGGATGCCTAGTTCTATTTGTAAAGAGGAAGAATTGAACCTTGTGGTTAGGTATTGTACTTGAGAGCTGAACAAGAGCACCATCAAAAACACATACCCATCGCCCCAAGTAGATGATGTATTGGATCAACTGCAGGGAGCAGGAGTCTCTTCTAAAATCGATTTGAGGTTAGGGTACCATCAACTTAGGATTATACCTAAAGACATTACCAAAACCACGCTACGGATCATGTATGGGTCATGATAACTTCATTGTGATGCCTTTTGGCCTAATCAATGGCCCCACTGCCTTTACAGATCTTATGAATAGAATTTCAGACCATGTCTAGGCAAGTTGTGGCGGTGTTTATAAAAAAAATATCTTGAAATACTGCAAGGATAAAGATGAGCGTATTGTTCATTTGATGATAGTGTGATATAGACCTTAAAAGAGCATCAATTACATAGTAAATACAAGAAGCATTTGGAACATATGGTTTCAAAGGAAGAGATTAAGGTTGATTTGCAAAAGCTAAAAGCAGTTACAAAGTGCTCAAGACCCACCAATACACTGAGTTTAGAAACCGTTTGGGTTTGGTAGGGAATTATCGAGTTAAGCAAGGATTTGACAAATATTGTCCTCCCTGACCAATTTGTTGAGGAAAGCTGTAAAGTTAGCAAGAAGTTAAAGTGGTGGCTTATGCCTCCCCAACAACTCAAGCGTTATGAAAAGGATTACCTACCCATACTATGGAGTCAGCAGCTATAGTTTTTGTAGTGAAAATTGGGAGACATTACTTATATAGAGTACCATGCACAATCAATACTGATCAACAAAGCTTTAAGTACATCTTCTCTCAAAAGAAGCTCAGTCGCTATGAAACATCAATTGTGGCAGATCCAATGTCAACCAAGGAAGAGAAATATTGTGGCAGATGCCTTGAATAGGAGGACACAACATACCTTGAACACTGTAGTGGATACTCAACTGAATCTCTTGATAGAGATTGAGGACTTTGACATTCAATTAGCGTCGCACAGGAACGTGAATGTTCAATTGCTAGCACTTACCTTACATCCCCCCCTAATGGAGAAACCTAGAGTGAATGAAGATAGTGATCTTGAGCTCCATAGAGTAAATCAAAATCTAAAGAGAGCAAAACTTAGAGGAGGCTCACAAGACTTACTATTCGGTGCATCCAGGGGATACCAAGATGGGTAGAGATCTGAGGCAATATTTTTGGTGTAATAATATAAAAAGAGAAATTGCAGAATATGTGGATGAATGATTGATTTGCTAAAAAGCCAAAGCAGAACACCAACGCACCATAGGTGAATTGAGACCTTTAGAAATCCCCACTTGGAACTAGGATTCAACTTCAATGAACTTTATCATCGGATTACCTCAGATAGGATAAGAGATTTCAAGTTTGTTTTGGCAAGCACTTCAAAGAGCCTCTGGAACTAGATTGAACTTTAGCAGCTCTTATCATGCTAAAATAGATGGGCAGGCATCTAAAAATATCAATGGATCAACTCTTCTAACTTGGTGTCTGTACCTACGACCAGCGTTTGCATTTGAAGAAAGTATGGAACTTCCAGCGGTCAACGTTGTGATAGCACTAGCAGAGAATCTTTCATTAGACATCAGGATAAAATGATGGCAGACATTGACAACAAAATCATCTTTTGAGCCATGAAGATCTTCTTCAGGATTCAATAAGACGGCATATTTCAGAAGACTCTTGAAAGCATACCATTAGAACTGACAAAAAAAGCTATGTTGATAAAAGAATGGGATTCCTGGAATTTCCAGTATATGATGAAGTTTTGCAAAAAGTCTCACCAACTAAGGGTGTACGGAGGTTGCATTGCGACCCAAATTGAGGTCAAGATCTTTTGGACCATTTCAGTTCATGGAAAGGTCGAATTCCATAACTTGTCTACCAGATCTACCTATATAACTCAAACATGTGCATAACATGTTCCGTGTTCCTTACCTTATAACTTGGGTAGTACATTTCAGACCCTGACTATGTTGTCATAATCAAATCCATTGCAGTCATTGAGGGTCTTGTGTTTCAAGAGCATCCAATTCAGATATTGGATCACAGGATTAAGCATTTGAGTATCAAGCAGATACCTTAAATCAAATTCAGTTGGGCAAATCATGCCTCCCCAGAAGCTACTTTGGAAACTTAGCAAGAAGTGAGAGCCAAGTAGTCTTATTTATTTGCAATCACCTTGCATGATAGTCAATGTTTATAAGTTTCGAGGACGAAACTCTTTAAGGGGGAAAGGCTATAATAGCCTGACCCTAAATCATGTTTATTTATTTAATTAATCCATGTTATTCAGTTTCCTCATTTATTTATCTCATTTAATTATCCCAGTTGGGAGAATTCATTTTGGGTCCTAAGTTGCAATTCATTCGAGTTTTATTTACCGAAAATAATTTTTCGAAGAAATTGATCTTAGGCCTCGATAATTATGGTTTAAAAGATTAAATTATTTTTCATGACATTACAAAAATTTAATTTCGATCTTTGAACAAAAAAAATTTAATTAATCGCTTCGGTTTTGCTTTCTTTTCGAACCCGAGCTCATTCAAGGCCAATTTCGACCCAAAGTTTGAGGCCCAACAAGTTATGTCACTAACCTAGCTAATTAATCATGGTTTAAGCTTAACCATGGTTACTTTTAAGGGTTAATTTCTGCCAAGTATTTATTTGCCTAAGCTTCTTTTGCACCAAGTAAAAATTCAAGAAACTTTCTCTCTCTTCTTCTCTCCTCCTTCTCTCTACCCACAGCGGCATCCCCCCTCCCAGCCCTATTATTGTAGTCCCGAACAACCTCCCTTCATTAGCTACCATCTCCCATCCTCAAAATCACCAAATATCATCTCCATCTCCACTTGTTTCAAGCTCAAAGTAAGTGACTTCAAGTTGTTCTTTGAATTTTGGTATTTGCTTCTTGATTTGGTTGTTTTAATGGTGGATTATGTTGTTTCTATTGAATTAAGAATCATTTTGGTTATGGATCACGGTGGAGTTGAAGTTAGGGTTAAGGTTTTATCTTAATCATGCAAACTTCATGTTCAAGTGTTGAATTTTGATTGAGCTGTTGTGATCTTTGGCATTGCTAATGAATATCAAGATGTTTATGCTGATATATAAGTTAAAGTGGGATTTTAGTGGGTGGGTATGTGAAGAAAAGATTGACAATATGTGAGTTACAGCTGCGAAATAGGGGTCTGTTTGGAAACAAACTGGTACTGTTTGGCACATCCAAATTCATATTTTTGGTGTAGTGATAGCTTGATGAGTTAGCTTTCAATAGGCTTTGGAATTACTCCATTTTGAGTTTTGTAGACAAAGTTAGGACCAATTTACTCAAGACTGTGCAGAATATATTGAAACTAGGCACTGAACTGGAACAGTAACTTTACGGAAAAACTGGTATTGATTGGGTCACTGAAAAATTGTTATTTTTTGTGTGTGGATAGATCAATGAGTCGTATTTAAAATTCCTTTTGCATCGCCTTAATCCAAGTTTTGTGGAAATAGTTATGGTTATTTTGCTACGATTGCGCAGATTGGGCTGAAATTGTGCATGTCTGTGTTCTACCCTAATTTTAGGGATGTTACTATATGAATCATGTTTTGTGTCCTGAATGAAAGTTTTATTGGAAATTATGAGCTTTTGATATTGGGGTTTTATATCTCAATTGGAGTTTAGTAGTGAAACATAAGTTTTCTAATGCAGACCATCAAACGGTAACATGAGTGAATGCAGAAATCGAGACATTTGGAAATATTTTCCAAAGTTTCTACGTAATTATGGGTATCACTAGGAAATTACAAAGTGTAGTGAGTTTAACAAGTTTGTTTGTGTATACAAGCTTACTTGGGTTTGAAAACCGAGTTAAGTGAGCATGAAAATGAAATTTGAGAGGTGGGCACAGTAACGATTCAAGTTAGTGTCTATCAGATCTAATGAGGTTATTTGAGCTTCTATGAACCACACAACACCCCTCATGGCGTTGAACCTTCTATTATCTATTTCAGAAGCATCACACTTTTCATTATCCATTTCAGAAATATCAGAAACCGATATTTCATTTATATGAATTAAAATCTTTTCATTATCACCACAATCCTTTCCGTTTGGCCTATTTTGCTTCAATTTATTGTATTTCAAGTTCAATAACCAAAACTTATTTAAATCAGTTCATTTTGGTTTAACTTGTCTTATATTGAATTAAAATCAGTTTATTGTATTGAAATGCACAAGTTATGTATCCCATTTAATTACTCAATTTCTGTTACACATACATTTACTTACTCAATTATGTGAGTAAGGATCATTTACTGACTACACATACTTACAGTGACATTTATGAAATAGAGTTGAGGCCTAGTCTATCGTTTCCATTGTGCATAAGTATTATCAAGTGAAATATCATTTTAAAGACTTTAGGTATGTCCATTGCCTGTATCTTCAGAAATCAGAGTGTATTTATCAATGTTATCATGTTTTGGTAAGTACATCAATGAATCAGTTTACGCAGTGATTTATCTGTTAATTAGTGACCCCGTCAGTTATCATCTATAGGCCATTCGCCCTTTAGTGACCCGCGCCACTTCAAGCCAGGTCCCTGATCGGCTTGGCAGGTGTATACCTATCCATAGATCGTAACAGCATCAAGGGGTTCACTATCAGATAATAACTAGCAATACAGTTTTATATTTATTTCATTCACTGTTTTAACTTAAAATGAATTACAAAGCTGGCCCAATTAGTGTTCAATGATCATTTAACAATTCAGGAACGCATGTACTGAGGTTCGGCTCACAGTTCGAAATGTTTTTCTTATTTTGTTTTAGGCAAATGCTCAGAGTATTGCCCTCATGACAGCAAATCAGCTGAAGAGAATAAGTGAAGCAGGGAAATCCAGATGGAACAGAAGTAATGCCGTATATGCATACTTTAACGTCGTATTTTGAATTCTTTTATTGATGAAGGTGTAGATTACATGGTGAATTATCTTACTATGGATCATAAACCTTACATTGGTTAACACTTGATTGTGAATGGATGATCATGTCTGAATGTGTATGGTTGAGATTATGCCTAACTGTATTATATATAGCACTCATGTTTCAAGCCTTGTCCTTTGCATGACGGTAATGCCCCTATCATTGGATTCATCTTATTACAATTGAGTGATTTATTAAGGAGAATATGAACAGTGAAACATGTTTAATTTGGGGCGTTACAAGAAATATGCAACATTTCCTTTGCCCCAGAGTTTTGTTTTGTATTCATTCCACCATCTGACCTTGTAGATTCGCACAACGGATAGGGGAAATGAATTAAGAAGAAAATTCTTATATCTGTATTCCCAACAGAATATCCAGGCAATGTGTAAGATTCTGAAAAATTGTACTTCTTTTGTAAAAGCTTCATAGGCGGGGGAGTTTGCAGTTCGAAAATCCCATCCTTCCTTAGCCTCACTAGGTAAGACAGAGGGAGTGCAACCAAGAATTGTCCACCAATGAAAAAACCAAATTAAAAATGTATTTGGAGCTTTGTCATGGAAATTAAAGAACGAAGAATGAATCTCTGGTCCGTGAAAAAATGCCCTTAGCCAGGCTATTTTGTAATCCAGGTAATTGTACGTAGCTGGTTCAAAAGGAATAGAGAATTGCCTTTCTTATAGATGATCTTTCCATTAGAGGAAGCCCAAAACGTTATTGATAATGCATTTTGAATATAAAATGCAGGAGGGAGTTACGATATCTGTGGTATGGGTAATGTCAACTGACTGGGTGTCTGTAAGAATGAGTTCATAAAATTGTCGAGTTTTTTGAGGATGATCACCAAGGTGATGTGAGTCACCAAAGCTTCGTCGAACCAAGTCTTTTGATGAAGAGATTTGTAGGGTCAACTTTGTAGCTGGTAAGAAAAATGTGTTTCGTATATCGGAGAAAATAATTGTCTCGAGAAGGTTTTATAGGTGGTTTTACGACAACAATTCTGTATGGTAGAGGTGGGAAATTAGCTAGGGACTGAAATGAATTTTTTGTAGGAACAATTTTGTAGTCGTCATTCATTTATACACCTTTGCCTTTGTCTTTCTTGCTCATTGTGAGGACCTGCATAAAAGGTGTTTTGTCACTCTTTCCTTGCAAAAACTCTCTTGTAAGGAAATCCGGTAAGGAATTGTTCTGTCCTTTGATGAATTCAATGTTGAAATCAAAAGAAGATAAAATTGCTTGCCATATAGAAAAGATTTGTCTTGAAACCAGATTCTTAACATCCTTTTGTAAAGCATCTTTTGCAAATTTGCAATCAATGAGCAGAAGAAATTTTTTGTTAAAAAGATCATCTTTAAATTTGGAAATGCAAAGTACGATAGATAAAATTTCTCTTTTGATAGTAGAATAACTTTGTTGCGTACTAAGCCAAATGCCATAATGATAACGAACTAACTGTTCTTTATCATGCATTATTTGTTTAAGGATTCCTCCATAACCTATGCCAGATGCGTCTGTTTCTACAATCATGAATGCAGAGGGATGGGGAATGCCTAGACATGGTAAAGACTCGACCTTTTGTTTGATTTGTCTAACAATGTCAGCCTGTATAGAAGACCAAGGTTCAGGATTTTTCCTAAGTCTTCTATACAACGGATTATTTAAATAAGAAATTTGATTTTGTTTTAATTGTAAAACATTGACCTGTTTGTAAATCCAAGAATTTTGTAAAAGGGAAACTTTGCGTTGCTTAGTAGCAGAAAGAAAATTGAAAGAGATTTGATTGCCAAGAATCTTGGTATGAACACCTGATTCATTGACCTGAGAATGATAAATTTTTGTTAAAAATAGAGTACCAAGGATAATGTCATGGGTAATATTTCGTACAATCAGAAAAAATATTTTTGAAGCAATAACCATTGTTTTGAATGTAACCTTTTTTTAGCTTATACCTGGTGTTCAAATGTTCTCCATTGGCACTCCACAATTGTTCTTTTTTTCTTTCATAATACCTAGTAGGAATAATTCCTTCATCTATGCAATTCTAGTCAGCTCCACTATTAATATGAGCTGCTGCACTTGTAAAGAAATCATTGATTACCATTTTGACCATAAAACATAATTTTTGAATTGTCACATGAGAAATTGTATGAAGAAATTGTTCTTCAGAAATTGCAGTCTCAGGGATGTTTTCTATATTTGGAAAATTGTCAGGAATGCGAGATGAACTTGGAATTTGTGTTTCTAGGATGGAAAGTTTTGTATGGGGTTCAAGATCAGTAGCTTTGAGATTGATGATCTCGTGTCCAAGATCTCGAACTTGAGCTTTAAGCTCATTGACTTCCATCTGGATAACTTCTGTAGTGAGTTCCTGGAAAGGATTTGGCACTGGATATTTTTGGAAGAGTTCTTTCAGCCTTGGAGTTTCAATGTCAAACTTAATGACTTTCTTTTCTTCTTCAAGAATCAAGTCTTTATGGTTGCTTAGATACTCCTTTTTTTTCTCTTCATCAGAAATCTTTCCGATTAGATCAATAAGGAATTCTTTCTGATTTCTATTGGTGATGACGTTGACCACTTTGATGGGAGAACAATCATAATCTGATTCATCTTCCCAAGAGCTTTGATTGTAATCAACTTGTTTGTCAGTATCAGATGAGTTTTGGGCTAAAATCACTAGGAGCTTCTTCTGATGTTCAGGCCGATCAGCAACTAACTCATTGACCTTTTGTTCTATTTTGCAATGGAAAGCTTTGTGCCCTGGTTTGCCACATTTGTAACAAACAACTGGCTTGTTTTCGACGTTCTTCTTTTTGGAAGAAGTTGGCTTAGAATTGAAGGCTGGAGGAGAATTGTTTGGAGGTTTTGTTGGCCTTTTGAATCTTTTGCGAACAGCTTTCTTAGCACGTTTGGCTTTTGAAGAAGGAGCTTCAATATTTGTGATGCCAAATGCTTCACAGGGTATATAAAAAAAATATGCACTGAAAGTTGAAAACTTTATTAAGAGAACTTAAAACACAGGGTACATAAAAGAAAATACAAACTGAAAGAAGGAAACTGAAGAAAAACTTAGAGATAATTTGTAATAGTAATATACTTACAAATTATCAAATTTGTAGAACTTATACGAAGATTTGTAAAGGAGACAATTAAAGAGGAGATAGGAGAGTTTTGTATATGGGAATTTGTTGAGGAGAGTTTGAGCTCTCAAGTTGGCTCTTGTTTTTTTATCTTCTGAATTCTCGATTCTTTTTTCGATGATTTGTCTGGATGAAATGTCTGCCTTATTTAGAGCTGGATGGAGTTCAATAATAGAGGCGTAATGATGTCCAGTTGTCACGCGCTAAAAGTTGGGCTGCAATTGCCAAAAGGTAACCGCCTTGTCCTGTGCAACTTATAAAATTTTGTCCTTTGAGACTGTTCATGAATAGTAACTTGTCGGTACTGTAGATGAATAGTTGAATGTCGGGGAACTATAGTGAATAGTGCGTGCCGAAAGTTTTATCTTAACCTGAGAAATAAAATTTTGTTTATTATAATGGCCCTTACTTTTGCCAAAGGTGACGACCTTTGTGCGCACTTTTCTTTTGTGTTTTGAATTTTGTTTTTATTAGAGATCGTATGGATCTTGTGAGTCCTGAAGATCTTTAATTATGTGTTTTGTTGCAAACTCTATAGAACTTGAATTGTCATCTGCGATATCGTTATCAAGGATCGGGGTGTTCATCGGTCCTAGACCGGACCGGACCGGCTGGACCGAGGACCAAAAAAGTCCTGGACCGGACCGGACCGACTCTAGACTGGTCCTCAAGCAACACTGCGCCACAAACCTGCTGATTAAACCATAATTCCAAATTTTATGTGCTTGCTTCTTCAAAAAAAGGGAT
This sequence comes from Selenicereus undatus, assembly GCA_017589665.1. Taxonomy (NCBI): domain Eukaryota; kingdom Viridiplantae; phylum Streptophyta; class Magnoliopsida; order Caryophyllales; family Cactaceae; genus Selenicereus; species Selenicereus undatus. The sequence continues at coordinate 58,407,354 of JACYFF010031957.1, forward strand.
TATTGCAGATTTGATTTACATAACATTATTTCCAATTGAAGCCTTAGAACAAGGGGAATCATTTTGAAAAGAAATCTGCACTAATGGCTGCGGTTACAGTGCTGAGCCCAGGTTGCTTATGGAGGCCAGATTGGCAAATTGGTAATTCATGATCAGGCAGCCATGGATGATCAAATTTCCAACACAATATCACAATTCACAAATTCACAATCAACCCCTAAACCATAAATCCAACAAACATAAGAACCCTATCCGACAAACACAAGAATGAATGAAAGAGAAGAAGGAGACAAAGTCATTAACCAAATCAAATTCACAAAACCCTAGAACAAATTCACAAAATCGAAAAACCGTAGAGAAGCAAATTAAAACCCTAACTGGCACAATCAACGAATCCAAGCAGGAAGCTGAAGCTTACCTCCACCAACTGAACAAAGACCAAGAGAAGATTAGGATTCAGAAGTAGAAGAACAGCAGAAGATAGCAGATGAGTGCGACTGAGCGAGAAGAAGGCCAGAAGCAGTTTGTCCAGCAGGGAGCCAAGGAAGAAGGAGACGAGAAGGGAACCGCCTCACTACAGCTGCCGCTGGCCAGCGAGCACCGAGCACCAAGAACCGAGAAGGGCAGTAGAAAAGAAGGGAACGGATGAGAAGGAGGCGGAGTAGAATTAGAAGCAGACTATCCTCGAAGCCTCGAAAAGTTTTGGAGATTTAGGCAATTAGAAGGAAATTTTTTTTAAAAAAAAGAAAACTCGATCGGTCCGGTCCACGAGCCGATCCACCCGGTCCAGGATTGGACCGGACCGAAGACCGAAAACATGAAAAGAGAGGACCAATGACCGGACCTAAAAGCCTCGTTCCGGTCCAGTCCAGGCCGGTCTGGTCCGGTCCTGGGCCATTTAATGAACAACCCTAGTCAAGGAGCTTTTGTAAAAAGAGAGGACTTCAAGAATATGTATTTGTTTTATGTGTTAGTCCCTTGGATTTGGATTTTGTAGACGAACAAAGACTTCCATTTTTGTTGGGGTAGATGGACCACGGGCACCATCCTTTTTGTCAAATGAATGAATGTTTTGTACGGTAAATTTTTTGGTTTTTATTCTGCAGAAACATTCAACATTTTCTTTGCCACAGAGTTTTGTTTTGTAATTATTCCACCATCTGACCTTGTAGATTCGTACAACAGAAAGGGGAAATGAATTCAGAAGAAAATTCTGATATCTGTATTCCCAATAGAATATCCAGCAAATGTTGAAGATTCTAAAGAATTGTACTTCTTTTGTAAACGCTTCATAGGCGGGGGAGTTTGCAGTCTAGAAATCCCATCCTTCCTTAGCCTCACTATGTAAGACAGAGGGAGTGCAACCAAACATTGTCCACCAATGATAAAACCAAATTAGAAATGTATTTGGAGCTTTGCCATGGCAATTAAAGAACCAAGAATGAATCTCTAGTCTGTGAAAAAACGCTCTTAGCCAGGCCATTTTGTAATCCAGGTAATTATAAGTATCTGGTTCAAAAGAAACAGAGAATTGTCTTTCTTGTAGAGGATCTTTCCATTGCTGGAAGCCCAAAACATTCTTGATAATGCATTTTGAATATAAAATGCAGGAGGGAGTTGCAACATTTGTGGTGTGGGTAATGTCAGCTGACTGGGTGTTTGTAACAATGAGTTCATAAAATTGTTGAGTTTTTTTAGGATGATCACCAAGGTGATGTGAGTGACCAAAGTTTCGTTGAACCAAGTCTTTTGATAATAAGATTTGTAGGGGCAACTTTGAAGCTGGTAAGAAAAAGGTGTTTTGTATATCGGAGAAAATAATTGTCTCGGGAAGGTTTTGTGGGTGGTTTTGTGACAACAGTTTTGCATGGTAGAGGTGGAAAATTGGCTAGGGACTGAAATGAATTTTTTGTAAGAACAATTTTGTATTTGTCATTCATTTGTATACCTTTGCCTTTGTCTTTCTTGCTCATTGTGAAGACCTGCATAAAAGGTGTTTTGTCACTCTTTCCTTGCAAAAACTCTCTTTGCAAGAAAATCCGGTAAGGAATTGTTCTCTCCTTTGATGAATTCAATGTCGAAATCAAAAGAAGATAAAATTACTTACCATCTGGCAAAGATTTGTTTTGAAACCAGATTCTTAACATCCATTTGTAAAACATTTTTTGCAAATTTGTAATCGATGAGCAGAAGAAATTTTTTGTTAAAAAGATCATCTTCAAATTTGGAAGCGCAAAGTACGATAGATAAAATTTCTCTTTTGATAGTAAAATAATTTTGTTGCGTACTAAGCCAAGTGCAACAATGATGACGAACTAACTATTCTTTATCGTGCATTCTTTATTTAAGGATTCCTCCATAACCTATGTCAGATGCGTCTGTTTCTACAATCATGAATGCAGAGGGATGGATAATGCCAAGACATGGCAAAGACTCGACCTTTGTTTGATTTGTCTAACAATGTTAGTGTGTATAGCAGACCAAGGTTCAGGGTTTTTCCTAAGTCTTCTATACATGGTATTATTTAAATAAGAAATTTGATTTTGTTTTAATTGTAAAAGATTGACATATTTGTAAATCGGAAATTTTTTTTAAAGCGATACTTTACGTTGCTTAGCAACCGAAGGAAAATTGAAAGAGATTTGATTGCCAAAAATCTTGGTATGAACACCTGATTCATTAACCTGAAAAGGATAAATTTGTGTTAAAAATGGAGTAACAAGGATAATGTCATGGGTAATGTTTTGGACAATCAGAAAAATATTTTTGAAGCAATAACCACTGTTTTGAATGTAACCTTTGTTCAGCTGACACCTGGTGTTCAAATGTTCTCCATTGGCACTACACAGTGGTTCTTTTTTACTTTGGTAATACTTAGTGGGAATAATCCCTTCACGTATGCAATTCTAGTCGGCTCCACTGTCAATAAGACCTATTGCACTTGTAGAGAAATCATCGAATACTATTTTGACCGTAGAATACCATTTTTGAATTTTCACATGAGAAATTGTATGAAGAAATTGTTCTTCAGAAATTGCAGTCTGAGGGATGTTTTCTATATTTGGAAAATTGTCAGGAATATGAGAGGAACTTGGAATCTATGTTTCCAGGATGCAATGTTTTGTATGGAGTTCTAGATCAGTAGCTTTGAAATTGATGATCTCATGTCTAAGATCTCGAACTTTAGCTTTTAGCTCCTTGACTTCAATCTGGATACGTTTTGTAGTGAGATGCTGGAAAGGATTTGGCACTGGATATTTTTGGAAGAGTTTTGTCAGGCTTGGACTTTCAATGTCAAACTTAATGACTTTCTTTTCTTCTTCAAGAATCAAGTCTTTATGGTTGCTTAGATACTCCTATTTTTTCTCTTCATCAGAAATCTTTCCGATTAGATCAATCAGGAATTCTTTCTGATTTCTATTGGTGATGACGTTTATTACTTTGATGGAGAAGAATCATAACCTATTTAATCTTCCTGAGAGCTTTGATTGTAATCAACTTCTTTGTCACTATTAGATTAGTTTTAGGCTAAAATCACTAGGAGCTTCTTTTCATGTTCAGGCTGATCAGCAACTAACTTATTAATCTTTTTTTCTGTTTCGGAATGGAAAGCTTTGTGCCTTAGTTTGCCACATTTGTAACAAACAACTGACTTCTTTTTGGCGTTCTTCTTTTTTGAAGAAGTTGGGTCAGAATTGAAGGCTGGAGGAGAATTGTTTGGAGGTTTTGTTAACCTTTTGAATTTTTTGTGAACGGCTTTCTTAGCAGGGTATATAAAAGAAAATATGCACTGAAAGAAGAAAACTTTTTTAAGAGAACTTAAAACAGGGTACATAAAAGAAAATAGAAACTGAAAGAAGGAAACTGATGATAAACTTATAGATAATTTGTAATAGTAATATACTTACAAATTATTGAATTTGTAGAACTTGTACGGAGATTTGTAAAGGAGAAAATTAAAGAGGAGATAGGAGAGTTTTGTAGATGGGAATTTGTTAAGGAGAGTTTGACCTCTCAAGTTGGCTCTTGTTTTTTGATCTTTTGAATTCTCAATTCTTTTTTCGATGATTTGCCTGAGTGAAATGTCTGCCTTATATAGAGATGGATGGAGCTCAACAATAGAGGCATAATGATGTCCAGTTGTCATGCACCGAAAGTTGGGCTGCGATTGTCAAAAGGCAACCGCTTTGTCCTCTGCAAATTTTGAAAATTTTGTCCTTGAGACAGTTCATGAATAGTAACTTGTCGGTACTATAGATGAATAGTGGAATGTCGGGGAACTATAGTGAATAGTGCATGCCTGCAGTTTTGTCTTAACTTGCAAAATAAAATTTTGTTAATTGTAATGGACCTTACATTTTCCAAAGGTCACGACCTTTGCGCGCTATTTTCTTTTGTCTTTTGAATTTTGTTTTTATCATAGATCGTAAGGATCTTGTGATTCCTGAAGATCTGCAATTATGGGTTTTGAAGGAGACTCTGCTGAACTTGAATTGTCATCTGCGACATCATTGTGAAGGATAGGGGTGTTCATCGGTTCGGGACCGGACCGAGGACCGAAAATTTGCCAGACCTTGGGCCGAGCACTGGACCGGACCAGACCGACTCTAAACCGGTCCTCAGGCAACACTGCGCCACAAATCTGCTGATTGAACCATAATTCCAGATTTTATGTGCTTGCTTCTTCGAAGAAAGGGATTATTGCATATCTGATTTACATAACATTATTCCCAATTGAAACCTTAGAACCAGGGGAATCATTTTGAAAAGAAATCCGCACTAAGGACAGTGCTTATAGTGCTGAGCCCAGGTTGCTTATGGAGGCCAGATTGGCAAATTGGCAATTCATGATCAGGCAGTCAGGCAGCCATGGATGACCAAATTTCCAACACAATATCACAATTCACAAATTCGCAATCAACCCCTAAACCATAAATCCAACAAACACAAGAACCCTATCCAACAAACACATGAACGAATGAAAGAGAAAGAGGAGACAAAGTCATTAACCAAATCAAACTCACAAAACCCTAGAACAAATTCACCAAATCGGAAAACCCTAGAAAAGCAAATTAAAACTCTAACTAGCACAATCAACGAAAACCAAGCATGAAGCTGAACCTTACCTCCACTAACTGAACAAAGACCGATAGAAGATTAGGATTCAGAAGTAGAAGAACAGCAGAAGACAACAGATGAGCGCGATTGAGTGAGAAAAAGGCCAGAAGCAGTATGTCCAGCAGGGAACCAAGGAAGAAGGAGACGAGAAGGGAACCGCCTCACTACAGCTACCATTGGCTAGCAAGCGATGAGCACTGAGAACCGAGAAGGGCAGCAGAAGAGAAGAAGGAGGAGTAGAAATAGAAGCATACTGTCCTGGAAGCGTCAAAAAGTTTTGGAGATTTAGCCAATTAGTAGGAAGTTTTTTTTAAAAAAAAAAAACTCGGTCGTTCTGGTCCACAAATCGGTCAAGGACCGGACCTGACTGAAGGACGAAAACAGGAAAGGAAAGGACCGATGACCAGACCAAAAAGCCTCGGTCCGGTCCAGTCCAGGGCGGTCCGGTCCTGGACCATTTAATGAACAACCCTAGTGAAGGAGCTTATGTAAAAAGAGAGGACTTCAAGAATATGACTTAGTTTTTTGTGTTAGTCCCGTGGATTTGGATTTTGTAGAGGAAGAAAGACTTCCATTTTCGTTGGGGTAGATGGACCACGGGCAACGTCCTTTTTGTCAAATGAATGAATGTTTTTGACGGTAAATTTTTTGGTTTTCATTCTGCAGAAATATTCAACATTTTCTTTGCCACAAAGTTTTGTTTTGTATTCATTCCACCATCTGACCTTGTACATTCGCACAACAGATATGGGAAATGAATTAAGAAGAAAATTCCGATATCTGTATTCCTAACAGAATATCCAGGCAATGCTTGCTTCTTAAAAAAAAGGGAATATTGCAGATTTGATTTACATAACAATATTCCTAATTGAAACCTTAGAACCAGGGTAATCATTTTGAAAAGAAATCGGCACTAAGGACTGTGCTTACAGGGCTGAGCCCAGGTCGCGTATGGAGGCCTGATTGGCGAATTGGCTATTCATGATCAGGCAGCCATGGATGACCAAATTTCCAACACAATATCACAATTCATAAATTCACAAAAACCATAAATCCAACAAACACATGAACGAATGAAAGAGAAAGAGGAGAGAAAGTCATTAACCAAATCAAATTCACAAAACCCTAGATCAAATTCACAAAATCAAAAAACCCTAGAAAAGCAAATTAAAACCCTAACTAACACAATCAAAAAATCCAAGCGTGAAGCTGAAGCTTACCTCCACCAACTGAACAAAGACCAAGAGAAGATCAGGATTCAGAAGTAGAAGAACAGCAGAAGACAGCAGATGAGCGTGACTGAACGAGAAGAAGGCCAAAAGCAGTCTGTCTAGCAGGGAGCTAAGGAAGAAGGAGACGATAAGGGAACCGACTCATTGCAGCTGCCGGTGGCCAACGAGCGCCGAGCACCGAGAACTGAGAAGGGCAGCAGAAGAGAAGGGAACGGATGAGAAGGAGGCAGAGTAGAACTAGAAGTAGACTGTCCTCAAAGCCTCAAAAAGTTTTGGAGATTTAGCCAATTAGCAGGAAATTTTTTTAAAAAAAAATGAAAACCCGATGGGTTCGGTCCACGAGCCAGTCCACCCGGACCGAACCGAAGACCGAAAAGAGGAAAGGAAAGGACCGATGACCGGACCGAAAAGCCTCGATCCGGTCCAGGCCAGTCTGGTCCGATCTGGTCCGGACCATTTAATGACAAGCCCTTGTCAAGGAGCTTTTTTGAAAAGAGAGGACTTCAAGAATATGTCTTTGTTTTTTGTGTTAGTCCCTTGGATTTAGATTTTGTAGAGGAAGAAAGACTTCCATTTTTGTTGGGGTAGATGGACCACGGGCAATGTCCTTTTTGTCAAATGAATGAATGTTTTCGAGGGTAAATTTTTGGGTTTTTGTTCTGCAGAAATATTCAACATTTTCTTTGCTACAAAGTTTTGTTTTGTATTCATTCCACCATTTGACCTTGTAGATTCGTACAACAGATAGGGGAAATGAATTAAGAAGAAAATTCTAATATCTGTATTTCCAACAGAATATCTAGGCAATGTTGAAGATTCAGAAGAATTGTACTTCTTTTGTAAAAGCTTCATAGGCAGGGGAGTTTGCAATCCAAAAATCCCATCCTTCCTTAGCCTTACAAGGTAAGACAGAGGGAGTGCAACTAAACATTGTCCACCAATGATAAAACCAAATTGGAAATGTATTTGGAGCTTTGTCATGGAAATTAAAGAACCAAGAATGAATCTCTAGTCTGTGAAAAAATGCTCTTAGCCAGGCCATTTTGTAATCCAGGTAATTGTAAGTACTTGGTTCAAAAGAAACAGAGAATTGTCTTTCTTGTAGACGATCTTTCCATTGCTGGAAGACCAAAACATTCTTGATAAGGCATTTTGAAAATAAAATGTTGGAGGGAGTTTCGACATCTGCGGTATGGGTAATGTCAGCTGATTGGATGTCTGTAAGAATAAGTTCATAAAATTGTGGACTTTTTTGAGGATGATCACCAAGGCAATGAGAGTCACCAAAGCTTCGTTGAACCAAGTCTTTTGATGAAGAGATTTGTAGGGGAAACTTTGCAGCTGGTAAGAAAAAGGTGTTCTGTATATCAAAGAAAATAATTGCCCCGAGAAGGTTTTATGGGTGGTTTTGTGACAACAGTTTTGTATGGTAGAGGTGGAAAACTGGCTAGGGACTGAAATGAATTTTTTGTAGGAACAATTTTGTAGTCGTCATTCGTTGGTATACCTTTGCCTTTGTCTTTCTTGCTCATTGTGAAGACCTGTATAAAAGGTGCTTTGTCACTCTTTCCTTGCAAAAACTCTCTTGTAAGGAAACCCGGTAAGGACTTGTTCTCTCCTTTGATGAATTCAACGTCGAAATCAAAAGAAGACAAAATTGCTGGCCATCTGGCGAAGATTTGTTTTCAAACCAGATTCTTAAAATCCTTTTGTAAAACATCTTTTGCAAATTTGGAATCGATGAGCAGAAGAAATTTTTTGTTAAAAAGATCATCTTAAAATTTTGAAATGCAAAGTACGATAGATGAAATTTCTGTTTTGATAGTAAAATAATTTTGTTGCGTACTAAGCCAAGTGCCAGAATGATAACAAACTAACTATTCTTTATCATGCATTCTTTGTTTAAGGATTCCTCCATAACCTATGTGAGATGCGTCTATTTCTACAATCATGAATGCAGAGGGATGGGGAATACCTAGACATGGTAAAGACTCGACCTTTTGTTTTGATTTGTCTAACAATGTCAGTGTGTGTAGCAGACCAAGGTTCAGGATTTTTCCTAAGTCTTCTATACAGATGATTATTTGAATAAGAAATTTGATTTTGTTTCAATTGTAAAAGATTGACGTGTTCGTAAATCGAAGAATTTTGTAAAAGAGAAACTTTATGTTACTTAGCAGTCGAAAGAAAATTGAAAGAGATTTGATTTCCAAGAATCTTGGTATGAACACATGATTCGTTGAACTGAAAAGGATAAATTTGTGTTAAAAATAGAGTACCAAGGATAATGTCATGGGTAATATTTTGTACAATTAGAAAAATATTTTTGAAGCATTAACCATTGTTTTGAATGTAACCTTTGTTCAACCTGGTTTTCAAATCTTCTCCATTGGCACTGAACAATTGTTCTTTGTATCTTTCATAATACTCAGTAGGAATAATTCTTTCACGTATAGAGTTCGAGTCAGCTCCACTGTCAATAAGAGCTACTGCACTTGTAGAGAAATCATTGAATGCTATTTTGATTGTAGAATACCATTTTTGAATTGTCACATGAGAAATTGTATGAAGAAATTGTTCTTGAGAAATTGGAGTCTCAGGGATGTTTTTTATTTTAGCAAAATTGTTAGGAATCTGAGAGGAACTTGGAATCTGTGTTTCCAGAATGGAAAGTTTTGTATGGAGTTCTAGATCAGTAGCTTTGAGATTGATGATCTCGTGTCTAAGATCTCAAACTTGAGCTTTTAGCTCATTGACTTAAATCTGGATATCTTTTGTAGTGAGTTGCTGGAAAGGATTTGGCACAGGATATTTTTGGAAGAGTTTTGTCAGGCTTGTAGTTTCAATGTCAAACTTAATGACTTTCTTTTCTTCTTCAAAAATCAAGTCTTTATGGTTGCTTAGATACTCCTTTTTTTTTTTCTCTTCATCAGAAATCTATCCGATTAGATCAATCAGGAATTCTTTCTGATTTCTATTGGTGATGACGTTGATTACTTTGATGGAAGAAGAATCATAATCTGATTCATCTTCCTCAGAACTTTGATAGTAATCAACTTCTTTGTCAATATCAGATGAGTTTTGGGCTAAAATAGTTAGGAGCTTCTTCTGAAGTTCAGGCTGATCAGCAAACAACTCATTGATCTTTTGTTCTGTTTTACAATGGAAAGCTTTGTGCCCTGGTTTGCCACATTTGTAACAAACAACTGGCTTCTTTTGGCACTCTTGTTTTTGGAAGAAGTTGGCTTAGAATTGAAGGGTGGAGGAGAATTGTCGGGAGGTTTTGTTGGCCTTTTGAATCTTTTGTGAACGGCTTTCTTAGCACATTTGGATTTTGAAGAAAGAGCGTCAATTTTTGTGATGCCAAATGCTTCACAAGGTACATAAAAGAAAATATCTACTGAAACAAGAAAACTTTGTTAAGAAAACTTAAAACACAAGGTACATAAAAGAAGATACAAACCGAAAGAAGAAAACAGAAGAAAAACTTACAGATAATTTGTAGCAGTAATATGCTTACAAATTGTCGAATTTGTAGAACTTGTAAAGGAGAAAATTAAAGAGGAGAGAGGAGAGTTTTGTAGATGCGAATTTGTTGAGGAGAGTTTGAGCTCTCAAGTTGGCTCTTGTTTTTTGATCTTCTGAATTCTCGATTCTTTTTTCAATGATTTGGCTGAATGAAATGTCTGCCTTATATAGAGCTGGATGGAGCTCAACAGTAGAGGGGTAATGATTTCCAGTTGTTATGCGCCGAAAGTTGGGCAGTAATTGTCAAAAGGTAAATGCTTTGTCCGGTGCAACTCTTGGAAATTTTGTCCTTGAGACTGTTCATAAATAGTAACTTGTCAGTACTTTAGATGAATAGTTGAATGTCGGGGAACTGTAGTGAATAGTGCATGCCGACAGTTTTGTCTTAACCTACAAAATAAATTTTTTTTAGTTGTAATGGCCCTTACTTTTGCGAAAGGTCACGACCTTTGTGCGCACTTTTCTTTTGTCTTTTGAATTTTGTTTTTCTCATAGATCGTAAGGATCTTGTGAATTATGAAGTTCTTCAACTATGGGTTTTGTAGCAGACTCTGCCGAACTTGCATTGTCATCTGCGACACCATTGTCAAGGAGCTTTTGTAAAAAGATCTGTCTGATTGTTGGGTCATCTTTGAGGACTTCAAGAATATGTCTTTGTTTTTTTGTTAGTCCCTTGGATTTGGATTTTGTGGAGGAAGAAGGGACTTCCATTTTTGTTGGGGTTGATGGACCACAGGCAACGTCCTTTTTGTCAAATGAAGGAAAGTTTTGGAGGGTAAATTTTTTGGTTTTGGTTCTGTAGAAATATTCAACATTTTCTTTGCCACAGAGTTTTGTTTTGCATTCATTCCAGCATCTGACCTTGTAGATTCACACAACAGATAGGGGAAATGAATTAAGAAGAAAATTCTGATATCTGTATTCCCAACAGAATATCCAGACAATGTTGAAGATTCTGAAGAAGTGTACTTCTTTTGTAAGCGCTTCATAGGCGGGGGAGTTTGCAGTCCAGAAATCCCATCCTTCCTTAGCCTCACTAGGTAAGACAGAGGGAGTGCAACCAAACAATGTCCACCAATGATAAAACCAAATTGGAAATGTTTTTGGAGCATTGTCATGCAAATTAAAGAACCAAGAATGAATCTCTAGTCTGTGAAAAAATGCTCTTAGCCAGGCCATTTTGTAATCCAGGTAATTGTAAGTAGCTGGTTCAATAGGAATAGAGAATTGTTTTTCTTGTGGAGGATCTTTCCATTGCTGGAAGCCCAAAACATTATTGATAATGCATTTTGAATATAAAATGCAGGAGAGAGTGGGTAATGTCAGCTGACTGGGTGTTTGTAAGAATGAGTTCATAAAATTGTCGAGTTTGTTGAGGATGATCACCAAGGTGATGTGAGTCACCAAAGCTTTGTAGCTGGTAAGAAAAAGGAGTTCTATCTATCATAGAAAATAATTGTCTCGAGAAGGTTTTGTGGGTGGTTTTGTGACAACAACTTTGTATGGTAGAGGTGGAAAATTGGCTAGGGACTAAAATACATTTTTTGTAGGAACAATTTTGTAGTCGTCATTCGTTTGTATACCTTTGCCTTTATCTTTGTTGCTCACTGTGAAGACCTGCATAAAAGGTGTTTTGCCACTCTTTCCTTGCAAAAACTCTCTTGTAAGGAAATCCGGTAAGGAATTGTTCTCTCCTTTGATGAATTCAAAGTCAAAATCAAAATAAGATAAAATGGTTGGCCATCTGGCAAAGATTGTTTTGAAACTAGACTCTTAACATCCTTTTGTAAAACATCTTTTGCAAATTTGCAATCAATGAGCAGAAGAATTTTTTTTAAAAAAAGATCATCTTGAAATTTGGAAATACAAAGTATGATAGATAAAATTTGTCTTTTGATAGTAGGATAACTTTGTTGCGTACTAAGCCAACTGCTAGAATGATGACGAACTAACTGTTGTTTATCATGCATTCTTTGTTTAAGGATTCCTCCATAACCTGTGCCAGATGCGTCTGTTTTTACAATCATGAATGCAGAGGGATGGGGAATACCTATACATGGTAAAGACTCGACCTTTTGTTTGATTTGTCTAACAATGTTAGTGTGTATAGCAGACCATGGTTCAGGATTTTTCCTAAGTCTTCTATACAGGGGATTATTTAAATAAGAAATTTGATTTTGTTTTAATTGTAAAAGATTGACCTGTTTGTAAATCAAAGAATTTTGTAAAAGTGAAACTTTGCGTTGCTTAGCAGCCGAAAGAAAATTGAAAGAGATTTGATTGCCAAGAATCTTGGTATGAACACCTGATTCATTGACCTGAAAGGGATAAATTTGTGTTAAAAATAGAGTACCAAGGATAATGTCATGGGTAATATTTCGTACAATCAGAAAAATATTTTTAAAGTAGTAGCCATTGTTTTGAATGTAACCTTTGTTAAGCTTGCACCTGGTGTTCAAATGTTCTCCATTGGCACTGCACAATTGTTCTTTTTTTCTTTCACAATACTAAGTAGGAATAATTCTTTCACGTATGCAGTTCTAGTCAACGCCACTATCAATAAGAGCTACTGCACTTGTAGAGAAATCATTGAATACTATTTTGACCGTAGAATACCATTTTTCAGTTGTCACATAAGAAATTGTACGAAGAAATTGTTCTTCAGAAATTGCAGTCTCAGGGATGTTTTCTATATTTGGAAAATTGTCAGGAATATGAGAGGAACTTGGAATCTGCGTTTCCAGGATGGAAAGTTTTGTATGGAGTTCTAGATCAGTAGCTTTGAGATTAATGATCTCATGTCTAAGATCTCGAACTTTAGCTTTTAGCTCATTGACTTAAATCTGGATATCTTTTGTAGTGAGTTATTGGAAAGGATTTGGCACTGGATATTTTTGGAAGAGTTTTGTCAGGCTTGGAGTTTCAATGTCAAACTTAATGACTTTCTTTTCTTGTTTAAGAATCAAGTCTTTATGGTTGCTTAGTTACTCCTTTTTTTTTCTCTTCATCAGAAATCTTTCCGATTAGATCAATCAGGAATTGTTTCTAATTTCTATTGGTGATGACGTTGATTACTTTGACAGCAGAAGAATCATAATATGATTCGTCTTCCTCAAAACTATGATTAGTAATCGACTTCTTTGACACTATCATATGAGTTTTGGGCTAAAATAGTTAGGAGCTTCTTCTGAAGTTCAGGTTGATCATCAAACAACCCATTGATCTTTTGTTCTGTTTTGCATTGGAAAGTTTTGTGCCCTGGTTTGCCACATTTGTAACAAACAACTGGCTTCTTTTTGGCGCTTTTCTTTCTGGAAGACGTTGGCTTAGAATTGAAGGGTGGAGGAGAATTGTTGGGAGGTTTTGTTGGCCTTTTGAATCTTTTGTGAACGCCTTTCTTAGGATGTTTACCTTTTGAAAAAGGAGCTTTAATATTTGTGATGCCAAATGCTTCACAGGGTACATAAAAGAAAATATTTACTGAAACAAGAAAACTTTGTTATGAAAACTTAAAACAGAGGGTACATAAAAGAAAATACAAACCGAAACAAGAAAACAGAAGAAAAACTTACAGATAATTTGTAATAGCAATATGCTTACAAATTGTCGAATTTGTAGAACTTGTACAGAGATTTGTAAAGGAGAAAATGAAAGAGGAGAGAGGGAAGTTTTGCAGATGGGAATTTATTGAGGAGAGTGTGAGCTCTCAAGTTGGCTCTTGTTTTTTGAGCGTCTGAATTCTCGATTCTTTTTTCGATGATTTGCCTGAATGAAATGTCTTCCTTATATAGAGCTGGATGGAGCTCAATAATAGAGGCGTAATGATTTCCAGTTGTTGTGCGCCAAAAGTTGGGCAGTAACTGTCAAAGGTAGATGCTTTGTCCGGTGCAAATCGTGAAAATTTTCTCCTTGAGACTGTACATGAATAGTAACTTGTCGGTACTTTAGATGAATAGTGGAATGTCGGGGAACAGTAGTGAATAGTGCACGCCGATAGTTTTGTCTTAACCTGTGAAATAAAATTTTTTAGTTGTAATGGCCCTTACTTTTGCCAAAGGTCATGACCTTTGCGCACTCTTTTCTTTTGTCTTTTGAATTTTGTTTTTGTCACATATCGTGAGGATCGTGTGAATTCTGAAGATCTTCAATTATGGGTTTCGTAGCAGGCTCTGCCGAACTTGAATTGTCATCTGCGACATCATTGTCAAGGATCTTTTGTAAAAAGATCTATCATATTGTTGGGTCATCTTTGAGGACTTCAAGAATATGTCTTTATTTTTTTGGTTAGTCCCTTGGATTTGGATTTTGTAGAGGAAGAAGAGACTTCAATTTTTGTTGGGGTTGATGGACCACAGGCAACGTCCTTTTTGTCAAATGAGCAAAAGTTTTGGAGGGTAAATTTTTTGGTTTTTGTTCCGCAACAATATTCAACATTTTCTTTGCCACAGACTTTTGTTTTGTGTTCATTCCACCATCTGACCTTGTAGATTCGCACAACAGATAGGGGAAATGAATTAAGAAGAAAATTCTGATATCTGTATTCCCAACAGAATATCCAGACAATGTTGAAGATTCTGAAGAAGTGTACTTCTTTTGTAAGCGCGTCATAGGCGGGGGATTTTGCAGTCCAGAAATCCCATCCTTCCTTAGCCTCACTAGGTAAGACAGACGGAGTGCAACCAAACATTGTCCACCAATGATAAAACCAAATTGGAAATGTATTTGGAGCTTTGTCATGGAAATTAAAGAACCAAGAATGAATCTCTAGTCTGTGAAAAAATGCTCTTAGCCAGGCCATTTTGTAGTCCAGGTAATTGTAAGTAGCTGGTTCAATAGGAATGGAGAATTGTCTTTCTTGTGGAGGATTTTTCCACTGCTAGAAGCCCAAAACATTCTTGATAATGCATTTTGAATATAAAATGCAGGAGGAAGTTGCGACATCTGTGGTATGGGTAATGTCGGTTGACTGGGTGTCTGTAAGAATGAGTTCATAAAATTGTCGAGTTTGTTGAGGATGATCACCAAGGTGATGTGAGTCACCAAAGCTTCGTTGAACCAAGTCTTTTGATGAAGAGATTTGTATGGGCAACTTTGTAGCTGGTGAGAAAAAGGTGTTCTGTATATCGAAGAAAATAATTGTCTCGAGAAGGTTTTGTGGGTGGTTTTGTGACGACAGTTTTGTACGGTAGAGGTGGAAAATTGGCTAAGGATTGAAATGCATTTTTGTAGGAACAATTTTGTAGTCGTCATTCATTTGTATACCTTTACCTTTGTCTTTGTTGCTCATTGTGAAGACTTGCATAAAAGGTGTTTTGTCACTCTTTCCTTACAAAAACTCTCTTGCAAGGAAATCCGGTAAGGAATTGTTCTCTCCTTTGATGAATTCAATGTCAAAATCAAAATAGGATAAAATTGCTTTCCATTTCGCAAAGATTTGTTTTGAAACCAGATTCTTAACATCCTTTTGTAAAACATCATTTGCAAATTTGCAATCAATGAGCAGAAGAAATTTTTTGCTAAAAAGATCATCTTGAAATTTGGAAATGCAAAATAAGATAGATAAAATTTATCTTTTAATAGTAGAATAACTTTGTTGCGTACTAAGCCAACTGGCAGAATGATAACGAACTAACTGTTCTTTATCATGCATTCTTTGTTTAAGGATTCCTCCATAACCTATGCCAGATGCGTCTGTTTCTATAATCATGAATGCAGAGGGATGGGGAATACCTAGACATGGTAAAGACTCCACCTTTTGTTTGATTTGTCTGACAATGTCAGTGTGTATAGCAGACCAAGCTTCAGGATTTTTCCTAAGTCTTCTATAGAGGGGATTATTTAAATAAGAAATTTGATTTTGTTCTAATTGTAAAAGATTGAGTTGTTTGTAAATCAAAGAATTTTGTAAAAGCGAAACTTTGCGTTGCTTAGCAACCGAAAGAAAATTGAAGGAGATTTGATTGCCAAGAATCTTGGTATGAACACCTGATTCGTTGACCTGAAAAGGATAAATTTGTGTTAAAAATAGAGTACCAAGGATAATGTCATGGGTAATATTTCGTACAATTAGAAAAATATTTTTGAAGCAATAACCATTGTTTTGAATGTAACCATTGTTCATGTAATAGCCCAACCCTAAATCATATTTATTTAATTAATTAAGCGATGTTATTTATTTTTCACATTTATTTATCTCATTGAATCATCCCAGTTGAAAAAAAGAAAAATTCATTTCGGTCTCCACTTTGCAATTCGAGTTTCATTTACCGAAAATAATTTTTTCGGAGAAATTGATATTAGGCCTCAATAATTATGATTTAAATGATTAAATTATTTTTCATGGCATCATAAAAAAAATAAAATAAATTATCACACCCGGTTTGACATTTTTTTTCCAACCCGTGCTCTTTTAAGCCCAATTTCGGCCTAACAAGTTTCTAACCCATTTGCTTATCTAATTACCATCATTAAGCCTTAATCATCATTAGCAAAAGCTGATTTTTTTTGCTTAATTTTCTGCCAAGTAATTTATTTGCCTAGGGTTCATTTTGCACCAAGTAATTTCAAAGCACTTTCTCTCTCTTCTTCTCTCCTCCTTCTCTCTACCCACAGCAGCGGCCCCCACCAGCTTTTATGGTGTTTTCCGGCCACTCTCTGGCAAGGATTTCAATCCCCAACCACCTCCCTCCACCGGCTATAATCTTTCACTCTCAAAATCACCAAATACCATCTCCACCTCCACTTATTTCAAGCTCAAAGTAAGTAACTTCAATCTTGTTCTTTGAATTTTTGGTTTATGCTTCTTGTTTTGGTTATTTTGATGATGGATCATGTTGTTTTATTGAATTAAGAATCATCTTGGTGATGGATCATGTTGGAGTTGAAGCTAGGGTTAGGGTTTTATGTTAATCATGCAAGCTTCATGTTCAAGTGTTGAATTTTGATTGTTTTAAATGAGATTTTGTGATCTTTAGCATTGGGAATGAATATCAAGATGTTTATGCTGATTTATATAAGTTAAAGAGTGATTTTAGTGGGTGGTTATGTGAAGAAAAAATTGAAAATATGTGAGTTAAAGCTGAGAAACAGACCTGAAACAGGGGCTCTACTTTGGGAATTAATTGGTACTGTTTGGCACATCCAAAATTCATGATTTTTGGTGTAGTGATATCTTGGTGAGTTGTATTTCAATAAGATTTGGAATTACTCAATTTCGAGTTGTGTGGACAAAGGTACGACCAATTTACTCAAGACTGTGCAGAATGCATCGAAACTGGGAACTGAACTGGAACAGTAACTTCACGGAAAAACTGGTATTGATTGGGTCCCTGAAAAATTATGTTTTTTTGTGTGTGGATAGACCAATGATTTCTCTTTAAAATTCTCTTGAATCTCCTTAATACGAGATCTGTGGAAAAAGTTATGGTCGTTTTGCTACGCCTACACAAATTGATCAGAAATTGTGCACGTCTTTGTTCTACCTTACTTTTAGGGCACTTATTATGTGAATCATGCTTTGTGTCCTAAATACGAGTTTTAGAGGATATTGTGAAATTTTTATATTGGGGTTTTATATCTCATTTGGAGGTCGGGAGTGAAAGACATGGATTTTCTAATGCAGATCATCAAACGGTAATATGAGTGAATACAGAAATCGCGACATTTGGAATTATTTTTTTTTTGTAAGTTTCTATACAATTATGGGTATTGCAAGGAAGTTACAAAGTCTAGTGAGTTCATTTTGATTATGTACAGAAGCTTACTTGGGTTGAAAATTGAGTTACATGAGTATGAAAATGAAATTTGAGAAGTGAGCAGATTAATAACTCACAATCAGTGTCCTCTGGACCAAGTTAGGGTGTTATATGAGCTTTTATGAACCTCGCAACACCCCTTATGGTATAAACCATTTGTCACACATTTCAGAAGTATTAAACCTTCTATTATCCATTTCAGAGGCATTAACCATTCTATTATCCTTTTCAGAAGCTTCACACTTTCCTTTATCCATTTCAAAAATATCAGCAAACCATGTGTCATTTATATCAATTAAAATCTTTTCATTATTACTCAATCATTTTCATTTGGTCTATTTTACTTCAATTTGTTGTATTTCAAGTTCAATAACTCTAACTGATTTAATTTATTATTTGAAATGCACAAGTTATATATCCCATTTTATTACTCAATTTCTGTTACACATATTTTTACTTACTCAATTAGGCGAGTAAGGATCATTTACTGACAACACATACTTACAATGACATTTATGAAATGGAGTTGAGGCCTCGTTATCGTTTCCGTTGTGCATAAGTATTATCAAGTGAGATATCACTTTAAAGACTTCAGGTACGTCCATTGCCTGTATCTTTAGAAATACGAGTGTATTTATCAACGTTATCATGTTTTGGTAAGTACATCAATGAATCAGTTTACACAGTGATTTATCAGTTAATTAGTGACCCTGTCAGTTATCATCTACGTCAGTTATCATCTATAGGGCATTCGCCCTTCAGTTACCCGTGCGGCTTCAGGCCAGGTCCCCGATCGGCTTGGCAGGTGTACACCTATCCATAGATCGTAACAATATCAAGGGGTTCACTATCAGATAATAACTAGCAATACAGTTTTGCATTTATTTCATTCACTGTTTTAACTTAAAATGAATTGCAAAGCGTAATCATTATTCAATGATCATTTAACAATTCAAGAACGCATGTACTGAGCTTCGGCTCACAGTTCGAAATGTTTTTCACTTTTTGTTTTAGGCAAATGCTCAGAGTATTGCCCTCATACCAGCAAATCAGCTGAAGAGAATAAGTGCAGCAGGGAAATCCATATGCATCAAAAGTAATGCCGTATATGCATACTTTAACGTTGTATTTGGAATTCTTCTGTGGATGAAGATGTAGATTACATGGTGAATTATCTTACTATGGTTTATAAACCTTACAATTGTTAACACTTGATTGTGAATGGATGATCATGTGTGAATGTGTATGGTTGAGATTATGCTTAACTGTGTTATATATAGCACTCATGTTTCAAGCCTTGTCCTTTTGGACGCTGGTAATGCCCTTATCAATGGATTCATCAAAGTGCAATTGAATGATTTATTAAGGAGAATATGAACAATGAAACATGTTTAATTTGGGGCGTTATAGATTTGGTATCGGAGCCATGTTGATAATTTCTTTATGAGATATAGAGTATCAGTTAAGATACTCAAAAATTGGTTAGTGAGGACTGAGGATTATTATGATATCCTTAGAGATTTGTGGCACTAGTAATGTCTGCTTATCTCACACATATTCTACTCGCATATTCTTCTTTGTCATTTGGATCCCTATAAAGTACATATGTTTTGATCTCAGGTAGCAGATTTGATGGAGATATTGAATAACAAGTTGAAGGTGCTCCAATGCATTTAGGTAAGTATGGTCATATGAGCCACCCATCTGAATGGTATGACATCCGTTCAGCTGGAATTGTTTATTTTTGAGATGTAAACTCTTGCTCTCTAGGCATGTGGCCCGTAGAGTTGTGGTCTCCAGTGTGTAGCCGTTGAGCTTGATTTTATATTCTTTTATACTTCTAGTCAATGCAGGGGATGTGATGTAAGGCTTTAAGCCTGGAAAATGGCCAGTTTTGTAATAACCCAACCCTAACTCATATTTATTTATTTAAATCATCTTTAGTTATTTCATTAATCATGTTTATTCAATTACTTTACCATGTTTATTGACTTAATCACTCATGGTTATTTGTTTAACCAAATCATATTCAATAAATTCAATTACGCTCCATTTATTTATTTAACGAGTTCCATCATGTTATTTAAATTTTCCATCTTCATTCATCGTATTTAATCTTCCCGGTTGGGAGATATTTCATTTTGGGTACCACTTTGCAACTCAAGTTTCATTGATTGTTAATTCGAAGTTTCGTTGATTGAATAAATATCAGGTGAATCGATATTAGGCCTCGGTAAGTATAAATTAGTGATTAATTATTTTTTTTATCTTCGCTAAAAATTTAAGTCCGAGCAATGCAATTTTTATTTTTGTTCAACCCTCCGAATAATTTTTCAAGCCCTAATTTAGCTTTTTGGGCCCAAAACAAAAGCCCAAAACCTTACTAACTTTTGCTATTTCACTAATTACTCATTTTAGCACCTAATTTTAATTAGTAAAAAGCTAATTTTTGGGAGAATAATTTTCAGCCACATGTAGCTACTAAGTGGCACTTTATAAACACAAATATTCGGCCCAAAACACAAGCTCATCCCCCCATTTTCTCTCTCTCCTTCACAGTAGAAACAGGGGCAGCATCTGCTCCCCCTTGTGCCGCCACTTTGGGTGGTTTCCGGCCACTTTTGCGGCCACTTCTCGGCTACCCCGACTTCCCCTTGCTTCCAGCTATCATGCCCAACCATTTACTTATCTCAAAATAGCTCCCTCCTTCCTCTAATTCAAGCTTAAAGTGAGGTATATCACAAACCCTAACTTGTTTTATCTTGAGTTTTATGGTTGTTTTCTTTATGGGTTATGTTTGGATGATCAAATTCATAGTTATTGTGCAATTTTTATCGAGTTTGCAGATGTTTGGAGTTATGGGTATTTGATCAAGAGCGTGTTTTTCATGATTTTGCATTCGTTTATATGCCACTGTCGAAATTCTGGAAATTATAGGATTGTCCAAAAATTCTGAAATTTTTATTGTAGGCTCTCTGTATTATTTGGGATTTTCTGAAAACATTTCAAGAAGTTTGGACGTGTCATCAGTGAGTTATGAAATTTTGAAGAAATTTGCCCTGTTTTGGATACGAATTTAGTAATTATGTATTAATGAAGTTGTTTAAAGTTTGGATATATATATATGAGGCCTTAAATGATCTTTTGTATCTTATTGTGGTGATTTGGAATTATTTTAAGTGACTTTCAAGTGAGTTTTATGTGAAAAAAGGAGGAGAAAGTTAAATCAGTGAAGGGCTGGAATTTCAGGAAATTAGGGCCGACTTTGGGATTAAAATCGTAATGAACGGTCCAGCCAAAAATTATGATTTTTGGTGGGTAGATATTTCAGTGTGTTATATTTCAAATGCCTCTTGAATCGCCATAATATGAGGTATGTACAAAAAGGTTTGGTCGTTTTACCAAAACTGTGCAAAATGAGATCAAAACTGATACACTTGTGTTTTAGTCCCATTTTGGGAATCCTATTGTGGGAATCGTATTTTGAGTTGTAAATGAACGTTTTTAGGGACTTCTTAATGTTCTCATATTGAGGTTCCATGTATCCATTTGAGCTCTTGAATGAAAGTTATGAATTTTTGAAGTGAACTAACCTGCTTGGATGTAAATAAGGTTGTTATTATAATTTCTGTGCAGTGTATACTTGGAGGAAAATTCTGAAACTTTTATGGTAAACTGCTCATATTATTTCTGAATTTCCTGTAAGATCTCATGAAATTTGGCTGAGTATTTTGAGTTTGATGATTTTTGAAAGTATTTTGAGTAACTGTATAAAGAGCAATACAACAGATCAATTGAGATTGATCATGCACTCATTTTGTGTATTTTGGGCCAAGTCATTTATAGGGGGAAATAAATATTCATGGACTTTTATGGAGCTTTTAGCTTGTTTTTGAGCTTTGATTCAGTTATGGATTTTAGAAAGAAAATACCATGCTTGGTGAGCTTAATAGCTTCTAATGAGTTCAATGACCCATTTGAGGTGGAATTCTTTATCTAATGGATTTAAGAATGAAATATGAGAGGTGGGATGTTGTGACTTATCAGACCAAGTTATTGCAGTTTGTGCCATTGAATCAAGATATACCTCTCTTGGCCTCAGACCTCTATTACTTACTCAATTTAGATTGTATCAAATGTATTTATCAAGCCAGTCTAGTGTACTCGCTGTTATCTTGAACCAAGTTACACATCAGCGAGCCTTAAACTTGTATCAGCAACTTATTTAAGAAAAGGCCGTAACCATTCTCTCAGTTATCGCCATCTAGGCCTTTTCCTCTGTAATACCATTTATCTCATCGTGGACTATTTTACTTTCATCAATTCAGTTTTGAATTTATATTGAAATACACGAGTTATGTATACCATTTAATTACTCAATTTATGTTACGCATACTTTTATTTACTCAATTGTGCGAGTGAGGATCATTTACTAACTACACATACTTTCAATGACATTGATGAAACAGAGTTGAGGCCTAGTCATCGTTCCCCATTATGCATAAGTGCTATCAATTCATAACATATTTATCAAGTCCAGTGATATTTATGAAATAGCTAACTTGTATCAGGTCAGATGATATTTTTTAAAGGCTCAAGGTACGTCCATTGCCTGTATCTTCAGAAAGCATATCATGTTTATCAAGTTACAACTCTTAATGAGTTTATCAATGAATCCGTTTATACAGTGCTTTGCCATTTAACTTGTGACCCCGTCAGTTATCATCTATAGGGCGTTAGCCCATCATTTACCCACGCGGCTTCAGGCCAACTCTTGATTGGATTGGCAGGTGTACAGCTATGTATAGATCATATCAGTGCAAGGGGTTCACATCCAGATAATAATGAGCAATTCAATTTCATATTACTTTAATTTTCATTTTTATTGCCAACTAAATGAATTGCAAAGACGGGTACCCATCACCAGTGTTTCTATGGTCATTTTACAAATATAGGGATGTATGTACTGAGTTTTTGCTCATGTTTTCGAATTGTTTTCATGCTTTCCATTTTAGGTGATGAAGTATCACATATTCCTCCTTTTAGCAAGCCTTTTTAAAGGTTGTCAGATGCTCACAGTGGATTCAGCATAGCATGAATATTGGAACCGACCTTAGGGTCAAGTACTTGTGTGGTATGGTTAAACCATTATGAACTTCGGTGTTGAAGTGTTTCAGTTTACTAGATTTTGTGATTGTAAGCACGAGTTGCGAGATTAAATGGTTTCAGTGAGCCTTGTCCTTATCAGGACGGCGGTAGCGCCTTCGTTTACTGAGTCTTTCGCTGCAATTATCAGTAATCATGTCATTATTATTTTGGGGGCGTTACAAGTTTGTAAGCGAAACTCTGTCCGTTCCGCCCCAGCGATTTAAGAATCACTAACACTCCTAGCCATAGGGTTGGGGGTTGTTAGAAATGTGTCCTATGAAAGGCCCTTGGCTCATTTTGAGGTTAAATGTATAGGGAAAACCAAGTATGGGCAGAATACACAAGTTCAATCAACTTGGCAGTTTTGATAAGTGCACAATGACCGATCTTGAAGTAACCTTTGTCCATGATCACCATGATTTATGCAAGGATTTTCCATCATGAGTTTAACTTTGAGGAGATATCTTTCATATGAAACAAGTTTCAAGTGGATTAGAGATCATGTGGTCATTCAAAACTATTAAACAAGTCAAATTCTACAAACTGGGCAAAATCCTAATGCACAAGGTCTTAGTTTTGCTCACTTGCAGCTTATGCATTCCGTCAGACAGGGATGTTTTTGTTAGTCCATGTCAAAGGACAGGAAGTAACCCTTCCAATGACCTATATTGTAGCACATTTAGAGACCAGTGGTTAATGAAATTCAGCCTAGAAGTCTGATGGCACAGACTGTTCAAGTCATTGGATACATACAATTTTGAGCTTATATTTCCTCATCATATTGCTGCCATTTTGTGCGCTTCTCGAATCCCATGGCAATTGCTTCAATATGCCTCATTGATTGCAGATATTTTCTTTTGTAACTCAAGGATTTCATCTAAGTGAGCTATGTGGGGTTTCTTGATGTAGTATCCCCTGAATTGTAGGATTTGGGAGAGGCGTGTTCTATGGTACATAAGTTCTAAAACCATTAACTATCGATGATTCCATATAAGAGAAACCAAGGACAATTGAGAGAGACATTTTGCTTCAATCTATTCCAATTCAAGACTTGCTTACATTGCCCAAACTCTTGCCAGCAGTCCGTTGAATCCACCTCCATCCGTGAAGGAGACATTACTCTTGAAAATATTTCACTGCATTTTCTGGAAACTTAGCATCTACCATTGTCCTTGTTGGATTAGCAACTGTTGAATACTCCTCACTTTGACCAGGGGCTTCATCTTTTTGTCTTCATGGCATCTCCCCATCAAGTTTGCATTATCATTTACTCTCATGTCACATCTTTATCAGTTTTGGTCACTTTCTTCTGCTTTTAAGAGCCCAATTGCTGCTAATAGCTGGTTTATG
Source organism: Selenicereus undatus (assembly GCA_017589665.1). Classification (NCBI taxonomy): domain Eukaryota; kingdom Viridiplantae; phylum Streptophyta; class Magnoliopsida; order Caryophyllales; family Cactaceae; genus Selenicereus; species Selenicereus undatus. The sequence continues at coordinate 58,431,484 of JACYFF010031957.1, forward strand.
ATTGGGATGCACCCATGTCAATAGATGATAATTTTCTAGCACGCCTGAATAGAAGGTAGATTTTAACTACGCTTTGTATAGCAGTTGATTGTTGTCAAATTTCTGGAATCCATTCCTGAGGGAAATGTGACGTGTCTACCATTTTAGCTGATTCAATCTAAGTTTCCTTCGAAAGATCACTTGCATAAACCTTAAGTTTGACTATCAAAATATTTGCCATGCATTTGGACTGCGTCAGTGAGAAATTTTGATGGGTTACTACCCCGTAGAAAAATGTCTTCAGTTGATTCATACTACAGGACTCTAGAGTGGAAAGTATGACCCAGTGGAACCTTAAGAATGGATTTGAGGAGTGGAGAAAGTTTCATTGTAATAGGGGTTCCACGAGATAAAAGGGTGAACATTGGAACATTTTATCTAACTGGTGAAACTAATATTTGGTGGAACATTGTTAAAAATAGGCTCTTAGGGCCTAACTTCACTTCGAGTCACTCTAGATTGCTAAGTGGGAACTAACAAATGCACATGGTGCGGTAGCCCAGAGCACCTAATCGCTTCCTGTTCCCGAAAACTGAAGGCTGTAGAGAAGGGCTCTCACTTTCAAGGCTTAGAGCTATAGGAAAGGCTTATGTGTTGAGCAAGAAGGAAGTTGCCATCTCTGGTGCAGTAGTTACTGAAGCTCTCTTTTAATTTCGAAACCCCCTTTGTCAATTGATTGATTCAGTTGCCACTCATTCATTTATATCCACTCAATCTACCATACAACTGAACCTTGATAATAGGGAGGCATAAAACAATTATGGACTCAAGTTATCCAATGACTTTAGAGTCGAGCATTCTATCCCTCATAGACTTGTTTCAATTACTATTGGTGGGATAGTATTCCCTAGAGTTCTGATTCAATTTGACTCATCAAACGTTGATATCATGCTGAAAATGAACTGCTTGTATACTTATGGGGTCAAGATGGATTGTGATAACCCTAAGGTTATTACAAGAGATGAACAAGGAAGAGAACTATGTTTCATGGTCACAGAGGGGGGAAAAAAACCCATGTCCTTTAAAGTTTGTCACGAAAACAAGTGAGCTCTTATGACAAGGATATGTTGTGTATTGGTGTTATGCTATTAACATTCGTGATCAAAGATTATTGGAACATAAGGAAACAGTTACTAGGACTGCTCCGTAAAGAGAAATTGATTATACGAGTGAATTAATCCCCGAGGCTCAATCTATCTCCAAAACCCCATATCGTATGGCCCCAATTGAGCCTAAAGAACTGAAGTTTCAGTTAGAGGAGTTATCATAGAAGAGATTTATTAAACCATCACTGTGTGCCATCATGGGATGCCTATTCCTATTTGCAAAGAGGAAGAATGAAACCTTGTGGTTAGGTAATGTTTTTGAGAGCTGAACAAGAGCACCATCAAAAACACAAACCCATCGCCCCAAGTAGATGGCTTATTGAACCAACTGAAGGGAACAGGAGTATCTTCTGAAATCGATTTGAGGTGAGGGTACCACAACTCAGCATTATACCTGAAGGCATTACCAAAACCGTGCTACGGATCATGTATGGGTCATGATGACTTCACTGTGATGCCTTTGGCCTAATCTAATCAACTGCCCCGCGTCGTTTACGGATCTTATGAATAGAATTTCAGACCATATCTAGACAAGTTGTGGCGGTGTTTATAAAAAAAAAGATATCTTGAAATACTCCAAGGATAAAGATGAGCATATTGTTCATTTGATGACAGTATGATATAGACCTTAAAAGAGCATCAATTACATAGTAAATGCAAGAAGCATGAATATTGTTAGAAACAATGATATTTTTGGAACATATGGTTTCAAAGGAAGAGATTAAGGTTTATTTGAAAAAGTTGAAAGCAGTTACGAAGTGCTCAAGACCCACCAATGCACTGAGATTAGAAACTGTTTGAGTTTAGCAAGGAATTATCAAGTTCAGAAAGGATTGTCAAATATCATCTTCCCTTACCAATTTGTTGAAGAAAGCTATAAAGTTAGCAAGAAGTTAAACTGGTGGCTTATGCCTCCCAACAACTCAAGCCTTATGAGAAGAATTACCCTACCCATTTCTGTAGTTTTTACATTGCAAAGTTGGAGACATTACTTATATGGGGTACCATGCAGAATCAATACTGATCATCAAAGCTTGAAGTACATCTTCTCACAAAAGAAGCTCAGTCTACATGAAACATCAGTTGTGGCAGATCAAATGCAAATCAAGAAAGAGAAATATTATGGCAGATGCCCTAAAAAGGAAGACACAACATACCTTGAACATTGTAGTAAATACTCAACTGAATCTCTTGAGAGAGCTTGGGGACTTGCACATTCAATTAGCGTCGCACAGGAACGTGAATGTTCAATTGTTGGCACTTATCTTACAGCCCTCCCTAATGGAGGAACCTGGAGTGAATGAAGATAGTGATCCTGAGCTCCATAGAGTAAATCAAAAATCAAAATCTGAAGAGAGTAAAGCTTAGAGGAGGCTCACGACACTTACTCTTCGGTGCATCCAGGGGACACCAAGATGTGTAGAGATCTAAGGCAATATTTTTGGTGTAATAATATAAAAAGAGAAATTGCAAAATATGTGGATGAATGACTGATTTGCTAAAAACCCAAAGCAGAACACCAACACACCATAGGTGAATTGAGACCTTTAGAAATCCCCACTTGGAACTGGGATTCAACTTCAATGAACTTTATCATGGGATTTCCTCAGATATAGTGTCTGACAGAGATCAGAGATTTCAAACCTGTTTGGCATGCACTTCAATGAACCTTTTGAAGTAAATTGAACTTTAGCAGTTCTTATCATCCCAAGCATCTAAAAATACCAATGGATCCAACTCTTCTATGTTGGCGCCTGTCGTGCTTCATGACCAACATTGCATTTGATGAAAGTATGGAACTCCCAGCAGTCAACGTTATGATAGCACTAGTAGAGAATCCTTCATTAAACATCAAGACAAAATGACGGCAGATATTGACAACAAATCATCTTATGGGTCATGAAGATCTTCTTCAGCATTGCATACGGTAGCATAACTTAGAAGACTCTTGAAAGCATACCATTAGAATCGACAGAAAAGCTATGTTGATAAAAGAAGGAGATTTCTGAAATTCTCAGTATATGATAGGTTTTCAGAAAGTCTCACCAACTAAGGGTGTAAGGAGGTTGCACTGCCACCTAAATTGAGGCCAAGATCTTTTGGATCATATCAGTTCATTGAAAGGTCAGATTCCATGACTTGTCTACCAGATCTGCCTATATAACTCAAACATGTGCATAACATGTTCCGTGTTTCTTACCTTACAACTCAGGTAATACATTTCAGATCCTGACCATGCTGTCATAATCAAATTCGTTGTAGCCATTGAGGTTCTTGTGTTTCAAGGGCATCTAATTCAGATATTGGATCATAGGGTTAAGTAGTTCAGCATCAAGCAGATACCTTAAATCAAATTGCTTTGGGCGAATAATATCTCCTCATAAACTACTTGAAAAACTGAGGATCAAGTGAATGTCACGTACCCATATTTATTTGGCATAACCTTGCATCTATTGGTAAAGTTCATAAGTTTCGAGGACAAAACTCTTTAAGGGCGGAAGGCTGTAATAGCCCGACCCTAAATCATATTTATTTATTTAATTAAGCGATGTTATTTATTTTTCACATTTATTTATCTCATTGAATCATCCCAGTTGAAAAGAAGAAAAATTCATTTCGGGCTCCACTTTGCAGTTCGAGTTTCATTTACCGAAAATAATTTTTCGGAGAAATTGATATTAGGCCTCAATAATTATGATTTAAATGATTAAATTATTTTTCATCGCATCATAAAAAAAAAACAAATTTAATTATTGCACCCAGTTTGAAATTTTTTTTCCAACCCGAGCTCATTTAAGCCCAATTTCGGCCTAACAAGTTTCTAACCCGTTTTCTTATCTAATTACCATCATTAAGCCTTAATCATCATTAGAAAAAGCTGATTTTTTGCGCTTAATTTTCAGCCAAGTAATTTATTTGCCTAAGGTTCACTTTGCACCAAGTAATTTTCAAAGCACTTTCTCTCTCTTCTTCTCTCCTCCTTCTCTTTACCCACAGCAGCAGCCCCCACTAGCTTTTATGGTGTTTTCCGGCCACTTTCCGGCCACTCTCTGGGAAGGATTTCAATCCCCAACCACCTCCCTCCACCAGCTATCAACTTTCACTCTCAAAATCACCAAATACCATCTCCACCTCCGCTTATTTGAAGCTCAAAGTAGGTGACTTCAATCTTGTTCTTTGAATTTTTGGTTTTTTCTTTTTCTTTTGGTTATTTTGATGATGGATCATGTTGTTTTTATTGAATTAAGAATCATCTTGGTGATGGATCATGTTGGAGTTTGTTAAGTTCGTGAGTATTCTACCACAAGAGGGGGGTGAATTGTGGTGTCTGATTTTCGCGTTGTGAATAACAAACACCCTTGTGACTTGTTTGCAGAGGGTGTTCTCAAATATTGCAAATGCGAAAATCACCAAGATAAATGTGGAAAATAAAGCACACACAATTTTTACGTGGAAAACACCTCTAGCCTAACTGAGGTGTGAAAAACCACGACCTACCTCATGTAGGATTTAACCACTTAACTAAACCGGGCTTAACTCGTTACAAATGTAACACACCTTGTTACAACTTGCAACCACGTAACCTCCTTCTCTAGGACAGGTTACACCACGTCCAAATCTCACCAGATTGGACACGTCCAAAGTCCCCACGACTAGGACACACTCACTCACTTTCGACTGATCTGGGATCAAAGTCAACAAACACCTTACTGGGGGTGCTTCTTACTAAGCAGATGTAAGGTACAATGAAAATCCTATTATGCCAATATATTGAAAGCTCAGTTTAAACACAACTTGTGTCGGTCTTCCTTTTCTCAAGTGTAGCTCGAAAAATTCTTCTCACTAGAAAAACCACTTTTGAAATTTTTCCTTTTTACGTATGTTGTGTTTTTCTTGTTTTTCTCTCTTGCTTTGTTTTTCTGTCTCAATGGGAGTGAAAAAACTCAGATTTTATACACAAAAATCCAACAGTCAAGACAAAAGAATCAGCTAAGCATGGAAAACGATTTTCAAGCAAAGATACTCCCCAACAGCTAGTGATAAACTTTTCCCAAAGTATAAGGGATTTGTTATCTTAAGGGATAACCCTTATCTTCCCATAGCCGTGAAGAAGATTCAAAAGGCAACCAGAAATCTTCAACTTTTGAAATTTTATCATATCCGAAAATATAGGCAAAGGGAATCTTTTAGTTTTGGCAAATCTCTCAAAACCTATTTTCGCAAATCTCCCATAATATTTTCAAGAAATATCCTTTCCAGAAAAATAGCAATCTTGGAGTTTAAAGAAAGTATTCTGGAGATCTTGGCCAACCGAAATGAATTTTCAAAGATAACCGGGTATGGCCACTTCAGTTCAGAAACACCCTAGGCACCCTGTTTGCAGGGTTGTTCGCAACTGGTGTTCTGAAGCACTTAGCGCATATACCGATTCAAGAGGTATTTAAAAAGTGTTTTCAATATTGGCATATTAACAAGAGTCTAAATAAAACCTATATACCCAAGACTTCTTGTTTTGAACCAGTCATCTTGTCCAAGATTTGTAGAGCTGCTGTGAACACCAAGGCCACCTTGTTTGCTGGGGTTGTTCTTTGCATTGCTAGAGTTCAGGAACATGCCTTACAATCAACTGTCGAGATGACGTTCTTGACTTAATATAGAATCACCAATTAAAACCTGTTTTGAAGACTTGTTCTCACATGTAGCAAACCAGTTAATACAATAAAGATTACAAACACCAGTTAGGCCTGTTTGGAGATCGTGTTTGGAGCAACATTACTTGGACAAATTTTTACACTTGGATTTGTTATCATCAAAACTGAAATATAATAACTCAACAGAGTTGAAGCTAGGGTTAGGGTTTTATGTTAATCATGCAAGCTTCATGTTCAAGTGTTGAATTTTGATTGTTTTAAATGAGATTTTGTGATCTTTAGCATTGGTGATGAATATCAAGATGTTTATGGTGATTTATATAAGTTAAAGAGTGATTTTAGTGGGTGGTTATGTGAAGAAAATATTGAAAATATGTGAGTTAAAGCTGGGAAACAGACCAGAAACAGGGGCTACTTTGGGAATTAACTGGTACTGTTTGGCACATCCAAAATTCATGATTTTTGGTGTAGTGATATCTTGATGTGTTATATTTCAATAGGATTTGGAATTACTCAATTTCAAGTTGTGTGGACAAAGTTATGACCAATTTACTCAAGATTGTGCAGAATGCATTGAAACTGGGAACTGAACTGGAACAGTAAGTTCACGGAAAAACTGGTATTGATGGGGTCACTGAAATTTGTTTATTTTTGGTGTGTGGATAAACCAATGAGTTCTCTTTAAAATTCCTCTTAAATCGCCTTAATTCGAGTTCTATGGAAAAAGTTATAGTCGTTTTACTACGAATGCGCAGATTGATAAGAAATTGTGCACGTCTGTGTTCTACCCTACTTTTAGAGACCTTATTATGTGAATCATGCTTTGTGTCCTAGATAAGAGTTTTAGAGCACATTGTGAAATTTTCATATTGGGGTTTTATATCTCAGTTGGAGGTTGGGAGTGAAAGATATGGATTTTCTAATACGGACCATCAAACGGTAATATGAGTGAATACAGAAACCGCGACATTTGGAATTATTTTTTTTTGTAAGTTTCTATATAATTATGGGAATTGCAAGGAAGTTACAAAGTGTAGTGATTTCATTTTGATTATGTACACAAGGTTACTTGGGTTGAAAACTGAGTTACATGAGTATGAAAATGAAATTTGGGAAGTGAGCAGATTAATAACTTACAATCAGTGTCCTTTGGACCAAGTTAGGGTGTTATGTGAGCTTTTAAGAACCTAACAGCACCCCTTATGGCATAAGCCATTTGTCACCCATTTCAGAAGTATTAAACCTTCTATTATCCATTTCAGAGACATTCACGATTCTATTATCCTTTTCAGAAGCTTCACACTTTCCTTTATCGATTTCAGAAATATCAGCAAACAATGTGTCATTTATATCAGTTAAAATGTTTTCATTATTACTCAATCATTTTCATTTGGTCTATTTTACTTCAATTTGTTGTATTTCAAGTTCAATAACTCTAACTGATTTAATTTATTATTTGAAATGCGCAAGTTATGTATCCCATTTTATTACTCAATTTCTGTTACACATATTTTTACTTACTCAATTAGGCGAGTAAGGATCATTTACTGACTGCACATACTTACAATGACATTTATGAAACACAGTTGAGGCGTAGTTATCGTTTCCATTATGCATAAGTATTATCAAGTGAAATATCATTTTAAAGACTTCAGGTACGTTCATTGCCTGTATCTTTAGAAATCAGAGTGCATTTATCAATGTTATCATGTTTTGGTAAGTACATCAATGAATCAGTTTACACAGTGATTTATCAGTTAATTAGTGACCCCGTCAGTTATCATCACTTTAGATGAAGAGTGGAATGTCGGGGAACTGTAGTGAATAGTGCATGCTGACAGTTTTGTCTTAGCCTGCGAAATAATTTTTTTTTAGTTGTAATGGCCCTTAGTTTTGCCAAAGGTCACGACCTTTGCGCGCTCTTTACTTTTGTCTTTTGAATTTTGTGTTTGTCACATATCTTAAGGATCTTGTGAACTTTGAAGATCTTCAATTGTGGGTTTCGTAGCAGACTCTACCGAACTTGAATTGTCATTTGCGACATCACTGTCAAGGAGGTTTTGTAAAAAGATCTGTCTGATTGCTGGGTCATCTTTGAGGACTTCAAGAATATGACTTTGTTTTTTTTGTTAGTCCCTTGGATTTGGATTTTGTAGAGGAAGAAGAGACTTCCATTTTTGTTGGGGTAGATGGACCATGGGCAACGTCCTTTTTCTCAAATGAATGAAAGTTTTGGAGGGTAAATTTTTTGGTTTTGTTCTGTAGAAATATTCAACATTTTCTTTGCCACAAAGTTTTGTTTTGTATTCATTCCACCATCTGGCCTTGTAGATTCGCACAGCAGATAGGGGAAATGAATTAAGAAGAAAATTCTAATACCTGTATTCCCAACAGAATATCTAGACAATGTTGAAGATTCTGAAGAAGTGTACTTCTTTTGTAAGCGCCTCATAGGAGGGGGAGTTTGCAGTCCAGAAATCCCATCCTTCCTTAGCCTCACGACGTAAGACAAAGGGAGTGCAACCAAAGATTGTCCACCAATGATAAAACCAAATTGGAAATGTATTTGGAGCTTTGTCATGGAAATTAAAAAACCAAAAATGAATCTCTAGTCTGTGAAAAAATGCTCTTAGCCATACCATTTTGTAATCCAGGTAATTGTAATTAGTTGGTTCAATAGGAATAGAGAATTTTCCTTCTTGTGGAGGATTTGTCCATTGCTGGAAGCCCAAAACATTCTTGATAATGCATTTTGAATATAAAATGCAGGAGGGAGTTGCGACATCTGTGGTACGGGTAATGTCAGCTGACTGGGTGTCTGTAAGAATGAGTTCATAAAATTGTCGAGTTTTCGAGGATGATCACCAAGGTGATGTGAGTCACCAAAGCTTCGTTGAACCAAGTCTTTTGATGAAGAGATTTGTATGGGCAACTTTGTAGCTAGTAAGAAAAAGGTCTTCTGTATATCGGAGAAAATAATTGTCTCGAGAAGCTTTTGTGGGTGATATTGTGAGAACAGTTTTGTATGGTAGAGGTTGAAAATTGGCTAGGGACTGAAATGCATTTTTTGTAGGAACAATTTTGTAGTCGTCATTCATTTGTATACCTTTGCCTTTGTCTTTGTTGCTGTAATGGCCCGAACCTAATCCTCTTTCTAATCTTCTTTTTAATTACATTGAAGTATATATATATATATATATATATATATATATATATATATATATATATATATATATATATACATATATATGGAAAAAAAAATGTAAACCAATAAATTTTTTTTTTTGAGGGGCCGAAGCCCCTTGGTTGATTTTTTTTAGCCTCCTTCACGGGGAGGGATTAGGGAGAGAGGGCAGGGGGGCCCGACACAGTGAAAGCGCAGAGAGAGAGAGAGGAAAGGCGGGGCTGTGGTGGCCACCGGCGACCGGCCGACGTCGCCTGGCCGTCCCACGCCCCAGCCGCCCACCATCTGAGCGAGCATAGAGAGAGACAGGAGGGTCGCGAAGAGAAAGAAGAGGTCGGGCTTTTAACCCGGCAACCACACACCCACTGGCAGAGAGGGACGACAGGGGAAGGTCACCAGCGACCGGCCGCCACGCCTGACCGTTCCTCCATGCCGGTCGTCGCCTCAAACCGGGCCAGAGGAGGAGAAACATCGAACACAAGGGGGGGTGGCCTTCGACCCCTGTTCCGGTGCCACACCCACGCAGGACGCCGATCACGGTAGCCTCCCTCCACGGTCGCCGCCGGCGGTGGTTTGGCAGATGGGTGGTGACCAGTACATGGGGAGCAACGGGGCGAACCGAGCCCACATCGAGCCACCCAAATCAAACCCTAAAATGGGTCTTTTAGCTTCGATTCGAGGTGGGTTTCCTCATCCTCCTATTTACGGTTAAATTGTTAATTTCGATAAAGCTTATTGATTATTGATTATAGTTTGTTAAGGTTGAATTCAATAGTTATTGATTATAGTTGTTCAGGTTGAATTCAATAGGTATAGATTATAGTGGTTCAGGTTGAATTCAATAGTTATTGATTATAGTTCATTCAGAGTTATTGATTATAGTTGTTTAGGTTGAATTCAATAGTTATTGATTATAGTTCACTCAGTTTGTATTCGATAGTTATTGATTATAGTTCGTTCAACTTGAATTCAATAGTTATTGATTATAATTCGTTCAGGTTGAATTTGAATCAATTATCAGTGATATGAGGAAATTTTAGCGTAAATTGAATGATACTCCATGTATATATATGTTAGTCGTACTGAACTAAAGTTTATCGACGACTAAAGTTATAGTTTAACGACTATATATCATTTGGTAACTATATACAATCATTGAATACGTCAAGTTTATCGATTATATACAATTATCGATTATATAAAATTTATACATAAGTTATCAAATATATATATACATGGATAAATTATCATTGCTATGAAGGAAATTACTGATTATATGAAGGCTTCGGTTTATAAAGAGCATTGAATATATGATGTTCGTCGCCGGTTTATAACGTTAAGTTCATTGACGCCGGTTTATAACGTTAAGTTCATTGAATACATAACGCTCATCGATTAGACAGGCTCACTATTCCCATAAAAGCATTAATTATACAACGTAGATTAATTATGCATTTCATTTTCATTCATGATTTATGCATTTTATCAATTTTATATATAATGTTCATCATTAGCGATTATATAATGTTTATTAATTGCATTTTATTGATCATATATAATGTACATCATTATTAAGCATATAACGTTCTTGATTCTATAACGTTCATTGATTATGCATTTTATCGATTGTATATAATGTTCATCGCTATTCATCATATAACGCTCGCCGATTATGCATGATTATAGTATCGATTATATGCACGAATATAATAGCGACTGCCAATAGATCTTGATCCGTAAGGTAGACATGGAAACCATGATCCATCAGGTGAATACATGGATTATATGATAGACATTTTAGGTAGAAAATAGTTTCACCTTAAATTGGAGCAGAAGTGAGGCCATCTCGGTACGTACATTGCCTATGTTCTTCAAAAACTCTATGTTCTTCAAAAACTCACAGTATTCTCAGCAATGAAAAATCAAAATAAGATTCATTTAATGAACCAAGTTCTCAATGTTTTGTCACATAAACAAGTGGCCCCGCCAATTATCATCAGGGCTTATGCCCTTCAGTTATCAAGGCTTATGCCGACCAGTATACCCGCGCGCGGCGTCAGGGCTTATGCCCATCAGTTATCAAGGCTTATGCCGACCAATATACCCGCGCGCGGCGTCAACTCAGGCTTCTCGATCGGCCTGGGGGGTGTGAGCACCTAAAGTACAATCGTTTCAAGAAGTACATCGACCAAGGGGTTCACTTTTAGTAAGAATCAACAAATCAATTTTACGTATACATTCTCTCTCTCCTGTTTGCAAAGCAAAATATTTTGAAATGCGGGCGCCCAACCATTTACCCCCCAAGTCTGTTTTACTGCATAGGGATGTACGTCTGAGTTTCGGCTCTTGTTTCGAAACATGTTAAGGAGAAAATAGTTTCATGTCTAGTCGATAGACCTTAGTTTATCGATCGACATTACATAGACATTAGTTTATCGATCGACATTTTTAAGTCTATTGCCTCTATATGTTTATCGATCGTATACACCGTATCTATTATATAGTTTATCGACTGCATAGTTCATCGTAGCGTATCCATGGATTATGTGAGGGGCATTGAGTCTATTCATATCGTATGGTGATTACATGACGTTTGTCAATTGTATATTATAATCAAGGTCCATAATGCTTTATGACATGATCGCTAAGTGCTTAATTGTTTATCAGTCACCTGTTTTCGTCGACAAGTCATTGGTAACGAAATAACCTAAAACCATCGGATTTATCAACTGAGTGAGTCAGGTGACCAGTAAATTGGTCGAGGGAGAAGGGATCTTTAAAGGTTACTTGCATTTTTAGCTTAACCAACCCAGTACCTCCCCAGAAGCGTGCATGTAACTTCAACTCATACGTTACAAGCTCATTATATGTTTCAAGCTCATTATTTGGCAGAGGATGCAAAAATCAGTATTTCATTTCTCTACCAGTAAAGAGAGGATTCAAAGTTCAATGTTAGATCATGTTGCCAGTAGGCATATGTGGAAGTTACATGTTTCATAGCTCTATTAATATGCAGTAGAGTCATCATAGCTCTGTTAATATGCAGTAGTGTCAAGAGAAACATGGTCCAAGGAGACTTCCAATTTCTATGATGGCTTACGAAATGATATACTTTATTGTGAGGGTCAATGGTCATTTAGCTACATTAAGAGTCAATAGTTTACCAATCACATGACGTAGTTATATGCCTCATCTTATAGTTATCGTTCTCTATATTCTCACAGAAACCTATTTTTGCATCCTAGCATCTACTGTGTGGTATAGTGGTGAGACTTGTATCACATGGAACATGAGGGCTGTTTTAGTGGCATTGCTAACTTTATATAGTTTACTACCTGACGGCATCTTTAACGACATCTAATTACTGCTTATGTTAATATATGATATATGCAAGAAAGGTTGATTAGTGTTTAACTCAATTTATAAGCATCACATAATTAATTTGCCATTTCAGTAGAAATAAGTACAAACAGACAAATCGACCTTTATTATTTTTCAGGCATCAATTACTTACGAGTTGTAATTATTTTAATGCCATTGTTTTATGAGTTCATATGAGTGACTTATGGAGAGTTCGTCGAGTGTAGCTATTCTTAAATTTAAGCTGTTGGTGCGAATGTTCATTTCTCCTTCATTGCGAGGGAGAAACATACTGTACGATAGGTGAGCCTTTCAAAAGTCGAGAAGGTGAGCCTTTCAAAATTCGAGAAATTACGAGCAACGGTCGTAAGTTATTATTGTATTGAAAATAATCTTTTAGGGGAGGGGGTTATCCACTGTGCGATTATCGCTCATTCCATCTATCATTGTGTCTCCAGGTTGCTGAAGTAAGCCGAAAGGGAGTCATTGCTGCCTAAATGTAAAGTGATGTGCTTATACGTGAGTTGCAAAGTGTATTCTAATGTAATGTTTGTAAATTAAGTTCTTGTGTGTTTGGTTTGTATATCATTTAGATTCGCTCTGTATGGCCGTATGAGCCACCATCATTTAGAGTCGCTGTACCCTTCGTTGTTCATTTGTTTAATCACTAAACTGCTTTGATTATGGTGCTCCGGGTGGGTAGCCCGTTGAGCTGTGAACTCCAGCGGGTGGCCGTTGAGTTAGTTTTCAGTGCAGGGAATTAGTTGTAAGGTTGTAAGCCTGGGAATATGGTTAATTTTTAGGGGAAACTCTGTCCGTTTTGTCCCAGGATTTAAGAACCAAATGGTAACACTCAGTGAGCTACTATGGACTTTGGTCTTAAAGCGAATTAGTTTAAGAGAGTTTATGATTGTGATCGTGAGCGGCATGATTAAATGGTTCAGTTAGCCTTGTCCTTATCAGGACGGCGGTAGCGCCTTCGTTTACTGAGTCTTCCGCTGTATTTTTTTCCCGTAATCATGTCATTAGTATTTTGGGGCCGTTACAGTTGCTCATTGTGAAGACCTGCATAAAAGGTGTTTTATCACTCTTTCCTTGCAAAAAATTTCTTGTAAGGAAATCCAGTAAGGAATTGTTTTCTCCTTTGATGAATTCAATGTCGAAATTAAAATAAGATAAAATTGCTTGCCATCTGGCAAATATTTGTTTTGAAACCAGATTCTTAACATCCTTTTGTAATACATCTTTTGCAAATTTGCAATCAATAAGCAGAAATTTTTTTTTGTTAACAAGATCATATTCAAATTTGGAAATGCAAAGTACGATAGATAAAAGTTCTCTTTTGATAGTAGAATAACTTTGTTTCGTACTAAGCCAACTGGCAGAATGATAACGAACTAACTGTTCTTTATCATGCATTCTTTGTTTGAGGATTCCTCCATAACCGATGCCAGATGCATCTGTTTCTACAATCATGAATGCAGAGGAAAGGGGAATACCTAGACATGGTAAAGACTCGACCTTTTGCTTGATTTGTCTAACAATGTCAGTGTGTATAGCAGACCAAGGTTCAGGATTTTTCCTAAGTCTTCTATACAGGGGATTATTTAAATAAGAAATTTGATTTTGTTTTAATTGTAAAAGATTGACCTATTTGTAAATCGAAGAATTTTGTAAAAGCGAAACTTTGCGTTGCCTAGCAACTGAAAGAAAATTGAAAGAGATTTGATTGCCAAGAATCTTGGTATGAACACCTAATTCATTGACCTGAAAAGGATGAATTTGTGTTAAAAATAGACTACCAAGGATAATGTCATGGGTAATATTTCGTACAATCAGAAAAATACTTTTGAAGCAATAACCATTGTTATCATTGTAACCTTTGTTCAGCGTACACTTGGTGTTTAAATGTTCTCCATTGGCACTGCACAATTGTTCTTTTTTTCTTTCACAATACTCAGTAGGAATAATTCCTTCACATATGCAGTTCTAGTCAGCTCCACTGTCAATAAGAGCTCTTGCACTTGTAGAGAAATCATTGAATACCATTTTGACCGTAGAATACCATTTTTTAGTTGTCACATGAGAAATTGTACGAAGAAATTGTTCTTCAGAAATTGTAGTCTCAGGGATGTTTTATATATTTGGAAAATTGTCAGCGATATGAGAACAACTTGGAATCTGTGTTTCCACGATGGAAAGTTTTGTATGGATTTCTAGATGAGTAGCTTTGAGGTTGATGATCTCATGTCTAAGATCTCGAAATTTAGCTTTTAGCTCATTGACTTCAATCTGGATATCTTTTGTAGTGAGTTGCTGGAAAGGATTTGGCACTAGATATTTTTGGAACAGTTTTGTCAGGCTTGGAGTTTCAATGTCAAACTTAATGACTTTCCTTTCTTCTTTAAGAATCAAGTCTTTATGGTTGCTTAGAGACTCCTTTTTTTTTCTCTTCATCAGAAATCTTTTCGATTAGATCAATCAGGAATTCTTTCTGATTTCTATTGGTGACGACGTTGATTACTTTGATGGGAGAAGAATCATAATCTGATTCATCTTCCTCAGAACTTTGATTAGTAATAAACTTCTTTGTCACTATCATATGAGTTTTGGTCTAAAATAGTTAGGAGCTTCTTCTGAAGTTCAGGCTGACCAGCTAACAACTCATTGATCTTTAGTTCTTTTTTGCAATGGAAAGCTTTGTGCCCTGGTTTTCCACATTTGAAACAAACAACTGGCTTCTTTTTGGCACTCTTCTTTTTAGAAGAAGCTGGCTTAGAATTGAAGGGTGGAGGAGAATTGTTCGGAGGTTTTGTTGGTGTAACGCCCCCAACCCTAAAGCCAGGAGTGTTACCATTTTGTTCTTAAATCCTGAGACAAAACGGACAGAGTTTCCCCTAAAACTTGACCATTTTCCCAGGCTTACAGCCTTACAATTAATTCCCTGCACTTAAGAACAATAAAAACTAACTCAACGGCCACCCGCCGGAGTTCACAGCTCTACGGGCTACCCACCCGGAGCACCACAACCAATGCAGTACAGTATTTAAACAATTGAACAACGAAGGGTACAGCCCAGGCAACTCAGATGGTGGCTCATACGGCCATACAGAGCAACTCTAAATGATATGCAAACCAAGGACACAAGAACTTAATTTACAATCATTACATTATAATACACTTTGCAACTCACATACAAGCACACCACTTTACTTCTAGGGTTGCAATGACTTCATTTCGGCTTACTTCAGGAACCTGGAGGGCAACAATGACATATGGAGTGAGCAAAAAGCATGCAATGGATAACCCCCTCCCCTAAAAGCATATTTTCAATTTAATCATAACTTACGACCGTCGTTCATAACTTCTCGACTTTTGAAAGGGTCACCTATTAATAAAACCTTATACGTGCTGCTTAAATGCTTAATACATTAGCGAAGCTGGAGTTAGTTAATAAAATGTAATCGTACATAGTCGTTAAAATGTCGTTAAAGATGACATCAGGTAGTAAGCTATATGAAGTGAGCAATGCCATTAAAAACAACCTTCATGTTCCGTACGATACAATCCGTACTATACCACATAGTAGCTGGTTATATGCAAGAATAGATTTATGTAAGAAAGGTAAAAACATAAAACGATGACCATGAAATGAGTCATATAACTACGTCATGCGATTGATGAACTAATTACTATTAATGTAGCAAAATGGCCTTCGAAACTCATATGCTTGTTATTAACGTATATCGTTTCGTAAGCTAAGCTATCGTAGGAATTAGGAGTCTCCTTTGACCATGTTCCTCTTTACTCTACTGCCTATTAACAAGGTTATAAAACATGTAACTTCAACTTTGAATCCTCTCCTTACTGGCAGAGAAATGGAAAACTGAGCTTTGTCTCTGCCTTCTGGCAGAGAAATGAAATATTGAACTTTACATTCCCTGCCTACTGGCAGAGGAATAAAAAACTGAGCTTTGTCCCTGCCTTCTGGCAGAGAAATGAAATATTGAACTTTGAAATCTCTGCCAAGTAACGAGCTTTGAAGCATACAAGTTTAAATTACATGTAAGCTCCTAGGGAGGTACTGGGTTGGTTAAGCTAAAAATGCAAATAACCTTTAAAGATCCCTTCACCCTCGACCAATTTACTGGTCACCTGACTCACTCAGTTGATCAATCCGATGGTTTTAGGTTATTTCGTTACCAATGACTTGTCGATAAAAACAGGCGACTGATAAACAATTAGGAGCACTTAGCGATCATGTAATAAAGCATTTATGGACCTTGACTATAATATACAATTGACAAACGTCATATAATCACCATACAATATGGATAGACTCAATGCCCTTCACATAATCCATGGATACGATACGATGAACTATGCAGTCGATAATCTATATAATGGATACGGTGCATACGATCGATAAACATATAGAGACAATAGACTTATAAATGTCGATCGAGAAACTAATGTCTATGTAATGTCGATTGATAAACTAATGTCTATCAACTAGACATGAAACTATTTTAGGTTGGTTACAACTTAGGCAATAGACGAAACATGAAACTATTTCCTACCTAATATGTTTTGAAATATGAGCCGAAACTCAGACGTACATCCCTATACAGTAAAACAGACTTGGAGGTTAAATGGTGCGGCGCCCACATTTCAAAATATTTTGTTTTGCAAACAGGAGAGAGAGAATGTATAAGTAAAATTGATTTGTTGATTCTTATCTGAAAGTGAACCCCTTGGTCGATGTACATCTTGAAACGATCGTACTTTAGGTGCTCACACCCCCCAGGCCGATCGAGAAGCCTGAGTTGACGCCGCGCGCGGGTATATTGGTCGGCATAAGCCTTGATAACTGATGGGCATAAGCCCTGACGCCGCACGCGGGTGTATTGGTCGGCATAAGCCTTGATACTTGATGGGCGTAAGCCCTGATGATAATTGGCAGGGCCACTTGTTTATGTGACAAAACCTTGAGAAATTGGTTCATTAAATGAATCTTGTTTTGATTTTTCATTGCTGAGAATAGTGTGAGTTTTTGAAGAATATAGAGTTTTTGAAGAACATAGGCAATGTACATACCGAGATGGCCTCACTTCTGCTCCAATTTAAGGTGGAACTATTCTCTACCTAAAATGTCGATCATATAATCCATGAATTCACCTTATGGATCAAGATCTATTGGTAATGGTTTCATATCTATTCTATATTGAAGGGACTTCATATCATCAACCTAAAATGTCTATAAACTTCATGTAACCAAGAACTACGTATCATCGAGATTTCCATGTAGTCGAGAATCATTATGTAAACACGAAACATCGTCTACTTGTGGTAATACAATCGTGCATAATCAGCGAGCGTTATATAGTCGATAAACTTATATGA
>JACYFF010031957.1:58454227-58474222 GCA_017589665.1 Selenicereus undatus
GCCGACGAGCAGAGTAGGCAGAGGAAGTGAGAGGCAGCGGCACAACACAGGGGAATCAAACCCACACCGAATCAACCCGAATCAAACCCTAAAACGGGTCCTTTAGCTTGGATTCGAGGTTTTTTTGAAATAGCAGGAAAGGGTCGGCCCAAGTAAGCCGAGATGGAGTCATCGCTGGCCTAGGAATTAACGATGTGCTTCTATGTGAGCTGCAAAATGTATTATGATGTAATGGTTTGTTATTCTAGTGCTTGCGTGCTTAATTGCATATCATTTAGAGTCGCTCTATATGGCCATATGAGCCACCATCGAAGTTGTCAGGGCTCTATTTGTCGCTGTTTATTTGGTTAACATTAAACTGCATTGGTTATAGTGCTCCGGGCGGGTGGCCCGTAGAGCTGTGAACTTCGGCGGGTGGCCGTTGAGTTAGTTTTTATTGTTTTTCAGTGCAGGAGATTCATTGTAAGGCTGTAATCCTGGGAAAATGGTCAAGTTTTAGGGGAAACTCTGTCCGTTTTGCCCCAGGATTTAAGAACAAAATGGTAACACTCCTGGCTTTAGGGTTGGGGGCGTTACAGGAAATGTGTTTGGAGGTTTGTCATGGAAAATAAAGAACCAAGAATAAATCTCTGGTTTATGAAAAAATGCTCTTAGCCTGGCCATTTTGTAATCCAGGTAATTGTAGGTAGCTAGTTCAGAAGGAACAGAGAATTGCCTTTCTTGTAGAGGATCTTTCCATTGCTAGAAGCCCAAAACATTCTCGACAATGCATTTTGAATGTAAAATGCAGGAGGGAGTTGTGTCATCTGTGGTATGGGTAATGTCTGCCGACTGGGTGTTTGTAAGAATGAGTTCATAAAATTGTCGAATTTTTTTAGGGTGATCACTAAGGTGATGTGAGTCACTAAAGCTTCATTGAACTAAGACTTTTGATGAAGAGATTTGTATGGGCAACTTTGTAGCTGGTAAGAAAAAGGTGTTCTGTATATCGAACAAAATAATTGTCTCGAGAAGGTTTTGTGGGTGGTTTTGTGACAACAGTTTGGTGTGGTAGAGGTGGAAAATTGGCCAGGGAGTGGAATAAATTTTTTGTAGGAACAATTTTGTAGTTGTCATTCATTTGTGTACCTTTGCCTTTGTCTTTGTTGCTCATTGTGAAGACCTGCATAAAAGGTGTTGTGTCACTCTTTCCTTGCAAAAACTCTCTTGTAAGGAAATCCGGTAAGGAATTGTTCTCTCCTTTGATGAATTCAATGTCGAAATCAAAATAAGATAAAATTACGTGGCATCTAGAAAAGATTTCTTTTGAAACCAGATTTTTAACATCCTTTTGTAAAACATCTTTTGCAAATTTGCAATCAATGAGCAGAAGAAATTTTTTGTCAAAAAGATTATCTTGAAATTTGGAAATGCAAAGTACGATAGATAAAATTTCTCTTTTGATAGTAGAATAACTTTGTTGCGTGCTAAGGCAACTGCTGGAATGATAACGAACTAACTGTTCTTTATCATGCATTCTTTGTTTAAGGATTCCTCCATAACCTATGCCAGATGCGTCTGTTTCTACAATCATGAATGTAGAAGGATGGGGAATACCTAGACATGGTAAAGACTCGAGCTTTTGTTTGATTTGTCTAACAATGTCAGTGTGTATAGCAGACCAAGGTTTAGGATTTTTCCTAAGTCTTCTATATAGGGGATTATTTAAGTAAGATATTTGATTTTGTTTTAATTGTAAAAGATTAACCTGTTTGTAAATCGAAGAATTTTGTAAAAGTGAAATTTTGCGTTGCTTAGTAGCCGAAAGAAAATTGAAAGAGATTTGATTGCCAAGAATCTTGGTATGAACACCTGATTCATTGACCTGAAAAGGATGAATTTGTGTTAAAAATGGAGTACCAAGGATTATGTCATGGGTAATATTTTGTACAATCAGAAAAATATTTTTGAAGCAATAACCATTGTTTTGAATGTAACCTTTGTTCAGCTTACACCTGGTGTTCAAATGTTCTCCATTGGCATTGCACAATTGTTCCTTTTTTGTTTCACAATACTCAGTAGGAATAATTCTTTCACGTATGCAGTTCTAGTCAGCTCCACTGTCAATAAGAGCTACTCCACTTGTAGAGAAATCATTGAATACTATTTTGACCGTAGAATACCATTTTTGAGTTGTCACATGAGAAATTGTACGAAGAAATTGTTCTTCAAAAATTGTAGTCTCAGGGATGTTTTCTGTATTTGGAAAATTGTCAGGAATATGAGAGCAACTTGGAATCTGTGTTTCCACGATGGAAAGTTTTGTATGGACTTCTAGATCAATAGCTTTGAGATTGATGATCTCATGCCTAAGATCTCGAACTTTAGCTTTTAGCTCATTGACTTCAATCTGGATATCTTTTGTAGTGAGTTGCTTGAAAGGATTTGGCACTGGACATTTTTGGAAGAGTTTTGTCAGGCTTGGATTTTCAATGTCAAACTTAATGACTTTCTTTTCTTCTTTAAGGATCAAGTCTTTTTTGTTGCTTAGATACTCCCTTTTTTTTCTCTTCATCAGAAATCTTTCCGATTAGCTCAATCAGGAATTCTTTCTGATTTCTATTGGTGATGACGTTGATTACTCTGATGGGAGAGAATCATAATCTGATTCATCTTCCTCAGAACTTTGATTAGTGATCAACTTCTTTGTCACTATCATATGAGTTTTGGTCTAAAATAGTTGGGAGCTTCTTCTGAAGTTCAGGCTGATCAGCGAACAACTCATTGATCTTTTGTTCTGTTTTGCAATGGAAATGTTTGTGCCCTGGTTTGCCACATTTGTAACAAACAACTAGCTTCTTTTTGGCGCTCTTCTTTTTAGAAGAAGTTGGCTTAGAATTAAAGGGTGGAGGAGAATTGTAGGGAGCTTTTGTTGGCCTTTTGAATCTTTTGTGAACGGCTTTTTTAGGACGTTTGGCTTTTGAAAAAGGAGCTTCAATTTTTGTGATGCCAAATACTTCACAGGGTACATAGAAGAAGATATGTAATAGAACAAGAAAACTTAAAACACAGGGTACATAAAAAAAAATGCAAACCGAAAGAACAAAACTGAAGAAAAACTTACAGATAATTTGTAATAGTAATATGCTTACAAATTGTCGAATTTGTAGAGCTTGTATATAGATTTGTAAAGGAGAAAATTAAAGAAGAGGGAGGAGAATTTTGTGGATGTGAGTTTGTTGAGGAGAGTTTAAGCTCTTAAGTTGGCTCTCATTTTTTGATCTTCTGAATTCTCGATTCTTTTTTAAATGATTTGCCTGAATGAAATGTCTGCCTTACACAGAGCTGGATGGAGCTCAATAATAGAGGCGTAATGTTGTCCAGTTGTTGTGCACCGAAAGTTGGCAGTAATTGTCAAAAGGTAAATGCTTTCTCCGGTGCTAGTCTTGAATATTTTGTCCTTGAGACTGTTCATGAATAGTAACTTGTTGGTACTGTAGATGAATAGTGGAATGTCGGGGGAACTGTAGTGACTAGTGCATGCCAACAGTTTTGGCTTAACCTGCAAAATAAAATTTTGTTAGTTGTAATGGCCCTTACTTTTTCCAAAGGTCACGACTTTTGCGCGCTCTTTTCTTTTGTCTTTTGAATTTTGTTTTTGTCACAGATCGTAAGGATCTTGTTAATCCGAAAGATCTTCAATTATGGGTTTTATAGCAGACATTGCTGAACTTGAATTGTCATCTGTGACATCATTGTCAGGGAGCTTTTGTAAAGAGATTTGTCTGATTGTTGGGTCATCTTTGAGGACTTCAAGAATATGTCTTTGTTTTTTTTGTTAGTCCCTTGGATTTGGCTTTTGTAGAGGAAGAAGAGACTTCCATTTTTGTTGGGGTAGATGGACCACGGGCAACGTCTTTTGTGTCAAATTAATGAAAGTTTTGGAGGGTAAATTTTTTGGTTTTTATTCTGCCGAAATATTTAACATTTTCTTTGCCACAGAGTTCTGCTTTGTATTCATTCCACCATCTGACCTTGTAGATTCGCACAACAGATAGGGGAAACGAATTAAGAAGAAAATTCTGATATCTGTATTCTGAACAGGATATCCAAACAATGTTGCAGATTCTGAAGAAGTGTACTTCTTTTGTAAGCGCTTCGTAGGCGGGGAGTTTGCAGTCCAGAAATCCCATCCTTCCTTAACCTCACTCGGTAAGACAGAGGGAGTGCAACCAAACATTCTCCACCAATGACAAAACCAATTTGGAAATGTATTTGGAGCTTTGTCATGGAAATTAAAGAGCCAAGAATGAATCTCTAGTATGTGAAAAATTGCTCTTAGCCAGACCATTTTGTAATCCAGGCAATTATAAGTAGCTGGTTCAAAAGGAATAGAGAATTGTCTTTCTTGTCGAGGATCTTTCCATTGCTGGAAGCCCAAAACATTCTTGATAATGCATTTTGAATATAAAATGCAGGAGGGAGTTGCGACATTTGTGCTATGGGTAATGTCAGCTAACTGGGTGTCTGTAAGAATGAGTTCATAAAATTGTCGAGTTTGTTGAGGATGATCACCCAGGTGATGTGAGTCACCAAAGCTTCATTGAACCAAGTCTTTTGATGAAGAGATTTATAGGGGCAACTTTGTAGCTGGTAAGAAAAAGGTGTTCTGTATATCGGAGAAAATAATTGTCTCGAGAAGGTTTTGTGGGTGGTTTTGTGACAACAGTTTTGTACGGTAGAGGTGGAAAATTGGCTAGGGACTGAAATGAATTTATTGTAAGAACAATTTTGTAGTCGTCATTCATTTGTACACCTTTGCCTTTGTCCTTGTTGCTCATTGTGAAGACCTACATAAAAGGTGTTTTATCACTCTTTCCTTGCAAAAACTCTCTTGTACGGAAATCCAGTAAGGAATTGTTCTCTCCTTTTATGAATTCAATGTCGAAATCAAAATCAGATAAAATTGCATCCTATCCGGCAAAGATTTGTTTTGAAACCAGATTCTTAACATCCTTTTGTAAAATAACTTTTGCAAGTTTGCAATCAGTGAGGAGAAGAAATTTTTTGTTAAAAAGATCATCTTGAAATTTGGAATTGCAAAGTTCGACAGATAAAATTTCTCTTTTGATAGTAGAACAACTTTGTTCCGTACTAAGCCAACTGCCAGAATGATAACGAACTAACTGTTCTTTATCATGCATTCTTTGTTTAAGGATTTCTCTATAACCTATGCCAGATGCGTCTGTTTCTAGAATCTTGAATGCAGAGGGATGGGGAATACCTAGACATGGTAAAGACTCGACCTTTTGTTTGATTTGTCTAACAATGTCAGTGTGTATAGCAGACCAAGGTTCAGGATTTTTCCTAAGTCTTCTATACAGGGGATTATTTAAATAATAAATTTGATATAGTTTTAATTGTAATAGATTGACTTGTTTATAAATTGAAGAATTTTGTAAAAGCGAAACTTTGTGTTGCTTAGTAGCCGAAGGAAAATTGAAAGAGATTTGATTTCCAGGAATCTTGGTATAAACACCTGATTCATTGACCTAAAAAGGATGAATTTGTGTTAAAAATGGAGTACCAAGGATTATGTGATGGGTAATATTTTGCACAATCAGAAAAACATTTTTGAAGCAATAACCATTGTTTTCAATGTAACCTTTGTTCAGCTTACACCTGGTGTTCAAATGTTCTCTATTGGCATTGCACAATTGTTCTTTTTTTTTTTGCAATACTCAGTGGGAATAATTCTTTCACGTATGCAGCTCTAGTCAGCTCCAGTGTCAATAAGAGCTACTGCACTTGTAGAGAAATCATTAAATACTATTTTGACCGTAGAATACCATTTTTTAGTTGTCACATGAGAAATTGTACGAAGAAATTGTTCTTCAGAAATTGCACTCTGAAGGATGTTTTCTATATTTGGAAAATTGTCACGAATATGAGAGGAACTTGGAATCTATGTTTCCAGGATAGAAAGTTTTGTATGGAGTTCTGGATCACTAGCTTTGAGATTGATGATCTCATGTCTAAGATCTCGAACTTTAGCTTTTAGCTCATTGACTTCAATCTGGATATCTTTTGTAGTGAGTTGCTGGAAAGGATTTGGCACTGGATATTTTTTGAAGAGTTTTGTCAAGCTTGGAGTTTCAATGTCAAACTCAATGACTTTCTTTTCTTCTTCAAGAATCAACTCTTTATGGTTGCTTAGGTACTCGTTTTTTCTTCTCTTCATCATAAATCTTTCCGATTAGATCAATCAGGAATTCTTTCTGACTTCTATTGGTGATGACGTTGACTACTTTGATGGGAGAAGAATCAGAATCTGATTCGTCTTCCTCAAAACATTGATTAGTAATCAACTTCTTTGTCACTATCATATGAGTTTTGGGCTAAAATAGTTAGGAGCTTCTTCTAAAGTTCAGGCGGATCAGCAAACAACCTATTGATCTTTTGTTCTATTTTGCAATGGAAAGCTTTATGCCTCGGTTTGCCACATTTGTAGCAAACAACTGGCTTCTTTTTGGCGCTCTTCTTTTTGGAAGAAGTTGGCTTAGAATTAAAGGGTGGAGGAGAATTGTTGGGAGGTTTTGTTGGCCTTTTGAATCTTTTGTGAACGGTTTTCTTAGGACGTTTGGCTTTTGAAGAAGGAGCTTCAATTTTTGTGATGCCAAATGCTTCACAGGGTACATAAAAGAAAATATCTACTGAAACAAGAAAACTTTATTAAGAAAACTTAAAACACAGGGTACATAAAAGAAAATACAAACCGAAAGAACAAAAGTGATGAGAAACTTACAGATAATTTGTAATAGTAATATGCTTACAAATTGTCAAATTTGTAGAACTTGTACAGAGATTTGTAAAGGAGAAAATTAAAGAGGGGAGAGGAGAGTTTTGTAGATGGGAATTTGTTGAGGAGAGTTTGAGTTCTCAAGTTGGTCTTGTTTTTTGATCTTCTGAATTCTCGATTTTTTTTTTCGATGATTTGCCTGAATGAAATGTCTGCCTTATATAGAGCTGTATGGAGCTCAATAATAGAGGCGTAATGAATTCCAGTTGTTATGCGCTGAAAGTTGGGCAATAATTGTCAAATGGTAAACGCTTTTTCGGGTGCAACTCTTTAAAATTTTGTCCTGTAGGCTGTTCATGAATAGTAACTCGTCGGAACTGTGGATGAATAGTGGAATGTTAGGGAACTGTAGTGAATAGTGCAAGCCGATAGTTTTGTCTTAACCTGTAATAGCCCGACCCTAAATCATATTTATTTATTTAATTAAGCGATGTTATTTATTTTCCACATTTATTTATCTCATTGAATCATCCCAGTTGAAAAAAAGAAAAATTCATTTCGGGCTCCACTTTGCAATTCGAGTTTGATTTACAGAAAATAATTTTTCGGAGAAATTCATATAAGGCCTCAATAATTATGATTTAAATGATTAAATTATTTTTCATGGCATCATATTAACAAAAAAAAATTTAATTATCACACCCGGTTTGACATTTTTTTTCCAACCCGAGCCCATTTAAGCCCGATTTCGGCCTAACAAGTTTTGTAACCCATTTGCTTATCTAATTACCATCATTAAGCCTTAATCATCATTAGCAAAAGCTGATTTTTTTTGCGTAATTTTCAGCCGAGTAATTTATTTGCCTAAGGTTCATT
The DNA here is from genome assembly GCA_017589665.1 of Selenicereus undatus. Classification (NCBI taxonomy): domain Eukaryota; kingdom Viridiplantae; phylum Streptophyta; class Magnoliopsida; order Caryophyllales; family Cactaceae; genus Selenicereus; species Selenicereus undatus. Next base: position 58,461,882 of record JACYFF010031957.1, read on the forward strand.
TTGCACCAAGTAATTTTCAAAGCACTTTCTCTCTCTTCTTCTCTCCTCCTTCTCTCTACCCATAGCAGCAACCCCCACTAGCTTTTATGGTGTTTTTCGGCCAATTTCCGGCCACTCTCCGACAAGAATTTCAATCCCCAACCACCTCCCTCCACCGGCTATCATCTTTCACTCTCAAAATCACCAAATACCATCTCCACCTCCACTTATTTCAAGCTCAAAGTAAGTGACTTCAATCTTGTTCTTTGAATTTTTGGTTTTTGCTTCTTGTTTTGGTTATTTTGATGATGGATCATGTTGTTTTTATTGAATTAAGAATCATCTTGGTGATGGATCATGTTGGAGTTGAAGCTAGCGTTAGTGTTTTATGTTAATCATGCAAGCTTCATGTTCAAATGTTGAATTTTGATTGTTTTAAATGAGATTTTGTGATCTTTAGCATTGGTAATGAATATCAAGATGTTTATGCTGATTTATATAAGTTAAAGAGTGATTTTAGTGGGTGGTTATGTGAAGAAAAGATTGAAAATATGTGAGTTAAAGCTGGGAAACAGACCTAAAATAGGGGCTACTTTGGGAATTAACTGGTACTGTTTGGCACATCTACAATTCATGTTTTTTGGTGTAGTGATATCTTTATGAGTTAGCTTTCATTAGGCTTTGGAATTACTCAATTTCGAGTTGTGTGAACAAAGTTATGACCAAATTACTCAAGACTGTGCAAAATGCATCGAACCTCGGAACTGAACTTGAACAGTAACTTCACGGAAAACCTGGTATTTATTGGGTCATTGAAAAATTGTGATTTTTGGTGTGTGGATAGACCAATGAGTTCTCTTTAAAATTCCTCTTGAATCGCCTTAATCCGAGTTATGTGGAAAACATTATGGTCGTTTTGCTACGACAGCGCAGATTGATCAGAAATTGTGCACGTCTATGTTCTACCCTACTTTTAGGGACCTTATTATGTGAATCATGCTTTGTGTCAGAAATAAGAGTTTCATAGCACATCGTGAAATTTTCATATTGGGGTTTTATATCTCATTTGGAGGTTGGGAGTGAAAGTTATGGATTTTCTAATGCAGACCATCAAACGGTAATATGAGTGAATACAAAAACCCGACATTTGGAGTTATTTTTTTTTTGTATGTTTCTATATAATTAAGGGTATTGCAAGGAAGTTACAAAGTGTAGTGAGTTCATTTTGATTATGTACAGATGCTTACATGGGTTGAAAACTGAGTTACATGAGTATGAAAATGAAATTTGCGAACTGAGCAGATTAATAACTCAAAATCAGTGTCCTTTGGACCAAGTTAGGGTGTTATATGAGCTTTTATGAACCTCGCAGCACCCCTTATGGCATAAACCATTTGTCACCCATTTTAGAAGTATTAAACCTTCTATTATCCATTTCAGAGGCATTAACCATTCTATTATCCTTCTCAGAAGCTTCACACTTTCCATTATCCATTTCAGAAATATTAGAAAACCATGTGTCATTTATATCAATTAAAATCTTCTCATTGTTACTCAATAATTTCCATTTGGTCTATTTTACTTCAATTTGTTGTATTTCAAGTTCAATAACTCTAATTGATTTAATTTATTATTTGAAATGCACAAGTTATGTATCCCATTTTATTACTCAATTTCTGTTACGCATATTTTTACTTACTCAATTAGGCGAGTAAGGATCATTTATTGACTACACATACTTACAATGACATTTATGAAACAGAGTTGAGGCCTAGTTATCGTTTCCATTGTGCATAAGTATTATCAAGTGAAATATCATTTTAAAGACTTCAGGTAGGTCCATTGCCTGTATCTTTCAAAATCAGAGTGTATTTATCAACGTTATCATGTTTTGGTAAGTACATCAATGAATCAGTTTACACAGTGATTTATCAGTTAATTAGTGACTCCGTCAGTTATCATCTACAGGGCATTCACCCTTCAGTTACCCGTGCGGCTTTAGGCCAGGTCCCCGATCGGCTTGGCAGGTGTACACCTATCCATAGATCATAACAGTATCAAGGGGTTCACCATCAGATAATAACTAGCAATATAGTTTTACATTTATTTCATTCACTTTTTTAACTTAAAATGAATTGCAAAGCGGGCCCAATCAGTGTTCAATGATCATTTAACAATTCAGGAACGCATGTACCGAGCTTCGGCTCACAGTTCGAAATGTTTTTCATGTTTTGTTTTAGGCAAATGCTCAGAGTATTGCCCTCATGCCAGCAAATCAGCTTAAGAGAATAAGTGAAGTAGGGAAATCCAGATGGATCAGAAGTAATGTCGTATATGCATACTTTAACGTTGTATTTTGAATTCTTCTGTGGATTAAGATGTAGATTACATGGGGAATTATCTTACTATGGTTTATAAACCTTACATTGGTTAACACTTGATTGTGAATGGATGATCATGTGTGAATGTGTATGGTTGAGATTATGCTTAACTGTGTTATATATAGCACTCATGTTTCAAGCCTTGTCCTTTTGGACGGCGATAATGCCCTTATCATTGGATTCATCAAATTGCAATTGAATGATTTATTAAGGAGAATATGAACAATGAAACATGTTTAATTTGGGGTGTTACATAACTTACAAAAAAAATTGTAAGTTGTAGTGGCCCTTACTTTTGCCAAAGGTCACGACCTTTGCGCGCTCTTTCTTTTGTCTTTTGAATTTTGTTTTTGTCACAGATCGTAAGGATCTTGTGAATCATGAAGATCTTCAATTATGGGTTTTGTAGCGAACTCTGCTGAACTTGAATTGTCGTCTGCGACATCATTGTCAAGGAGCTTTTGTAAAAAGATTTGTCAGATTGTTGGGTCAACTTTGAGGACTCCAAGAATATGTCTTTGTTTTTTTTGTTAGTCCCTTGGATTTGGCTTTTGTAGAGGAAGAAGAGACTTCCATTTTTGTTGGGGTAGATGAACCACGGGCAGCGTACTTTTTTTCAAATGAATGAAAGCTTTGGAGGGTAAATTTTTTGGTTTTTGTTCTGCAGAAATATTCAACATTTTCTTTGCCACAGAGTTTTGTTTTGTATTCAATCCACCATCTGACCTTGTAGATTCGCACAACAGATAGGGGAAATGAATTAAGAAGAAAATTCTCATGTCTGTATTCCCAACAGAATATCCAGAAAATGTTGCAGATTCTAAAGAAGTGTACTTCTTTGGTAAGCGCTTCATAGGCGGGGGAGTTTGCAGTCCACAAATCCCATACTTCCTTAGCCTCACTAGGTAAGATAGAGGGAGTGCAACCAAACATTGACCACCAATGATAAAACCAAATTGGAAATGTGTTTGGAGCTTCGTCATGGAAACTAATAAAGAACCAAGAATGAATCTCTAGTCTGTGAAAAAATGCTCTTAGCCAGGCAATTTTGTAATCCAGGTAATTATAAGTAGCTGGTTCAAAAGGAATAGAGAATTGTCTTTCTTGTGGAGGATCTTTCCATTGCTAGAAGCCCAAAACATTCTTGATAATGCATTTTGAATATAAAATGCAGGAGGGAGTTGCGACATCAGTGGTATGGGTAATGTTAGCTGATTAGGTGTCTATAAGAATGAGTTCATAAAATTGTTGAGTTTGTGGAGGATGATCACCAAAGTGATGTGAGTCACCAAAGCTTTGTAGCTGGTAAGAAAAAGGTGTTCTGTATATCGGAGAAAATAATTGTCTCGAGAAGGTTTTGTGGGTGGTATTACGACAACAGTTTTGTATGATAGAGGTGGAAAATTAGCTAGGGACTGAAACGAATTTTTTGTAGGAACAATTTTGCAGTCGTCATTCATTTGTATACCTTTGCCTTTGTCTTTGTTGGTCATTGTGAAGATCTGCATAAAAGGTGTTTTATCACTCTTTCCTTGCAAAAACTCTCTTGTAAGAAAATCCGGTAAGGAATTGTTCTCTCCTATGATGAATTCAGTGTCGAAATCAAAATAAGATAAAATTGTGTGCCATCTGGCAAAGATTTGTTTTGAAACCAGATTCGTAACATCCTTTTGTAAAACATCTTTTGCAAATTTGCAACCAATGAGCAGAAGAAATTTTTTGTTAAAAAGATCATCTTGAAATTTGGAAATGCAAATTACGATAGATAAAATTTCTCTTTTGATAGTAGAATAACTTTGTTGCGTGCTAAGGCAACTGCCAGAATGATAACGAACTAACTGTTCTTTATGATGCATTCTTTGTTTAAGTATTCCTCCATAACCTACGCCAGATGCGTCCGTTTCTACAATCACGAATGCAGAGGGATGGGGAATACCTACACATGGTAAAGACTCGACCTTTTGTTTGATTTGTCTAACAATGTCAGTGTGTATAGCAGACCAAGGTTCAACATTTTTCCTAAGTCTTCTATGGAGGGGATTATTTAAATAAGAAATTTAATTTAGTTTTAATTGTAAAAGATTGAACTGTTTGTTGATCGATGAATTTTGTAAAAGCAAAACTTTGCGTTACTTAGCAGCTGAAAGAAAATTGAAACAGATTTGATTGCCAAGAATCTTGGCATGAACAGCTGAGTCATTGACCTAAAAAGGATAAATTTGTGTACCAAGGATAATGTCATGGGTAATATTTTGTACAACCAGAAAAATATTTTTGAAGAATTAACCATTGTTTTGAATGTAACCTTTGTTCAGCTTGCACCTGGTGTTCCATTGTTATCCATTGGCACTGCACAATTGTTCATTTTTTCTTTCGCAAAACTCAGTAAGCATAATTCTTTCGCGTATGCAGGTCTAGTCAGCTCCACTATCAATAAGAGCTACTGCACTTGTAGAGAAATCATTGAATACTATTTTGACTGTAGAATACCATTTTTGAGTTGTCACATGAGAAATTGTACGAAGAAATCGTTCTTCAGGAATTGCAGTCTCAGGGATGTTTTCTATATTTGGAAAATTATCAGGAATATGAGAGGAACTTGGAATCTGTGTTTCTAGGATATAAATTTTTGTATGGAGTTCTGGATCAGTAGCTTTGAGATTGACGATCTCATGTCTAAGATCTCAAACTTTAGCTTTTAGCTCATTGACTTCAATCTGGATATCTTTTGTAGTGAGTTGCTTGAAAGGATTTGGCACTGGACATTTTTGGAAGAGTTTTGTCAGGCTTGGAGTTTCAATGTCAAACTTAATGACTTTCTTTTCTTCTTCAAGGATCAAGTCTTTTTTGTTGCTTAGATACTCCCTTTTTTTCCTCTTCATCAGAAATCTTTTCGATTAGCTCAATCAGGAATTCTTTCTGATTTCTATTGGTGATGACGTTGATTAATTTGATGGGAGAAGAATCAGAATCTGATTCGTCTTCCTCAGAACTTTGATCAGTAATCAACTTCTTCGTCACTATCATATGAGTTTTGGGCTAAAATAGTTAGGAGCTTCTTCTGAAGTTAAGGTTGATCAGCAAACAACCCATTGATCTTTTGTTCTGTTTTATAATGGAAAGTTTTGTGCCTCGGTTTGCCACATTTCTAACAAACAACTGGCTTCTTTTTGGCGCTCTTCTTTCTGGAAGAAGTTGGCTTAGAATTGAAGGGTGGAGGAGAATTGTTGGGAGGTTTTATTGGCCTTTTGAATCTTTTCTGAACGGCTTTCTTAGGACGTTTGGCTTTTGAAGAAGGAGCTTCAATATTTGTGATGCCAAATGCTTCACAGGGTACATAAAAGAAAATATCTACTGAAAAAAGAAAACTTTGTTCAGAAAACTTAAAGCACGGGGTACATAAAAGAAAATACAAACCGAAAGAAGAAAACTGAAGAAAAACTTACAGATAATTTGTAATAGTAATATGCTTAAAAATTGTCGAATTTGTAGAACTTGTATAGAGATTTGCAAAGGAGAAAATTAAAGAAGAGAGAGGAGAGTTCTGTAGATGGGAATTTGTTGAGGAGAGTTTAGGCTCTCAAGTTGGCTCTCGTTTTTTGATCTTCTGAATTCTCGATTCTTTTTTCGATGATTTGCCTAAATGAAATGTCTGCCTTATATAGAGCTAGATGGAGCTCAATAATAGATGCGTAATCATGTCCAGTTATTATGCGCGGAAAGTTGGGCAATAGTTGTCAAAAGGTAAACGCTTTGTCCGGTACAACTCTTGAAAATTTTGTCCTTGAGACTGTTCATGAATAGTAACTTGTTGGTACTGTAGATTAATAGTGGAATGTCGGGGAACTGTAGTGAATAGTGCATGCCGACTATTTTGTCTTAACCTGCAAAACAAAATTTTGTTTGTTGTAATGGCCCTTACTTTTGTCAAAGGTCACGACCTTTGCGTGCCCTTTTCTTTTGTCTTTTGAATTTTGTTTTTGTCACAGATAGTAAGGATCTTGTGAATCCTGAAGACCTTCAATTATGGGTTTTGTAGTAGACTCTCCTGAACTTGAATTGTCATATGCGACATCATTGTCAAGGAGCTTTTGTAAAAAGATTTGTCTGATTATTGGGTCACCTTTGAGGACTTCAAGAATATGTCTTTCTTTTTTTTGTTAGTCCCTTGGATTTGGCTTTTGTAGAGGAAGAAGAGACTTCCATTTTTGTTGGGGTAGATGGACCACGGGCAACGTCCTTTTTGTCAAATGAATGAAAGTTTTGGAGGGTAAATTTTTTTGTTTTTGTTCTGTAGAGATATTCAACATTTTCTTTGCCATAGAGTTTTGTTTTGAATTCATTCCACCATCTGACCTTGTAGATTCGCACAACAGATAGGGGAAATGAATTAAGAAGAAAATTTTGATATCTGTAGTCCCAAAAGAATATCCAGACAATGTTGCAGATTCTGAAGAAGTGTACTTCTTTTGTAAGCGCTTCATAAGCGGGGGAGTTTGCAGTCCAGAAATCCCATCCTTCCTTGGCCTCACTAGGTAAGACAGAGGGAGTGCAACCAAACATTCTCCACCAATGATAAAACCAAATTGGAAATGTATTTGGAGCTTTGTCATGGAAATTAAAGAACCAAGAATGAATCTCTAGTCTGTGAAAAAATGCTCTTAGCCAGGCCATTTTGCAATCCAGGTAATTATAAGTAGCTGGTTCCAAAGGAATAGAGAATTGTCTTTCTTGTGGAGCATCTTTCCATTGCTAGAAGCACAAAACATTCTTGGTAGTGCATTTTGAATACAAAATGCAGGAGGGAGTTGCGACATCTGTGGTATGGGTAATGTCAGCTGAATGGGTGTCTGTAAGAATGAGTTCATAAAATTTTGGAGTTTGTTGAGGATGATCACCAAGGTGATGTGAGTCACCAAAGGTTCGTTGAACCAGGTCTTTTGATGAAGAGATTTGTAGGGGCAACTTTGTAGCTGGTTGGAAAAAGGTGTTCTGTATATCAGAGAAAATAATTGTCTCGAGAAGGTTTTGTGGGTGGTTTTGTGACAATAGTTTTGTATGGTAGAGGTGGAAAATTGGCTAGGGACTGAAATGAATTTTTTGTAAGAACAAATTTGTAGTCGTCATTCATTCGTATACCTTTGCCTTTGTCTTTTTTGCTCATTGTGAGGACCTGCACAAAAGGTTTTTTCCTAAGTCTTCTTTACCGAGGATTATTTAAATAATAAATTTGATTTAGTTTTAATTGTAAAGGATTGACCTCTTTATAAATCGAAGAATTTTATAATAGCGAAACTTTGTGTTGCTTAGCAGCCGAAAGAAAATTGAAAGAGATTTGATTGCCAGGAATCATGGTATGAGCAATTGATTCATTGACCTAAAAAGGATAAATTTGTGTTAAAAATAGAGTACCAAGGATAATGCCATGGGTAATATTTTTCACAATCAGAAAAATATTTTTGAAGCAATAACGATTGTTTTGGATGTAACCTTTGTTCAGCTTACACCTGGTATTCAAATGTTCTCCATTGGCACTGCACAATTGTTCTTTTTTTCTTTCACAATACTCAATAGGAATAATTCTTTCACGTATACAGTTCTAGTCAGCTCCACTGTCAATAAGAGCTACTGCACATGTAGAGAAATCATTGAATACTATTTTGACCGTAGAACACCATTTTTGAGTTGTCACATGAGATATTGTATGAAGAAATTGTTCTTCAGAAATTGCGATCTTAGGGATGTTTTCTATATTTGGAAAATTGTTAGGAATATGAGAGGAACTTGGAATCTGTGTTTCCAGGGTGGAAAGTATTGTATGGAGTTCTGGATTAGTAGCTTTGAGATTGATGATCTCATGTCTAAGATCTCGAACTTTAGCTTTTAGCTCGTTGACCTCAATCTGAATATCTTTTGTAGTGAGTTGCTGGAAAGGATTTGGCACTGGATATTTTTGGAAGGGTTTTGTCAGGCTTGGAGTTTCAATGTCAAACTCAATGACTTTCTTTTCTTCTTCAATAATCAACTCTTTATGGTTGCTTAGGTACTCGTTTTTTCTTCTCTTCATCAGAAATCTTTCCGATTATATCAATCAGGAATTCTTTCTGATTTCTATTGGTGATGACGTTGACTACTTTGATGGGAGAAGAATCAGAATCTGATTGTCTTCCTTAGAACTTTGATTAGTAATCAACTTCTTTGTCGCTATCATATGAGTTTTGGGCTAAAATAGTTAGGAGCTTCTTCTGAAGTTCCGGCTGATAAGCGAACAACCCATTGATCTTTTGTTCTATTTTGCAATAGAAAGCGTTGTGCCCCGGTTTGCCACATTTGTAACAAACAACTGACTTCTTTTTGGCGCTCTTATTTTTTGAAGAAGTTGGCTTAGAATTGAAGGGTGGAGGAGAATTGTTGGGAGGTTTTGTTGGCCTTTTGAATCTTTTCTGAACGGCTTTCTTAGGACGTTTGGCTTTTGAAGAAGGAGCTTCAATTTTTGTGATGCCAAATGCTTCACAGGGTACATAAAAGAAAATATCTACTGAAGCAAGAAAACTTTGTTAAGAATACTTAAAACACAGGGTACATAAAAGAAAATACAAATTGAAAGAAGAAAACTGATGAAAGACTTACAGATAATTTGTAATAGTAATATGCTTACAAATTGTCGAATTTATAGAACTTGTACATAGATTTGTAAAGGACAAAATTAAAGAAGAGAGAGGAGAGTTTTGTAGATGGGAATTTGTTCAGGAGAGTTTAAGCTCTCAAGTTGGCTCTCGTTTTTTGATCTTCTGAATTCTCGATTCTTTTTTCGATGATTTGCCTGAATGAAATGTCTGCCTTATATAGAGCTGGATGGAGCTCAATAATAGAGGCGTAATGATGTCCAGTTGTTATGCGCCGAAAGTTGCGCAGTAATTGTCAAAAGGTAAACGCTTTGTCCGGTGCAACTCTTCAAAATTTTTTCCTTGAGACTGTTCATGAATAGTAACTTGTCGGGGAACTGTAGTGAATAGTGCATGTCGATAATTTTGTCTTAACCTGCAAAATAAAATTTTGTTAGTTGTAATGGCCCTTACTTTTGCCAAAGCGCATGACCTATGCGCGTTCTTTTGTTTTGTCTTTTGAATTTTGTTTTAGTCACAGATCGTAAGGATCTTGTCAATCCTAAAGATCTTCAATTATGGGTTTTGTAGCAGACTCTGCTAAACTTGAATTGTCATCTACGACATCATTGTCAAGGAGCTTTTGTAAAAAGATTTGTCTAATTGTTGGGTCATCTTTGAGGACTTCAAGAATATGTCTTTGTTTTTTTTTTGTTAGTCCCTTGGATTTGGCTTTTGTGGAGGAAGAAGAGACTTCCATTTTTGTTGGGGTAGATGGAGCATGGGCAACGTCTTTTTTGTTAAATGAATGAATGTTTTGGAGGGTAAATTTTTTAGTTTTTGTTCTACAGAAATATTCAGCATTTTCTTTACGATAGAGTTTTGTTTTGTATTCATTCCACCCTCTGACCTTATAGATTCGCACAACAGATAGTGGAAATGAATTAAGAAGAAAATTCTGATATCTTTATTCCCAACAGAATATCCAGACAATGTTCCAGATTCTGTGGAATTGTATTTCTTTTGTAAGCGCTTTATAGCCGGGGGAGTTTGCAGTCCAGAAATCTCATCCTTCCTTAGCCTCACTAGGTAAGAAAGAAGGAGTGCAACCAAACATTGTCCACTAATGATAAAGCCAAATTGGAAATGTATTTCGAGCTTTGTCATGGAAATTAAAGAACCAAGAATGAATCTCTAGTCTATGAAAAAATGCTCTTAGCCAGGCCATTTTGTAATCCAGGTAATTATAAGTAACTACTTCAAAAGGAATAGAGAATTGTCTTTCTTATGGAGGATCTTTCAATTGCTGGAAGCCCAAAACATTCTTGATAATGCATTTTGAATATAAAATGCAGGAGGGAGTTGTGACATCTGTGGTATGGGTAATGTTAGTTGACTGGGTGTCTGTAAGAATGAGTTCGTAAAATTGTCGAGTTTGTTGAGGATGATCAGCAAGGTGATGTGAGTCACCAAAGCTTCGTTGAACCAAATCTTTTGATGAAGAGATTTGTAGGGGCAACATTGTAGCTGGTAGGAAAAAGGTGTTCTGTATATCGGAGAAAATAATTGTTTCGAGAAGGTTTTGTGGGTGGTTTTGTGACAATAGTTTTGTATGGTGGAGGTGGAAAAATGGCTAGGGACTGAAATGAAGTTTTTGTCAGAACAAATTTGTAGTTGTCATTCATTTGTATACCTTTTCCTTTGTCTTTGTTGCTCATTGTGAAGACCTACATAAAAGGTATTCTATCACCCTTTCCTGGCAAAAACACTCTTGTAAGGAAATCCGGTAAGGAATTGTTCTCTCCTTTGATGAATTCAATGTAAAAATCAAAATAAGATAAAATTGCATGCCATCTGGCAAAGATTTGTTTTGAAATCAGATTCTTAACATCCTTTTGTAAAACATCTTTTGCAAATTTGCAATCGATGAGCCGAAGAAATTTTTTGTTAAAAAGATCATCTTGAAATTTGGAAATGTAAAGTACGATAGATAAAATTTCTCTTTTGATAGTAGAATAACTTTGTTGCGTACTAAGCCAACAGCCAAAATGATAACGAACTAACCGTTCTTTAACATGGATTCTTAGTTTAAGGATTCCTCCATAACCTATGTCAGATGCGTCTGTTTCTACAATCATAAATGCAGAGGGATGGGGAATACCTGGACATGGTAAAGACTTGACCTTTTGTTTGATTTGTCTAACAATGTCAGTGTGTATAGCAGACCAAGGTTCAGGATTTTCCTTAAGTCTTCTATACAGGGGATTATTTAAATAATAAATTCGATTTAGTTTTAATTGTAAAAGATTGACCTGTTTGTAAATTGAAGAATTTTGTAAAAGCGAAACTTTGCATTGCTTAGCAGCCGAAAGGAAATTGAAAGAGATTTGATTTCCAAGAACCTATGTATGAACACCTGATTCATTGACCTGAAAAGGATAGATTTGTCTTAAAAACAGAGTACCAAGAATAATGTCACGGGTAATATTTTTTGCAATCAGAAAAATATTTTTGAAGCAATAACCATTGTTTTGAATGTAACCTTTGTTCAGCTTGCACCTGGTGTTCAAATGTTCTCCATTGGCACTGCACAATTGTTCTTTTTTTTCTTTCACAATATTTAATGGGTATAATTCTTTCACATATGGAGTTCTAGTTAGCTCCACTGTCAATAAGAGCTACTGCACTTGTAGAGAAATCGTTGAATACTATTTTGATCGTAGAATACCATTTTTGAGTTGTCACATGAGAAATTGTACGAAAAAATTATTCTTCAGAAATTGCAGTCTTAGGGATGTTTTCTATATTTGGAAAATTGTCAGGAATATGCGAGGAACTTGTAATCTGTGTTTCCAGGATGGAAATTTTTGTATGGAATTCTAGATTAGTAGCTTATAGATTGATGATCTCATGTGTCTAAGATCTCGAACTTTAGCTTTTAGCTCACTGACTTCAATCTGGATATCTTTTGTAGTGAGTTACTGGAAAGGATTTGGCACTGGATATTTTTGGAAGAGTTTTGTGAGGCTTGGAGTTTCAATATCAAACTTAATTACTTTCTTTTCTTCTTTAAGAATCAAGTCTTTATGGTTGCTTAGATACTCTTTTTTTTTCTCTTTATCAAAAATCTTTCCGCTTAGATCAATCAGGAATTCTTTCTGATTTCTATTGGTGATGACGTTGATTACTTTGATGGGAGAAGAATCATAATCTGATTCGCCTTACTCAGAACTTTGATTAGCAATCAACTTCTTTGTCCCTATCATATGAGTTTTTGGCTAAAATAGTTAGGAGCTTCTTCTGAAGTTCAGGCTGATCAGCAAAAAATTCATTGATCTTTTGTTCTGTTTTGCAGTGGAAAGCGTTGTGCCCCGGT
>JACYFF010031957.1:58494430-58520946 GCA_017589665.1 Selenicereus undatus
TTGATCTTGTTGTTTTTGTTGCTTATTTTGGTGGTTTTAGTGATGGAATATGTTGTTTTTTATGGTATTAAGAATCTTTTTGTTGATGGATTATGGTGGAGTTGAGATTGGTTGAGGCTAGGGTTAGGGTTTCAACTTGGTCATGCAAAGCTTCTTGTTTAAGTGATGTTTATGGCATGTTTTATCCTCGTCTTTGCTTATCTCTTGGTATATTGAATCTGTTATGTTGTTTATGGTGTTTTGGAAAAGTTAGGAGTGATTTCAAAGTGACCCAAAGCTAGGGTTTGTCCAAAATGCAAGTTTTCGACCAACTAATGTTAAATTTGAGATGTGTGGGTTTATGTGGGTGAAAAAGGAGTTTTAATTGTTAATGATACGAAAAGAAATTATGTATGGTGATGTTGTATGAGGTTGGGATGTACCAAAGTGTGTTATACACTCTTAAGAAACAGTTTGAGTTGAGGTTTGGTGTTAAAAAGTGAAGGAACAACTAAAACAAGTGCTACTGAAATTTTCAGAAAACCAGGACAAAATTTAGAACAAAACTGGTAATGATCTGCCAGGCCACAAATTCTGAGTTTTGGTGTGTAGATAGGTCTGGATGTCAGCTTTAGAATTACTCTTGAATCGCCTTAATCCGAGATCTGTGGAGGAAGTTATGACTATTTTACTGAACCTGGGCAGAATGGACAGAATGTTTGTTTTCAGCACTGAAACCTGACATGTTGTTGTTCTAACCCCAAATTTGTGGAACCTGTCGTGGGAATCTTGTTATGTGCCCTTCAGGAAAGTTTTAGAGGACTGCCTAAGTTGTTTAAATTGGGGTCTTACGTCTCAATTGGAGGTCGGGAGTATAAGTTGAGGATTATTCTTTCCGTACCCTCATCGTAAACCCTTACCCCCTAAACTCACTACCGTGCCTAAACTTAGCATTTCTATACTTTATTTAACTTTATCAATTTAATCTATTAACTGGTTCACACAAATTCTTTATAAATCTTTTCTATTTAAGAGTATCCATTGCGGTAATTTTATGCCTATAATGATTTTGAACAGAATCAAGGCCTAAGTTCTCATTCTCTCCATTCTAGTACATCTATTTAATCTGTGAACTAACTTTTAAAGACCCCAGGCACGTTCATTGACTGTATCTTTAGAAATTAGTATGTATTTATCGAAATTATAATGTTTTGGTAAGTATATCAATGAACCAATTGAATCAGTGATTTATCACATAACCAGTGACCACACCAGTTATCAGTTACAGGGCATTGCCCTTCAGTTACCCGCGCGGCTTCAGGTCAGGTCTTCCGGTCGGCTTGCCAGGTGTACACCTATATATAGACCGTAACAGTTACTAAGGGGTGCACTTTCAAATAATAAATGGCAACTTAGTTTTATATACATCATTCCCTTTTTTAAAATCAAAATGAATTGCAAAGAGGACCCTCATAATTCCTTTGTCAGTAAATCTTTATTAGTACAGGGATGCATGTACTGAGCTTTGGCTCACAGTTCAAAATGTTTTTATGTTTTGTTTTAGGGAGGTGTTCGGTAAACAGGTCTCACGCAGGCAGGGAAGCTGAAGCTGAGAAATAAGTTTGAACCGTTCATATGATTGGCGGATAGAGGGGCTAAGATGCTTTTATGCCTTCTTGTGGTGCATTTTGGTGTCCCATCTGTATTTCTGAACTGCAACATGTATTTTGGTGTTATAACTGTGTTAAACGGAGTTATGTATGTTGATGTAACCCTGAGAAGTTCGCATCATTCCTGTATGTACTTAAATGGCTAGTATGGACGTGATTGCCCCTTTGGGCATAAACTTTGATTCTATGGCTAAAAGTTCATATTCAAGCGAAGCCTTGTCCTTGCGGACGGCGGTAACGCCTGTTCATTGGTTTCTTGGAGTTAAGCTTAGGTAGGTAAATGCAGGTATGATTTATGTATTATTGGGGTGTTACAGATTTAGATGCCACCTTTGTTCAGCTTACACCTGGTATTCAAATGTTCTCCATTGGCACTGCACAATTGTTCTTTTTTTCTTTCACAATACTCAGTAGGAATAATTCTTTCACGTATGCAGTTCTAGTGAGCTCCACTGTCAATAAGAGCTACTGCACTGGTAGAGAAATCATTGAATACTATTTTAACCGTAGAATAGCATTTTTGAGTTGTCACATGCGAAATTGTACAAAGAAATTGTTCTTCAGAAATTGCAGTCTCAGGGATGTTTTCTACATTTGGAAAATTGTCAGGAATATGAGATGAATTTGGAATCTGTGTTTTCAGGATGGAAAGTTTTGTATGGAGTTCTAGATCAGTAGCTTTCAGATTGATGATCTCATGTCTAAGATCTCGAACTTTAGCTTTTAGCTCATTGACTTCAATCTGGATATCTTTTGTAGTGAGTTGCAAGAAAGGATTTGGCAGTGGATATTTTTGGAAGAGTTTTGTCAGGATTGGAGTTTCAATGTCAAACTTAATGACTTTCTTTTCTTCTTCAAGAATCAAGTCTTTATGGCTGCTTAGATACTCCTTTTTTTTTCTCTTCATCAGAAATCTTTCCGATTAGATCAATCAGGAATTCTTTTTTATTTCTATTGGTGATGACGTTGATTGCTTTCATGGGAGAAGAATCATAATCTGATTCGTCTTCCTCAGAACTTTGATTAGTAATCAACTTCTTTGTCACTATCATATGAGTTTTGGGCTAAAATAGTTAGGAGCTTCTTCTGAAGTTTAGGTTGATCAGCAAACAATCAATTGATCTTTTGCTCTATTTTGCAATGGAAAGCTTTGTTCCCCAGTTTGCCACATTTATAACAAACAACTAGCTTCTTTTTGGCACCCTGCTTTTTGGAAGAAGTTGGCTTGGAATTGAAGGGTGGAGGAGAATTGTTGGGACGTTTTGTTGGCTAGTTGAATCTTTTGTGAACGTCTTTCTTAGGACGTTTGGCTTTTGAAGAAGGAACTTCAATTTTTGTGATGCCAAATGCTTCACAGGGTACATAAAAGAAAATATCTACTGAAACAAGAAAACTTTGTCAAGAAAACTTGAAACACAGGGTACATAAAAGAAAATACAAACCGAAAGAAGAAAACTGAAGAAAAACTTACAAATAATTTGTAATAGTAATATGCTTTCAAATTGTCAAATTTGTAGAACTTGTACAGAGATTTGTGAAGGAGAAAATTAAAGAAGACAGAGGAGAGTTTTGTAGATGGGAATTTGTTGAGGAGAGTTTAAGCTCTCAAGCCAAAAGGTGGCAGTAATTGTAAAAAGGTAAACACTTTGTCCGGTGCTACTCCTGAATATTTTGTCCTCGAAACTGTTCACGAATAGTAACTTGTCGGTACTGTAGATGAATAGTGAAATGTTGATGAACTGTAGTGAATAGTGCATGCCAACAGTTTTGTCTTAACTTGAAAACTAAAATTTTGTTAGTTGTAATGGCCCTTACTTTTACCAAAGGTCACGACCTTTACGCGCTCTTTTCTTTTGTCTTTTGAATTTTGTTTTTGTCACAGATCGTAAGGATCTTGTCAATCATGAAGATCTTCAATTGTGGGTTTTGTAGCAGACTCTGCTGAACTTGAATTGTCATCTGCGACATCACTGTCAAGGAGCTTTTGTAAAAAGATTTGTCCGATTGTTGGGTCATCTTTGAGGACTTCAGGAATATGTCTTTGTTTTTTTTGTTAGTCCCTTGGATTTGGCTTTTGTAGAGGAAGACGAGACTTCCATTTTTGTTAGGGTAGGTGGACCACGGGCAACGTCCTTTTTGTCAAATGAATGAAAGTTTTAGAGGGTAAATTTTTTAGTTTTTGTTCTGCAGAAATATTCAACATTTTCTTTGCCACAGAGTTTTGTTTTGTATTCATTCCACCATCTGACCTTGTAGATTTACACAACAGATAGGGAAAATGAATTAAGAAGAAAATTCTGATCTCTGTATTCCCAACTGAATATCCAGACAATGTTGCAGATTCTGAAGAAGTGTACTTCTTTTGTAAGCGCTACATAGGCGGGGGAGTTTGCAGTCTAGAAATCCCATCCTTCGTTAACCTCATTAGCTAAGACAGAGGGCGTGCAACCAAACATTATCCACCAATGATAAAACCAAATTGGAAATGCATTTGGAGCTTTGTCATGGAAATTAAAGAACCAGCAATGAATCTCTAGTCTGTGAAAAAATGCTCTTAGCCATACCATTTTGTAATCCAGGTAATTATAAGTAGCTTGTTCAAAAGGAATAGAGAATTGTCTTTCTTGTGGAGGATCTTTCCATTGCTGGAAGCAGGAAACATTCTTGAGAATGCATTTTGAATATAAAACGTAGGAGGGAGTTGTGACATCTGTGTATGGGTAATGTCAGCTAACTGGGTGTCTGTAAGAATGACTTCATAAAATTGTCGACTTTGTTGAGGATGATCACCAAGGTGATGTGAGTCACCAAAGCTTCGTTGAACCAAGTCTTTTGATGAAGATTTGTAGGGGCAACTTTGTAGTTGGTAAGAAAAAGGTGTTCTGTATATCGGAGAAAGTAATTGTCTCGAGAAGGTTTTGTGGGTTGTTTTGTGACAACAGTTTTGTATGTTAGAGGTGGAACATTGGCTAGGGACTGAAATGAATTTTTTGTAGGGACAATTTTGTAGTCGTCATTCATTTGTATACCTTTGCCTTTGTCTTTGTTTCTCATTGTGAAGACCTGTATAAAAGGTGTTTTGTCACTCTTTCCTTGCGAAAACTCTCTTGTAAGGAAATCCGGTAAGAAATTGTTCTCTCCTTTGATGAATTCAATGTCGAAATCAAAATAAGATAAAATTGCTTGCCATCTGGCAAAGATTTGTTTTGAAACTAGATTCTTAACATCCTTTCGTAAAACATCTTTTGCAAATTTGCAATCGATGAGCCGAAGAAATTTTTTGATAAAAAGATCATCTTCAAATTTGGAAATGTAAAGTATGATATATAAAATTTCTCTTTTGATAGTAGAATAACTTTGTTGCATACTAAGCCAACTGCCAGAATGATAACGAACTAACTGTTCTTTATCATGCATTCTTTGTTTTGGGATTCCTCCATAACCTATGTCAGATGCGTCTGTTTCTACAATCATGAATGCAGAGGGATGGGGAATACCTAGACGTGGTAAAGACTCGACCTTTTGTTTGATTTGTCTTACAATGTCAGTGTGTATAGCAGACGAAGGTTCAGAATTTTTCCTAAGTCTTCTATACAGTGGATTATTTAAATAAGAAATTTGATTTACTTTTAATTGTAAAAGATTGACCTGTTTGTTAATCGAAGAATTTTGTAAAAGCGAAACTTTACGTTGCTTAGCAGCTAAAAGAAAATTGAAAGAGATTTGATTGCCAAGAATCTTGGTATGAAGAGCTGAGTCATTGACCTGAAAAGGATAAATTTGTATTAAAAATAGAGTACCAAGGATAATGTCATGGGTAATATTTTGTACAATCAGAAACATATTTTTGAAGGCATAACCATTGTTTTGAACGTAACCTTTGTTCAGCTTGCATCTAGTGTTCCAATGTTGTCCATTGGCACTGCACAATTGTTCTTTTTTTCTTTCACAAAACTCAGTAGGCATAATTCTTTTGCGTATGCAGTTCTTGTGAGCTCCACTGTCAATAAGAGCTACTGCACTTGTGGAGAAATCATTGAATACTATTTTGACCGTAGAATATCATTTTTGAGTTGTCACATGAGAAATTGTACGAAGAAATTGCTCTCCTGAAATTGCAGTCTCAGGGTGTTTTCTATATTTGGAAAATTGTCAAGAATATGGGAGGAACTTAGAATCTGTGTTTCCAGGATGGAAAGTTTTCTATGGAGTTCTAGATTAGTAGCTTTAAGATTGATGATATCATGTCTAAGATCTCGAACTTTGGCTTTTACCTCATTGACTTCAATCTGGATATCTTTTGTAATGAGTTGCTGGAAAGGATTTGGCACTGGATATTTTTGGAAGAGTTTTGTTAGGCTTGGAGTTTCAATGTGAATCTTAATGACTTTTTTCTCTTCTTCAAGAATCAAGTCTTTATGGTTCCTCAGATACTCCTTTTTTTTCTCTTCATCGAAAATCTTTTCGATTAGATCAATAAGGAATTCTTTCTGATTTCTGTTGGTGATGACGTTGATTACTTTGATGGGAGAAGAATCATAATCTGATCCGTCTTCCTCAGAACTTTGATTAGTAATCAACTTCTTTGTCACTATCATATGAGTTTTGCGCTAAAATAGTTAAGAGCTTCTTCTAAAGTTTAGGCTGATCAGCAAACAACCCATTGATCTTTTGCTCTGTTTGGCAATAGAAAGCTTTGTGCCATGGTTTGCCACATTTGTAACAAACAACTGGCTTCTTTTTGGCGCTCTTCTTTTTGGAAGAAGTTGGCTTATAATTGAAGGGTGGAGGAGAATTCTTGGGAGGTTTTGTTGGCCTTTTGAATCTTTTGTGAATGACTTTCTTAGGACGTTTGGCTTTTGAAGAAGGAGCTTCAATTTTTGTGATGTCAAATGCTTCACAGGGTACGTAAAAGAAAATATCTACTGAAACAAGAAAACTTTGTTACGAAAACTTAAAACACAGGGTACATAAAAGAAAACACAAACCGCAACAAGAAAACTAAATAAAAACTTACAGATAATTTGTAATAGTAATATGCTTACAAATTATCGAATTTGCAGAACTTGTACAGAGATTTGTAAAGGAGAAAATTAAAGAAGAGATATGAGGGTTTTGTAGATGGGAATTTGTTCAGGAGAGTTTAAGCTCTCAAGTTGGCTCTCGTTTTTTGATCTTCTGAATTCTCGTTTCCTTTTTCAATGATTTGCCTGAATGAAATGTCTGCCTTGTATAGAGCTGGATGGAGCTCAGTAATAGAGGCGTGAGGATGTCCAGTTGTTATGCGCCGAAAGTTGGGCAGTAATTGTCAAAAGGTAAACGCTTTGTCCGGTGTAACTCTTCAAAATTTTGTCCTTGAGACTGTTTATGAATAGTAACTTGTCGATATTGTAGATGAATAGTGGAATGTCGGGTAACTATAGTGAACAGTGCAAGCCGATAGTTTTGTCTTAACCTGCAAAATAAAATTTTGTTAGTTGTAATGGCCCTTACTTTTGCCAAAGGTCAAGACCTTTGCGTGCTCTTTTCTTTTGTCTTTTGAATTTTGTTTTTATCACAGATCGTAAGGATCTTGTGAATCCTAAAGATCTTGAATTATGGGTTTTGTAGCAAACTCTACTGAACTTGAATTGTCATCTACGACATCATTGTCAAGGTGCTTTTGTAAAAAGATTTGTCTGATTGTTGGGTCATCTTTGAGGACTTCAAGAATATGTCTTTGTTTTTTTTGTTAGTCCCTTGGATTTGGATTTTGTTGAGGAAGAAGAGACCTCCATTTTTGTTGGGGTAGATGGACCATGGGCAACGTCCTTTTTGTCAAATGAATGAAAGTTTTGGACAGTCAATTTTTTGGTTTTTGTTCTCCGGAAATATTCAACATTTTCTTTGCCACAGAGTTATCTTTTGTATTGATTCTGCCGTTTGACCTGGTAGATTCTCACAACAGATAGGGGAAATGAATTAAGAAGAAAACTCTGATATCTGTATTCCCAACAGAATATCTAGACAATGTTGAAGATTCTGAAGAAGTGTACTTCTTTTGTAAGCGCTTCATAGGTGGGGGAGTTTGCCGTCCAGAAATCCCATCCTTCCTTAGTCTCACTAGGTAAGACAGAGGGAGTGCAACCAAACATTGTCCACCAATGATAAAATCAAATTGAAAATGTATATAGAGCTTTGTCATGGAAATTAAAGAACCAAGAATGAATCTCTAGTCTATGAAAAAATGCACTTAGCAAGGCCATTTTATAATCCACGTAATTGTAAGTACCTGGTTCAAAAGGAACAGAGAATTGTCTTTCTTGTAGAGGATCTTTCCATTGGTGGAAGCCCAAAACATTCTCGATAATGCATTTTGAATATAAAATGCCGGAGGGAGTTGCGGCATTTGTGGTATGGGTAATGTCATCTGACTTGGTGTCTGTAAGAATGAGTTCATAAACTTGTCGAGTTTGTTGGGGATGATCACCAAGGTGATGTGTGTCACTAAAGGTTCGTTGAACCAAGTCTTTTGATGAAGAGATTTGCAGGGGCAAGTTTGTAGCTGGTAAGAAAAAGGTGTTCTAAATATCGTAGAAAATAATTGTCTCGAGAAGGTTTTGTGGGTGGTTTTGTGACAACAGTTTTGTATGGTAGAGGTGGAAAATTGGCTAGGGACTGAAATGAATTTTTTGTAGGAACAATTTTGTAGTCGTCATTCATTTGTGTACCTTTGCCTTTGTCTTTCTTGTTCATTGTGAAGACCTGCGTAAAAGGTGTTTTGTCACTCTTTCCTTGAAAAAACTCTCCTGTAAGGAAATCCAGTAAGGAATTGTTCTCTCCTTTGATGAATTCAATGTCGAAATCAAAAGAAGATGAAATTGCTTGCCATCTGGTAAAGATTTGTTTTGAAACCAGATTCTTAACATCCTTTTGGAAGAAATCCTTTGTAAATTTGCAATCGATGAGCAGAACAAATATTTTGTTAAAAAGATCACCTTGAAATTTGAAAATGCAAAGTGCGATAGATAAAATGTCTCTTTTGATAGTAAAGTAATTTTGTTGCGTACTAAGCCAAGTGCCAGAATGATAACGAACTAACTGTTCTTTATCATGCATTCTTTGTTTAAGCATTCCTCCACAACCTATGTCAGATGCGTCTGTTTCTACAATCATGAATGCAGAGGGATGGGGAATACCGAGACATCGTAAAGACTCGACCATTTGTTCGATTTGTCTGACAATGTCAATGTGTATAGCAGACAAAGATGCAGGATTTTTCCTCACTCTTTTATACAGGGGATTATTTAAATAAGAAATTTTATTTTGTTTCAATTATTAAAGATTGACCTATTTGTAAATCGAAGAATTTTGTAAAAGTGAAAATTTACGTTGCTTAGCAGCTGAAAGAAAATTGAAAGAGATTTGTTTGCCAAGAATCTTGGTATGAACACTTGATTCATTGACCTGAAAAGGACAAATTTGTATTAAAAATAGAGTACCAAGGATAATGTAATGGGTAATACTTTGTACAATTAGAAAAGTATTTTTGAAGCAATAACCGTTGTTTTGAATTGTAACCTTTGTTCAGCTTACACCTGGTGTTCAAATGTTCTCCATTGGCACTGCACAATTTCTTTTTTTCTTTCATAGTACTTAGTAGGAATAATTACTTCACGTATGTAGTTCTAGTCAGCTCCACTGTCAATAAGAGCTACTGCACTTGTAGAGAAATCATTGAATACTATTTTGACCGTAGAATACCATTTTTGAATTGTCACATGAGAAATTGTATGAAGAAATTGTTCTTTACAAATTACAGTCTCAAGGATGTTTTCTATATTTGGAAAATTGCCAGGAATATGAGAGGAACTTGGAATCTGTGTTTGCGGGATGGAAAGTTTTGTATGGAGTTCAAGATCAGTAGCTTTGACATTGATGATCATGTGTCTAACATCTTGAACTTGAGCTTTTAGCTCATTGACTTCAATCTGGATATCTTTTTTAGTGAGTTAGTTGAAAGGATTTGGCACTGGATATTTTTGGAACAGTTTTGGCAGGCTTGGAGTTTCAATGTCAAACTTAATGACTTTCTTTTCTTCTTCAAGAATCAAGTCTTTATGGTTGCTTAGATACTCCTTTTTTTTCTCTTCATCAGAAATCTTTCCGATTAGATCAATCAGGATTTCTTTCTGATTTCTATTGGTGATGACGGTGATTACATTGATGGGAGAAGAATCATAATCTGATTCATCTTCCTTAGAAGTTTCATAGTAATCAACTTCTTTGTCACTATCAGATGAGTTTTGGGCTAAAATAGTTAGGAGCTCCTTCTGAAGTTCAGGCTGATCAGAAAACAACTCATTGAACTTTTGTTCTGTTTTGTAATGTAAAGCTTTGTGCCCTGGTTTGCCTCATTTGTAACAAACAACTGGCTTCTTTTTGGCGCCCTTCTTCTTGTAAGAAGTTGGCTTAGGATTGAAGGGTGGAGGAGAATTGTTGGGAGGTTTTATTTGCCTTCTGAATCTTTTGTGAACGGCTTTCTTAGCACGTTTGGCTTTTAAAGAAGGAGCTTCAATTTTTGTGATGCCCAATGCTTCATAGGGTGCATAAAAGAAAATATCTACTGAAACAAGAAAACTTTGTTAAGAAAACTTAAAACACAAGGTCCATAAAAGAAAATACAAACCGAAAGAAGAAAACTGAAGAAAAACTAACAGATAATTTTTAATAGTAATATGCTTACAAATTGTTGAATTTGTAGAACTTGTGCAGAGATTTGTAATGGAGAAAATTAAAGAGGAAAAAGGAGAGTTTTGTAGATGGGAATTTGTTGAGGAGAGTTTGAGCTCTCAAGTTGGCTCTTGTTTTTTTATCTTCTGAATTCTCGATTCTTTTTTCGATGATTTGCCTGAATGAAATATCTGCCTTATATACACCCGGATGGAGCTCATTAATAGAGGGGTAATGATGTCCAGTTGTTATGCGCCGAAAGTTGGGTTGTAACTGTCAAAACGTAAACGCTTTGTCCTGTGCAACTTTTGAAAATTTTGCCCTTGAGACTGTTCATGAATAGTAAGTTGTCGGTGTTGTAGACGAATAGTGCAATGTCGAGGAACTGTAGTGAATAGTGCATGTCAACAGTTTTGTCTTAACCTGCAAAATAAAATTTTGTTAGTTGTAATGGCCCTTAATTTTGCCAAAGGTCACGAGCTTATCACGCTCTTTTCTTTTGTCTTTGAAATTTTGTTTTTGTCACAGATCGTAAGGATCTTTTGAATCCTGAAGATCTTCAACTATGGGTTTTGTAGCAGACTCTGCTGAACTTCAATTGTCATATATGACATCATTGTCAAGGAGCTTTTGTAAAAAGATCTGTCTGATTGTTAGGTCATCTTTGAGGACTTCAAGAATATGTCTTTGTTTTTTTTGTTAGTCCCTTGGATTTTGATTTTGTAGAGGAAGAAGAGACTTCCATTTTTGTTGGGGTAGATGGACCACGGGCAACGTCCTTTTTGTCAAACGAATGAAAGTTTTGGAGGGTAAATTTTTTGGTTTTTGTTCTGTAGAAGTATTCCACATTTTCATTGCCACAGAGTTTTGTTTTGTATTAATTCCACCATCTGACCTTGTAGATTCGCACAACAGATAGGGGAAATGAATTAAGAAGAAAATTTTGATATCTGTATTCCTAACAGAATATCTGGACAATGTTGAAGATTCTGAAGAAGTGTACTTCTTTTGTAAGCGCTTCATAGGCGGGGGAGTTTGCAGTCCAGAAATCCCATCCTTCCTTAGTCTCACTAGGTAAGACAGAGGGAGTGCAACCGAACATTGTCCACCAATGATAAAACCAAATTGGAAATGTATTTGGAGCTTTGTCATGGAAATTAAAGAACCAAGAATGAATCTCTAGTCTGTGAAAAAATGCTCTTAGCCAGGCCATTTTGTAAACTAGGTAACTGTAAGTAGCTGGTTCAAAAGGAATAGGGAATTGTCTTTCTTGTGGAGGATCTTTCCATTGCTGGAAGCCCAAAACATTCTTGATAATGCATTTTGAATATTAAATGGAGGAGGGAGTTGCGACTTCTGTGGTATGGGTAATGTCAGCAGACTGGGTGTCTGTAAGAATGAGTTCATAAAATTGTCTAGTGATTTGAGGATGATCAACAAGGTGATGTTAGTCACCAAAGGTTCGTTGAACCAAGTCTTTTGATGAAGAGATTTGTAGGGGCAACTTTGTAGGTGGTAAGAAAAAGGTGTTCTATATACCGGAGAAAATAATTCTCTAGAGAAGGTTTTGTGGGTGGCTTTGTGACAACAGTTTTGTATGGTAGGGGTGGAAAATTGGCTAGGGACTGAAATGAATTTTTTATAGGAACAATTTTGTAGTGGTCATTCATTTGTGTACCTTTGCCTTTGTCTTTCTTGCTCATTGTGAAGACTACGAAAAAGGGTGTTTTGTCACTCTTTCCTTGCAAAAACTCTCTTGTAAGGAAATCCAGTAAGGAATTGTTCTCTCCTTTGATGAATTCAATGTCCAAATCAAAAGAACATAAAATTGCTTGCCATCTGGCAAATATTTGTTTTGAAACCAGATTCTTAACATCCTTTTCTAAGACATCTTTTGCAAATTTGCAATCGATGAGCAGAAGAAATATTTTTAGCAGAAGAAATATTTTGTTAAAAAGATCACTTTGAAATTTGGAAATGCAAAATACGATAGATAAAATTTCTCTTTTGATAGTAAAATAATTTTGTTTCGTACTAAGCCAAGTGCAAGAATGATAACGAACTAACTATTCTTTATCATGCATTCTTTGTTTAAGGATTCCTCCACAACCTATGTCATATGCATCTGTTTCTACAATCATGAATGCAGAGGGATGGGGAATACCTAGACTAGGTAAAGACTCGACCTTTTGTTTGATTTGTCTAACAAAGTCGGTGTGTATAGCAGACAAAGATTCAAGATTTTTCCTAAGCCTTCTATACAGGGTATTATTTAAATAGGGAATTTGATTTTGTTTCAATTGTAAAAGATTGACCTCTTTGTAAATCGAAGAATTTTGTAAAAGTGAAACTTTACGTTGCTTAGCTGCTGAAAGAAAATTGAAAGAGGTTTGATTGCCAAGAATCATGGTATGAACACTTGATTCATTGACCTAAAAAGGATAAATTTGTGTTAAAAATAGAATACCAAGGATAATGTCATGGGTAATATTTTTTACAATGAGAGAAATATTTTTGGAGCAATAACCATTGTTTTGAATGTAACCTTTGTTCAGCTTATACCTCGGGTTCAAATGTTCTCCATTGGCACTACACAATTGTTCTTTTTTTCTTTCACAATACTCAGTAGGAATAATTCTTTCACGTATGGAGTTCTAGTCAGCTCCACTATCAATAAGAGCTACTGCACTAGTGGAGAAATCATTGAATACGATTTTGACCGTAGAATACCATTAATTTTTGAATTGTCACATGAGAAATTGTATGGAGAAATAGTTCTTCCGAAATTACAGTCTCAGGGATGCTTTCTAAATTTGGAAACTTGTCAGGAATATGAGAGGAACTTGGAATCTGTGTTTCTAGGATGGAAAGTTTTGTATGGAGTTCTAGATCAGTAGCTTTGAGATTGATGATCTCGTGTCTAAGATCTTGAACTTCAGCTTTTAGCTCATTGACTTCAGTTTGGATATCTTTTGTTGTGAGTTGCTGGAAAGGATTTGGCACTGGATATTTTTGGAAGAGTTCTGTCAGGCTTGGAGTTTCAATGTCGAACTTAATGACTTTCTTTTCTTCTTCTAGAATCAAGTCTTCATGATTGCTTAGATACTCCTTTTTTTTTTCTCTTCATCAGAAATCTTTCCGATTAGATTAATCAGGAATTCATTCTGATTTCTATTGGTGATGATGTTGATTACTTTGATGGGAGAAGAATCATCATCTGATTCATCTTCCTCAGAGCTTTGATAGTAATCAATTTCTTTGTCACTATCAGATGAGTTTTGGGCTAAACTAGTTAGGAGCTTCTTCTGAAGTTCTGGGTGATCAACAAATAACTCATTGATCTTTTGTTCTGTTTTCCAATGGAAAGCCTTGTGCCCTGGTTTGCCACATTTGTAACAAACAACTAGCTTCTTTTTGGTGCTCTTCTTTTTCGAAGAGGTTGGCTTAGAATTGAAGGGTGGAGGAGAATTATTTGGAGGTTTTGTTGGCCTTTTGAATCTTTTGTGAACGGCTTTCTTAGCACGTTTGCCTTTTGAAGAAGGAGCTTCAATTTTTGTGATGCCAAATGCTTCACAGGGTACACAAAAGTAAATATGTACTGAAAGAAGAAAACTTTATTAAGAAAACTTAAAACACAGGCTACATAAAAGAAAATGCAAACCGAAATAAGAAAACTGAAGAAAATCTTACAGATAATTTGTAATTGTAATATGCGTACAAATTGTCGGATTTGTAGAACTTGTACAGAGATTTGTAAAGGAGAAAATTATAGAGGAGAGAGGAGAGTTTTGTAGATGGGAATTTGTTAAGGAGAGTTTGAGCTCTCAAGTTGGCTCTTCTTTTTTGATCTTTTGAATTCTCGATTCTTTTTTCGATGATTTGCCTGAATGAAATGTCTGCCTTATATAGAGCTAGATGGAGCTCAATAATAGAGGCGTAATGATGTCTAGTCGTTATGCGACGAAAGTTGGGCAGTAATTGTCAAAAGGTAAAACCTTTATCATGTGCAACTTTTGAAAATTTCATCCTTGAACTGTTCATGAATAGTAACTTGTCGGAACTGTAGATGAATAGTGGAATGTCGGGGAACTGTAGTGAATAGTGCATGCCGATAGTTTTGTCTTAACCTGCAAAATAAAATTTTTTTGGTTCTAATGGCCCTTACTTTTGCCAAAGGGCGCGACCTTTGCGCGCTCTTTTCTTTTGTCTTTTAAATTTTGTTTTTGTCACGGATCGTAAGGATGTTCTGAATCCTGAAGATCTTTAATTATGGGTTTTGTGGCAGACTCTACTAATCTTGAATTGTCATCTGCGACATCATTATCAAAGGGATTTGGTAAAAAGATCTGTCTGATTGTTGTTTCATCTTTGAGGACTTCAAGAATATGTCTTTGTTTTTTTTGTTAGTCCCTTGGATTTGGATTTTGTAGAGGAAGAAGAGACTTCCATTTTTGTTGGGGTAGATGGACCACGGGCAACGTCCTTTTTGTCAAATGAGTGAATGTTTTGGAGGGTCAATTTTTAGGTTTTTGTTCTGCAGAAATATACAACATTTTCTTCGCCAGAGAGTTTTGTTTGTTATTCATTCCACCGTTTGACCTTGTAGATTCGCACAACAGATTGGGGAAATGAATTAAGAAGAAAATTCTGATATCTGTATTCCCAACAGAATATCCATCCAATGTTGAAGATTGTGAAGAATTGTCTTTCTTTTGTAAACGCTTCATAGGTGGGGGAGTTTGTAGCCCAGAAATCCCATCCTTCCTTAGCCTCACTAGGTAAGACAGAGGCAGCGCAACCAAACATTGTCCACCAATGATAAAACCAAATTGGAAACGTATTTGGAGCTTTGTCATGGAAATTAAAGAACCAAGAATGCATCTCTAGTCTGTGAAAAAGTGCTCTTAGCCGGGCCATTTTATAATCCAGGTAATTGTAAGTAGCTAGTTCGAAACAAACAAAGAATTGTCTTTCTTATAGAGGGTCTTTCCATTGCTGGAAGCCCAAAACAGCCTTGATAATGCATTTTGAATACAAAATGGAGGAGGGAGTTGCGACATCTGTGGTATGGGTATTGTCAGCTGACTCGGTGGCTGTAAAAATGAGTTCATAAAATTGTCGAGTTTGTTGAGGATAATCACCAAGGTGATGTGAGTCACCAAAGGTTCGTTGAACCAAGTCTTTTGATGAAGAGATTTGTAGGGGCAACTTTGTAGCTGGTAAGAAAAAGGTGTTCTGAATATCGCAGAAAATAATTGTCTCAAGAAGGTTTTGTGGGTGGTATTGTGACAACAGTTTGGTATGGTAGAGGTGGAAAATTGGGTAGGGACTGAAATGAATTTTTTGTAGGAACAATTTTGTAGTCGTCATTCATTTGTATACCTTTGTCTTTGCCTTTCTTGCTCATTGTGAAGACCTGCATAAAAGGTGTTTTGTCACTCTTTCCTTGCCAAAACTGTCTTGTAAGGAAATCCGGTAAGGAATTGTTCTCTGCTTTGATGAATTAAATGTCGAAATCAAAAGAAGATAAAATTGCTTGCCATCTGGCGAAGATTTGTTTTGAAACCAGATTCTTAGCATCCTTTTGTAAAATATCTTTTGCAAATTTGCAATCGATGAGCAGAAGAAATTTTTTGTTAAAAAGATCATGTTGAAATTTGGAAATGCAAAGTACGATAGATAAAATTTCTCTTTTGATAGTAGAAAAATTTTGTTGCATATTAAGCCAACTGCCAGAATGATAACAAACTAACTGTTCATTACCATGCATTCTTTGTTTAAGGATTCCTTCATAACCTATGTTAGATGTGTCGGTTTTTGCAATCATGAATGCAGAGGGATGGGGAATACCTAGACATGGTAAAGACTTGACCTGTTATTTGATTTGTCTAACAATGTCAGTGTGTATAGCAGACCAAGGTTCAGGATTTTTCCTATGTCTTCTATACAAGGGATTATTTAAATAAGAAATTTGATTTTGTTTTAATTGTAAAAGATTGACCTATTTGTAAATCGAAGAATTTTGTAAAAGCGAAACTTTACGTTGCTTAGCAGCTGAAAGAAAATTGAAAGAGATTTGATTGCCAAGAATCTTTGTATGAACAGCTGATTCATTGACCTCAAAAGTACAAATTTGTGTTAAAAATGGGGTGCGAAGGATAATATCATGGGTAATATTTTGTATAATCAGAAAAATATTTCTGACGTAATAACTATTGTTTTGAATGTAGCCATTGTTCAGCTTATACCTGGCGTTCAAATATTCTCTATTGGCACTGCACAATTGTTCTTTTTTTCTTTCATAGTACTTAGTAGGAATAATTACTTCACGTATGTAGTTCTAGTCAGCTCCACTGTCAATAAGAGCTACTGCACTTGTAGAGAAATCATTGAATACTATTTTGACCGTAGAATACCATTTTTGAATTGTCACATGAGAAATTGTATGAAGAAATTGTTCTTTACAAATTGCAGTCTCAAGGATGTTTTCTATATTTGGAAAATTGTCAGGAATATGAGAGGAACTTGGAATCTTTTTGCTTTGTAGGATGGAAAGTTTTGTATGGAGTTCAAGATCAGTAGCTTTGACATTGATGATCATGTGTCTAACATTTTGAACTTGAGCTTTTAGCTCATTGACTTCAATCTGGATATCTTTTGTAGTGAGTTGCTGGAAAGGATTCAGCACTGGATATTTTTGGAAGAGTTTTGTTAGGCTTGGAGTTTCAATGTCAAACTTAATGACTTTCTTTTCTTCTTCATGAATCAAGTCTTTATGGTTGCTTAGATACTCTTTTTTTTTTCTCTTCATTAGAAATCGTTCCGATTAGATCCGTCAGGAATTCTTTCTGATTTCTATTGGTGATGACGTTGATTACTTTGATGGGAGAAGAATCATAATCTGATTCATCTTCCTCAGAGCTTTGATTGTAATCAACTTCTTTGTCACTATCGAATGAGTTATTAGCTAAAATAGTTAGGAGCTTCTTCTGAAGTTCGGGCTGATCAACAACTAACTCATTGATCTTTTGTTTGGTTTTGCAATGGAAAGCTTTGTGCCCTGGTTTGAAACATTTGCAACAAACAACTGGCTTCTTTTTGGCGCTCTTCTTTTTGGAAGAAGTTGGCTTAGAATTGAAGGTTGGAGGAGAATTGTTCGGAGGTTTTGTTGGCCTTTTGAATCTTTTGTGAACGTCTTTCTTAGCACGTTTCGCTTTTAAAGAAGGAGCTTCAATTTTCATGATGCCCAATGCTTGACAGGGTGCATAAAAGAAAGTATCTACTGAAACAAGAA
This sequence comes from Selenicereus undatus, assembly GCA_017589665.1. Classification (NCBI taxonomy): domain Eukaryota; kingdom Viridiplantae; phylum Streptophyta; class Magnoliopsida; order Caryophyllales; family Cactaceae; genus Selenicereus; species Selenicereus undatus. The sequence goes on from JACYFF010031957.1 coordinate 58,512,086, forward strand.
AACTTTGTTAAGAAAACTTAAAACACAAGGTTCATAAAAGAAAATACAAACCGAAAGAAGAAAACTGAAGAAAAACTTACAGATAATTTTTAATAGTAATATCCTTACAAATTGTCGAATTTGTAGAACTTGTGCAGAGATTTGTAATGGAGAAAATTAAAGAGGAGAAAGGAGAGTTTTGTAGATGGGAATTTGTTGAGGAGAGTTTGAGCTCTCAAGTTGGCTCATGTTTTTTGATCTTCTGAATTCTTGATTCTTTTTTCGATGATTTGTCTGAATGAAATGTCTGCCTTATATAGAGCTGGATAGAGCTCAATAATAGAGGCGTAATGATGTCCAATTGTCATGCGCCGAAAGTTGCACTACAATTGTCAAAAGGTAATCACTTTGTCCTGTGCAACTTTTGAAAATGTTGTCCTTGAGACTGTTCACGAATAGTAACTTGTCGGTACTGTATATGAGTAGTGGAATGTCGGGGAACTATAGTGAATAGTGCATGCCGATAGTTTTGTCTTAACTTGCAAAATAAATTTTGGTTAGTTGTAATGGCCCTTACTTTTGCCAAAGGTTATGACCTTCGCACGCTCTTTTCTTTTGTCTTTTGAATTTTGTTTTTGTCACATATCGTAAGGATCTTGTGAATCCTGAAGATCTTCAATTATGGGTTTTGTAGCAGACTCTGTTGAACTTGAATTGTCATCTGCGACATCGTTGTCAAGGAGCTTTTGCAAAAAGATCTGTCTGATTGCTGGGTCATCTTTGAGGACATCAAGAATATGTCTTTGTTTTTTTTGTTAGTCCCTTGGATTTGGTTTTTTTAAAGGAAGAAGAGACTTCCATTTTTGTTTGGGTAGATGGACCACGGGCGACGTCCTTTTCCTCAAATGAATGAATGTTTTGGAGGGTAAATTTTTTGATTTTTGTTCTGCAGAAATACTCAACATTTTCTTTGCCACAGAGTTTTGTTTGTTATTCATTCCACCGTCTGACCTTATAGATTCGCATAACAGATAGGCAAAATGAATGAAGAAGAAAATTCAGATATATGTATTCCCAACAGAATATCCATGCAATGTTGAAGATTCTGAAGAATTGTATTTCTTTTGTAAACGCTTCATACGCGGGGGAGTTTGCAGTCCAGAAAGCCCATCCTTTCGTAGCCTCACTCGGTAAGATAGAGGGACTGCAACCAAACATTGTCAACCAATGATAAAAACCAAATTGGAAATGTGTTTGGAGCTTTGTCATGGAAATTAAAGAACCAAGAATGAATCTCTAGTCTGTGAAAAAATGCTCTTAGCCAGCCCATTTTATAATCCAGGTAATTGTAAGTAGATGGTTCAAAAGGAACAAAGAATTGTCTTTCTTGTGGAGGATCATTCCATTGCTCGAAGCCCAAAACATTGTTGATATTGCATTTTGAATATAAAATGCGGGAGGGAGTTGTGACATTTGTGGTATGGGTAATGTCAGCTGCCTCGGTGCCTGTAAAAATGAGTTCATAAAATTGTTGAGTTTTTTTAGGATGATCACCAAGGTGATGTGAGTCACCAAAGCTTCGTTGAACCAAGTCTTTTGATGAAGAGATTTCTAAGGGCAACTTTGTAGCTGGTAAGAAAAAGGGGTTCTGTAGATCGCAGAAAATAATTGTCTTAAGAAGGTTATGTGGGTGGTTTTATGAGAATAGTTTTGTATGGTAGAGGTGGAAAATTGGCTAGGGATTGAAATGAATTTTTTGTAGGAACACTTTTGTATTCGTCATTCGTTTGTATACCTTTGCCTTTGTATTTCTTGCTCAATTTGAAGACCTACCTAAAAGGTGTTTTGTCACTCCTTCCTCGCAAAAACTCTCTTGTAAGGAAATCCGATTAGGTATTTTTCTGTCGTTTGATGAATTCAATGTCAAAATCAAAAGAGGATAAAATTGCTTGCCAACCGGCAAAGATTTGTTTTGAAACTAGATTCTTAACATCCTTTTGTAAAACATCTTTTGCAAATTTGCAATCGATGAGCACAAGAAATTTTTGGTTAAAAAAATCATCTTGAAATCGGGAAATGTAAAGTACGACAGATAAAATTTCTCTTTTGATAGTAGAAAAATTTTGTTGCGTACTAAGCCAAATGCCTGAATGATAACAAACTAACTATTCTTTATCATGAATTCTTTGTTTAAGGATTCCTCCATAACCTTCGTCAAATGCATCGGTTTCTGCAATCATGAATGTAGAGGGATGGGGAATACCTACACGTGGTAAAGACTTGACCTGTTCTTTGATTTGTCTAACAATGTCAGTGTGTATAGCAGACCAAGGTTCAAGATTTTTCCTATGTCTTCTATACAGGGGATTATTTCAATAAGAAATTTGATTTTGTTTTAATTGTAAAAGATTGACGTGTTTGTAAATCGAAAAATTTCGTAAAAGCGAAACTATACGTTGCTTAGCAGTTGAAAGAAAATTGAAAAAGATTTGATTGCCAAGAATCTTGGTATGAACACCTGATTCATTGACCTGAAAAGTATAAATTTGTGTTAAAAATTGGGCACCAAGGATAATGTCATGGGTAATATTTTGTACAATTTGAAAAATACTTTGTAAGTAATAACCATTGTTTTGAATGTAACCTTTGTTCAGCTTATACCTGGCGTTCAAATGTTCTCCATTGGCAATGCACAATTGTTCTTTTTATCTTTCATAGTACTTAGTAGGAATAATTATTTCACGTATGCAGTTGTAGTCAGCTCCACTGTCAATAAGAGCTACTACACTTGTAGAGAAATCATTGAATACTATTTTGACCGTAGAATACCATTTTTGAGTTTTCACATGAGAAATTGTATGAAGAAATTGTTCTTTAGAAATTACAGTCTCAGGGATGTTTTCTATATATGGAAAATTGTCAGGAATATAAGAGGAACCCGGAATCTGTGTTTCCAGGATGGAATGTTTTGTATGGAGTTCAAGATTAGTAGCTTTGAGATTGATGATCTTGTGTCTAATATCTCGAACTTGAGCTTTTAGCTCATTGACCTCACTCTGGATATCTTTTTTAGTGAGTTGCCGGAAAGGATTTGGCACTGGATATTTTTGGAAGTGTTTTATTAGGCTTGAAGTTTCAATGTCAAACTTAATGACTTTCTTTTCTTCTTCAAGAATCAAGTCTTTATGTTGCTTAGATAGTCTTTTTTTTTTCTCTTCATCAAAAATATTTCTGATTAGATCAATCAGGAATTCTTTCTTATTTCTATTGGTGATGACGTTGATTACTTTGATTGTAGAAGAATCATAATCTGATTCATCTTCCTCAGAGCTTTAATTGTAATCAACTTCTTTGTCACCATCAGATGAGTTCTTGGCTAAAATCGCTAGGAGCTTCTTCTGAAGTTCAGGCTGATCAGCAACTAACTCATTGATCTTTTGTTCTGTCTTGCAATGGAAAGCTTTGTGCCCTGGTTCGCCACATTTGTAAAAAACAACTGGCTCCTTTTTGGCGCTCTTCCTTTTTGGAAGAAGTTGGCTTAGAATTGAAGGCTGGAGGAGAATTGTTCGGAGGTTTTGTTGGCCTTTTGAATCTTTTGTGAACGTCTTTCTTAGCACGTTTGGCTTTTGAAGAAGGCGCTTCAATTTTTGTGATGCCAAATGCTTCACAGGGTACATAAAAGAAAATATCCACTGAAAAAAGAAAACTTTATTAGGAGAACTTAAAGCACAGGGTACATAAAAGAAAATACAAACTAAAAGAAAAAAACTGAAGAAAAACTTCCAGATAATTTGTAATAGTAATATACTTACAAATTGTCGAATTTGTAGAACTTGTAAAGAGATTTGTAAATTTAAAAATTAAAGAGGAGAGAGGAGAGTTTTCTTGAGGGGAGTTTGAGCTCTCAAGTTGGCTCTTGTTTTTTGATCTTTTGAATTGTTGATTCTTTTTTCGATTATTTGTCTGAATGAAATGTCGTCCTTACATAGAGCTGGATGGAGTCAACAATAAAGGCGTAATGATGTCCAGTTGTCATGCGCCGAAAGGTGGGCTGCAATTGTGAAAAGGTAACCACTTTGTCCCGTGCAACTTTTGAAAATTTGTCCTTGAGACTATTCATGAATAGTATCTTGGCGGTACTGTAGATGAATAGTGGAATGTGGGGGAACTGTAGTGAATAGTCCATGCCGACAGTTTTGTCTTAACCTGCAAAATAAATTTTGCTGATTGTAATGGCCCTTTTGCCAAAGGTTACGACCTTTGTGCGCTCTTTTCTTTTGTCTTTGGAATTTTGTTTTTGTCACAGATCGTAAGGATCTTTTGAATCCTGAAGATCTTCAATTATGGGTTTTGTAGCAGACTCTGCTGAACTTGAATTGTCATCTGTGACCTCCTTGTCAAGGAGCTTTTGTAAAAAGATCTGTCTGATTGCTGGGTCATCTTTGAGGACTTCAACAATATGTCTTTGTTTTTTTTGTTAGTCCCTTGGATTTGGATTTTGTCGAGGATGAAGAGACTTCCATTTTTGTTGGGGTAGATGGACCACGGGCGACGTCCTTTTTGGCAAATGAATGAATGTTTTGGTGGGTAAATTTTTTTGTTTTTGTTTTGCAGAAATATTCAACATTTTCTTTACCACAGAGTTTTGTTTGTTATTCATTCCACCGTCTAACCTTCTCTATTGGCACAACAGATTGGGAAAATGAATGAAGAAGAAAATTCTGATATTTGTATTCCCAACAGAATATCCATGCAATGTTGAAGATTTTGAACAATTGTATTTCTTTTGTAAACCCTTCATAGGCAGGGGAGTTTGCAGTCCAGAAATCCCATCCTTCCTTAGCCTCACTGGGTAAGACAGAGGGAGTGCAACCAAGCATTGTCCACCAACGATAAAACCAAATTGGAAATGTATTTGGAGCTTTGTCATGGAAATTAAAGAACCAAGAATGAATCTCTAGTCTGTGAAAAAATGCTCTTAGCTAGGCCATTTTATAATCCAAGTAATTGTAAGTACCTGGTTCAAAAGGAACAGAGAATTGTCTTTCTTGTAGAGGACCTTTCCATTGTTGGAAGCCCAAAACATTATTGATAATGTATTTTGAATATAAAATGCAGGAGGGGGTTGCGACATCATTGGTATGGGTAAGTTAGCTGACTCGGTGCTTGTAAAAATGAGTTCATAAAATTGTCGAGTTTTTTTACGATGATCACCAAGGTGATGTGAGTCACCAAAGCTTCGTTGAACCAAGTCTTTTGATGAAGAGATTTTTAGGGGCAACTTTGTAGCTAGTAAGAAAAAGGGGTTTTTATATCGAAGAAAATAATTGTCTTGAGAAGGTTTTGTGGGCGGTTTTCTGAGAACAGTTTTGTATGGTAGGGGTGGAAAATTGGCTAGGGATTGAAATAAATGTTTTGTAGGAACAATTTTGTAGTCGTCATTCGTTTGTATACGGTTGCCTTTGTATTTCATGCTTATTGTGAAGACCTGCATAAAAGGTGTTTTGCCACTCCTCTCTTGCAAAAACTCTCTTGTAAGGAAATCCGATGAGGAATTGTTCTCTCCTTTGATGAATTCAATGTCGAAATCAAAAGAAGATAAAATTGCTTGCCAACTAGCAAAGATTTGTTTTGAAAACCAGATTCTTAACATCCTTTTGTAAAACATCTTTTGCAAATTTGCAATCGATGAGCAGAAGAAATTTTTTCTTTAAAAAATCATCTTGAAATTTGGAAATGTAAAGTACGATCGATAAAATTTCTCTTTTGATAGTAGAAAAATTTTGTTGCGTACTAGGCCAAATGCAAGAATCATAACAAACTAACTATTCTTTATCATGAATTCTTTGTTTAAGGATTGCTCCATAACCTATGTCAGATGCGTCGATTTCTGCAATCGTAAATGTAGAGGGAGGGGGAATACCTCGACATGGTAAAGACTTGACCTATTGTTTGATTTGTCTAACAATGTTAGTGTGTATAGCAAACCAAGGTTCAGAATTTCTCCTATGTCTTCTATACAGGGGATTATTTAAATAAGAAATTTGATTTTGATTTAATTGTAAATGATTGACCAATTTGTAAATCAAAGAATTTTGTAAAAGCGAAACTTTACGTTGCTTAGCAGCTGAAAGAAAATTGAAAAATATTTGATTGCCAAGAATCTTTGTATGAACACGTGATTCATTGACCTGAAAAGTATAAATTTGTGTTAAAAATGGGGTACCGAGGATAATGTCATGGGTAATATTTTGTACAATTAGAAATATACTTTGTAAGTAATAACCATTGTTTTGAATGTAACCTTTGTTCAGCTTCTACCTGGCGTTCAAATGTTCTCCATTGGCACTGCACAATTGTTCTTTTGACCGTGGAATAATTACCTCATGTATGCAGTTTTAATAAGCTCCACTGTCAGTAAGCGCTACTGCACTTGTAGAGAAATCATTAATTACTATTTCAACCGTGGAATACCAATTTTGAATTGTCACATGAGAAATTGTATGAAGAAATTGTTCTTTAGAAATTGGAGTCCCAAGGATGTTTTCTATAATTGGAAAATTGTCAGGAACATGAGAGGAACCTGGAATCTGTGTTTCCAGAATGGAAAGTTTTGCATGAGGTTCAAGATCAGTAGCTTTGAGATTGATGATCTTGTATCTAAGATCTCGAACTTGAGCTTTTAGGTCATTGACTTCAATCTGGATATCTTTTTTAGTCAGTTGTCGGAAAGGATTTGGCACTGGATATTTTTGGAAGAGTTTTGTCAGGCTTGGATTTTCAATGTCAAATTTAATGACTTTCTTTTCTTCTTCAAGAATAAAGTCTTTATGGTTGCTTAGACACTCTTTTTTGTTCTCTTCATCAGAAATCTTTCCGATTGGATCAATCAGGAATTGTTTCTGATTTCTATTGGTGGTGACGTTGATTCCTTTGATGGGAGAAGAATCATAATCTGATTCATCTTCCTCAGAGCTTTGATTGTAATCAACTTCTTTGTCACTATCAAATGAGTTTTTGGCTAAAATCGCTAGGAGCTTCTTCTGAAGTTCAGGCTGATCAGCAACTAACTCATTGATCTTTTGTTCTGTTTTGCAATGGAAAGCTTTGCACCCTGGTTCGCCACATTTGCAACAAACAACTAGCTTCTTTTCGGCACTCTTATGTTTGGAAGAAGTTGGCTTAGAATTGAAGGCTGAAGGAGAATTGTTCGGAGGTTTTGTTGGCCTTTTGAATCTTTTATGAACGTCTTTCTTAGCACGTTTGGCTTTTCAAGAAGGAGCTTCAATTTTTATGATGCCAAATGCTTCACAGGGTGCATAAAAGAAAATATCCACTAAAAGAAGAAAACTTTATTAGGAGAACTTAAAACACTGGGTACATAAAAGAAAATACAAACTGAAAGAAAAAAACTGAAGAACAACTTACAGATAATTTGTAATCGTAATATACTTACAAATTGTCGAATTTGTAGAACTTGTACAGAGATTTGTAAAGGAGAAAATTAAAGAGGAGAGAGGAGAGTTTTGTAGATGGGAATTTACTGAGGGAAGTTTGAGCTCTCAAGTTGGCTCTTGTTTTTTGATCTTCTGAATTCTCGATTCTTTTTTCGATGATTTGTCTGAATGAAATGTCTGCCTTACATAGAGCTTGATGGAGCTCAATAATAGAGGTGCAATGATGTTAAGTTGCCATGTGCCGAAAGGTGGGCTGTAATTGTCAAAAGGTAACCACTTTGTCCTGTGCAACTTTTGAAAATTTTGTCCTTGAGACTTTTCATGAATAGTAACTTGTCGGCACTGTAGATGAATAGTGGAATGTCGGGGGACTGTAGTGAATAGTGCATGCCGACAGTTTTGTCTTAACATGCAAAATAAAATTTTTTTGATTGTAATGGCCCTTACTTTTGCCAAAGGTTACGATCTTTGCGCGCTCTTTTCTTTTGTCTTTCGAATTTTGTTTTTGTCACAGATCGTAAGGATCTTGTGAATCCTAAACATCTTAAATAATGGGTTTTAGGATTCCTCCATAACCTTTGTCAGATACGTCGGTTTCTGCACTCATGAATGTAGAGGGATGGGGAATACCTAGACATGGTAAAGACCTGACCGGTTATTTGATTTGTCTAACAATGTCAGTGTGTATAGCAGACCAAGATTCGGGATTTTTCCTATGTCTTCTATACAGGGGATTATTTAAATAAGAAATTTGATTTTGTTTTAATTGTAAAAGATTGATCTGTTTGTAAATTAAAGAATTTTGTAAAAGCGAAACTTTACGTTGCTTAGCAGCTGAAGGAAAATTGAAGGAGATTTGATTGCCACGAATCTTGGTATGAACACCTGATTCATTGACCTGAAAAGTATAAATTTGTGTTAAAAATGGGGTACCACGGATAATTTCAAGGGTAATATTTTGTACAATCAGAAAAATACTTTTGAAGTAATAACCATTGTTTTGAATGTAACCTTTGTTCAGCTTATACCTGGCGTTCAAATGTTCTCCATTGGCAGTGCACATTTGTTCTTTTTTTCTTTCATAGTACTTAGTAGGAATAATTACTTCACGTATGCAGTTCTAGTCAACTCCAATGTCAATAAGAGCTGCTCCACTTGTAGGGAAATCATTGAATACTATTTTGACCGTAGAATACCAATTTTGAATTGTCGCATGAAAAATTGTATGAAGAAATTGTTCTTCAGAAATTGCAGTCTCAAGGATGTTTTCTAAATTTGGAAAATCGTGAGGAACATGAGAGGAACGTGGAATCTGTGTTTCGAGGATGGAAAGTTTTGTATGGAGTTCTAGATCAGTAGCTTTGAGATTGATGATCTGGTGTCTAAGATCTCGAACTTGAGCTTTTAGCTCATTGAGTTCAATCT
>JACYFF010031957.1:58530546-58554609 GCA_017589665.1 Selenicereus undatus
ACTATTAATTATAATAACGTTCATCAATTATACATTTTATCGTTTATATAAAATGGTTATCGTTATTGATTATATAACGGTCATTGATTATGCATCCTATCGGTATATATAATGTTCATCGTTATTTATTGATCGGGCATTTTATCGATTATATATAATGTTCATTGTTATTGATTATGTAACATTTATTAATGGCATTTTATTGATCCTTGATTATATAACGTTTATTAATTGCATTTTCTTGATCATTGAGATTAATTGATCATTGATTATGCATTTTATCGATTATAGGTAATGTTCATCTCGTATGAAATAAATATCATTCATCGATTATGCATATTTATCGAATTATATACAGTGTTCGACGATCATATAAGTTTATCGACTATATAACGCTCGCTGATTATGCACGATTATATTACCACAAGTAGACGATGTTTCGTGTTTACATAATGATTCTCGACTGCATGGAAATCTCGATGATACGTAGTTCTTGGTTACATGAAGTTTATAGACATTTTAGGTTGATGATATGAAGTCCCTTCAATATAGAATAGACATGAAACCATTACCAACAGATCGTGATCCATAAGGTGAATTCATGGATTATATGATCGACATTTTAGGTAGAGAATAGTTCCACCTTAAATTGGAGCAGAAGTGAGGCCATCTCGGTACGTACATTGCCTATGTTCTTCAAAAACTCTATATTCTTCAAAAACTCACACTATTCTCAGCAATGAAAAATCAAAACAAGATTCGTTTAATGAACCAAGTTCTTAATGTTTTGTCACATAAACTAGTGGCCCCGCCAATTATCATCAGGGCTTATGCCCTTCAGTTATCAAGGCTTATGCCGACCAATACACCCGCGCGCGGCGTCAGGGCTTATGCCCATCAGTTATCAAGGCTTATGCCGACCAATATACCCGCGCGCGGCATCAACTCAGGCTTCTCGATCGGCCTGGGGGGTGTGAGCACCTAAAGTACGATCGTTTCAAGATGTACATCGACCAAGGGGTTCACTTTCAGATAAGAATCAACAAATCAATGTTACTTATACATTCTCTCTCTCCTGTTTGCAAAACAAAATCTTTTGAAATGCGGCGCCCAACCATTTAACCTTCAAGTCTGTTTTACTGCATAGGGATGTACGTCTGAGTTTCGGCTCATATTTCGAAACATGTTAGGTAGAAAATAGTTTCATGTTTCGTCTATTGCCTAAGTTGTAACCAACCTAAAATGGTTTCATGTCTAGTCGACAGACATTAGTTTATCGATCGACATTTATAGGTCTATTGCCTCTATATGTTTATCGATCGTATACACCGTATCCATTATATAGTTTATCGACTGCATAGTTCATCGTATCGTATCCATGAATTATGTGAAGGGCATTGAGTCTATTCATATCGTATGGTGATTACATGACGTTTGTCAATTGTATATTATAGTCATGGTCTATAAATGCTTTATTACATGATCGCTAAGTGCTCCTAATTGTTTATTAGTCGCCTATTTGTATCTTTAGCTTAACCAATCCAGTACCTTCCTAGAAGTTTGCATGTAACTTCAACTTATATGTTTCAAGACTCATTATTTGGCAGAGAATTCAAAAATCAATATTTCATTTCTCTGCTAGAAGGCAGAGACAAAGCTCAGTTTTTCATTTCTCTGCCAGTAGGCAGGGAATTCAAAGCTCAAAATTTCATTTCTCTGCCAGAAGGCAGACACAAAGCTCAGTATTTCACTTCTTTGCCAGTAGGCAGAGAATGCAAAGCTGAGTATTTCATTTCTCTGCTAGAAGGCAGAGACAAAGCTCAGTATTTCATTTCTCTGCCCCGTAAGGAGAGGATTCAAAGTTTATTGTTTCATAATTTGCCAGTAGGCATGAGTTGAAGTTACATGTTTCATAGCTCAGTTAATATGCAGTATAGTCACGAGAAACATGGTCAATTGAATAAAGAAGAATGTAAAGTTAAGAGGTTAATATATTCATTTTATTGCTCTTACTACTTGATACTGAAGAAGGTTATTGAATAATTGAATTGAAAACCTGAAAAGGTGATTAATTGTTTATATCTTGTTTAGAAAATGATGTTATAGATCCAAATTCATGACACAAGTACAAGAGGAGAGGAGATAATGGTATTCATAGATCATGTCCACTACTTACATTAACATATGATATTGTTTTATTAAGTTTACGAGTTCATACGACTGCCTTTTGGTGCAAATGCTATTTCTCTTGCCTTGTGATTGGAACACACTATGCGATAGGTGAATTCTTCAAAGAGAAGGAATTACGAACGACGGTTGTAAGTTATTATTGCATCGTATTTATTGTTTTAGGAGATGGGGTTATCTACTGAGCGATAATTGCTCACTCCCTTCTATTCTGTTCCCTTCCCAGGTTTTTTTTAAAATAGCAGGAAAGGGTCGGCCCAAGTAAGCCGAAAGGGAGTCACTGCTGCCTAGAAGTTAAATGATGGACTCGTACGTGAACTGCAATGTGTTTTGTGGTGTGTGATTGTAAATTGAGTTCTTGTGTGCTCAGTTGCATATCATTTAGAGTCGCTCTGTATGGCCATATGAGCCACCATCTAAGTTGTCAGGGATGTATTTGTCGTTGTTTATTTGGTTAACATTAAACGACATTGGTTATAGTGCTCCGGGCGGGTGGCCTGTAGAGCTGTGAACTCCGGTGGGTGGCCGTTGAGTTAGCTTTTATTGTTTTTCAGTGCAGAGGATTTATTGTAAGGTTGTAAGCCTAGAAAAATGGTCAAGTTTTAGGGGAAACTCTGTCCGTTTTGCCCCAGGATTTAAGAACAATATGGTAACACTCCTGACTTTAGGGTTGGAGGCGTTACAACTTCAAGAATATGTCTTTGTTTTTTTTGTTAGTCCCTCGGATTTGGCTTTTGTTGTAACAGTCCGGGACCCCGCTGGCTGATATTGTCCGCTTTGGCACACCGGCCTCACGGCTTTAAAACGCGTCAACCAGGGTGAGGTATCTAGCCCCTTATAAAGAGGCCTTCGTTCCCCTCACCTGCCGATGTGGGAGACTCCTCTCCCCTTGGGGACCCCGACGGCCTCGTCGGACAAGATAAGGGGCCCACCGACCCGAGGCCTGGCTCTGATGCCCAGGGCCCACCGGATTTGAAAAGCTATGTTGATAAAAGAAGGAGATTGCTGGAATTTTCGATATATGATAAAGTTTTTTTGATAGTCTCACAATCTAAGGGTGTACAGCGGTTGCACTGCGACCTAAATTGAGGTCAAGATCTTTTGACCCATATCAGTTCATGGAAAGGTCGAATTCCATAACTTGCCTACTAGATCTGCCTATATAACTCAAACATGTGCAGTACATGTTCCGTGTTTCTTACCTTACAACTCAGGTAATACATTTCAAATCCGGACCATGTCGTCATAATCAAATCCATTACAATCATTGAGGGTTTTGTGTTTCAAGAGCATACAATTTAGATATTGGATCACAAGATTAAGCAGTCAAGTTTCAAACAGATACCTTAAATTAAATTGCCCTGGGCAAATCATACTTCCCCAGAAGGTACTTGGGAAACTGAGCAAGAAGTGAAAGCCAAGTACTCATATGTATTTGAAATCACATTGCATGATCATCAAAGTTCATAAGTTTCGAGGACGAAACTCTTTAAGGGGGGAAGGCTGTAATAGCACGACCCTAAACTATATTTATTTATTTAATTAAGTCATGTTATTGATTTTCATATTTATTTATCTCATTGAATCATCGCAGTTGGAAAAATTTATTTCGGGCCCCACTTTGCAATTCGAGTTTCATTTACCAGATCATTTCGGGAAAAATCGATAGTAGGCCTCGATATTTATGATTTAAAAGATTAAATTATTTTTCATAAGATTACATTTAATCTCGAGCTTTGAAAAAAAAAAAAAAAAGTTCAAGCGCACTCGGTTTGAGCTAGTTTTTGAACCCGAGCCCGTTTGAGGCCAATTTTGGCCCACCAAGTCTTGACTCTATTTATTTGCCTAATTACCCTTAATTAGGCCTAATCTCTACTTAGCAAAAGTGGCTTTTTAAGGGGAAATTTCAGCCAAGTATATTGCAAAGGCATTTTCAACCAAGTAAACTTCAAGGCTTTCTCTCTCTACATTCTCTCCTCCTTCTCTCTTATACACAGCCAGCACTAGTAGCAGCAGCATCATCACCATTTTAGCCACCAAATCAGCCACCAATAACCACCAAACAACCACCACTCACCACCCCAACCATCCCTCTCACTCCTTCAATCACCCAACATCATTTCTACTTCTCTTTAAGCACAAAGTGAGTATTCTTTTCACCTCTTATGCTGATTTTGTTTTTGATTCTTGATCTTGTTGGTTTTTGTTTATTATTTTGGTTGTTTTCATGATGGATTATGCTGTTTTTATTGTATTAAGGATCATCTTGTTGATGGATTATGTTGGAGTTGAAGCTAGGGTTAGGGTTTTATCTTAATCATGCAAGCTTCATGTTCAAGTGTTGAATTTTGATTGTTTTAAATGAGATTTTGTGCTCTTTGACATTGGTAATGAATATCAAGATGTTAATGCTGACTTATATAAGTTAAAGAGTGATTTTAGTGGGTGGTTATGTGAAGAAAAGATTGCAAATATGTGGTTATTGGGCTGTCAACAGACCTGAAACAGGGGTCACTTTGAGAAAAAACTGGTACTGTTTGGCACATCCAAAATTCATAATTTTTGGTGTCGTGATATATTGATGAGTTATCTTTCAATAGGCTTTGGAATTAGTCAATTTCGAGTTGGGTGGACAAAGTTATGACCACTTTACTCAAGACTATGCAGAACACATTGAAACTGGGAACTGAAATGGAACAGTAACTTTACGGAAAAACTGGTATTGATTGGGTCATTGCAAAATTGTGATTTTTTTTGTGTGGATAGATCAATGAGTTTTGTTTAAAATTGCTCTTGAATCGCCTTAATCCGAGTTCTGTGGAAAAAGTTATGGTCATTTTGCTGCGACTGCGCAAATTGATCAGAAATTGTGCACGTCTGTGTTCTACCCTACTTTTAGGGACCTTATTATGTGAATCATGCTTTGTGTCCTCAATAAGAGTTTTAGAGGACACTGTGAAGTTTTCATATTGAGGTTTTATATCTCATTTGGAGTTTGGGAGTGAAAGATATGGATTTTCTAATGCAGACCATCAATCGGTAACATGAGTGAATGCAGAAATCAAGACATTTGAAAATATTTTCAGAAGTTTCTATATAATTATGGGTATTACAAGGAAATTACAAAGTGTATTGAGTTCAACAAGTTTGTTAGTGTACAGAAGCTTTTTTGGGTTGAAAACTGAGTTACATGAGTATGAAAATGAAATTTGGGAAGTGAGCAGATTATTAACTCAAAATCAATGTCCTTTGGACCAAGTTAGGGTGTTATATTATATAAGCTTTTATGAACCTCGCAGCACCCCCTTATGGCATAAACCTTTTGTCACCCATTTCAGAAGTATTAAACCTTCTATTATCCATTTCAAAGGCATTAACCATTCTATTATCCTTTTCAGAAGCTTCACACTTTCATTTATCAATTTCAGAAGTATCAGCAAACCATGTGTCATTTATATCAACTAAAATCTTTTCATTATTACCTCAATCATTTTCATTTGGTCTATTTTGCTTCAATTTGTATTATTTCAAGTTCAATAATCCTAACAGATTTATTATTCAAATCATTTTGGTTTAACTTGTCATATATTGAACTAAAATCAGTTCAGTTTGGTTTAACTTGTCTTATATCGAATTATTGGAATTGTAAGAGTCTTTTTAAATAAATCATTTATGTCAGTGAATATGATTTACTCGGTGAGTATGGTTTACTAACTACGCTTACCTATAATTACATTTCTTTAGCAGAATCGAGGCCTAGTCTATCATTTCCATTGTGCATAAGTATTATCAAGTGAAATATCATTTTAAAGACTTCAGGTACGTCCATTGCCTGTATCTTTAGAAATCAGAGTGTATTTATCAACGCTATCATATTTTGGTAAGTACATCAATGAATCAGTTTACACAGTGATTTATCAGTTAATTAGTGGCCCTGTCAGTTATCATCTATAGGGCATTTGCCCTTCAGTTACCCGCGCGGCTTCAGGCCAGGTCCTCGATCGGCTTGGCAGGTGTACACCTATGCATAGATCGTAACAGTATCAAGGGGTTCACTATCAGATAATAACTTGCAATGCAGTTTTATATTTATCTCATTCACTGTTTTAACTTAAAATGAATTGCAAAGCGGGCCCAACCAGTGTTTGAATGATCATTTAACAATTCAGGAATGCATGTACTGAGCTTCGGCTCACAGTTCGAAATGTTTTTATGTTTTGTTTTAGGCAAATGCTGAGAGAGTTGCCCTCATACTAACAAATCAGCTGAAGAGAATACGTGAAGCAAGAAAATTCAGATGGATTAGAAGTAATGCAGTATATGCATACCTTAAAGATGTATATTGAATTCTTCTATGGATGAAGATGTAGACTATATAGTGATTTATTTTACTATGGTTTATAAACCCTTCATTGGTTAACACTTGATGTGAGTGTATGGTTAACACTTGATGTGAGTGTATATGTTTGAGGTTATGCTTAGCTATGTTATTTATAGCACTCGTGTTTCAAGCCTTGTCCTTTTGGACGGCGGTAATGCCCCTATCATTGGATTCATCATATGATTTTCCTTATGGGATATGAACAGTGAAACATGTTTAATTTGCGGCGTTACATTTGTAGAGGAAGAAGAAACTTCCATTTTTGTTGGGGTAGATGGAGCACGGGGAATGTCCTTTTTGTGAAATGAATGAATGCTTTGGAGGGTAAATTTTTTGGTTTTTGTTCTGCAGAAATATTCAACATTTTCATTGCTATAGAGTTTTGTTTTGTATTCATTCCACCATCTGACGTTGTAGATTCGCACAACAGATAGGGGAAATGAATTAAGAAGAAAATTCTGATATCTGTATTCCCAACAGATTATCCAGACAATGTTGCAGATTCTCAAGAAGTGTACTTCTTTTATAAGCGCTTCATAGGCGGGGGAGTTTGCAGTCCAGAAATCCCATCCTTCCTTAGCCTCACTAGGTAAGACAAAGGGAGAGCAACCAGACATTGTCCACCAATGATAAAACCAAATTGGAAATGTGTTTGGAGCTTTGTCATGGAAATTAAAGAACCAAGAATGAATCTCTAGTCTGTGAAAAAATGCTCTTAGCCAGGCCATTTTGTAATCCAGGTAATTATAAGTAGTTGGTTCAAAAGGAATAGAGAATTGTCTTTCTTGTGGAGGATCTTTCCATTGCTGGAAGCCCAAAACATTCTTGATAATGCATTTTGAATATAAAATGCAGGAGGGAGTTGCGACATGTGTGGTATGGGTAACGTCAGCTGACTGGTTTTCTGTAAGAATAAGTTCAAAAAATTGTCGAGTTTGTTGAGGATGATCACCAAGGTGATGTGAGTCACCAAAGCTTCATTGGAGCAAGTCTTTTCGTGAAGAGATTTGTAGGGGCGGCTTTGTAACTGGTAAGAAAAAGGTGTTCTGTATATCGGAGAAAATAATTGTCTCGAGAAGGTTTTGTGGGTGGTTTTGTGACAATACTTATGTATGGTAGACGTGGAAAATTTGCTAGGGACTGAAATGAATTTTTTGTAGGAACAAATTTGTAGTCGTCATTCATTTGTATACCTTTGCCTTTGTCTTTGTTGCTCATTGTGAAGACTTGCATCAAAGGTGTTTTGTCATTCTTTCTTTGCAAAAACTCTCTTGTAAGGAAATCCGATAAGGATTTGTTCTCTCCTTTGATGAATTCAATGTCGAAATCAAAATAAGATAAAATTCCGTGCCATCTGGAAAAGATTTGTTTTGAAACTAGATTCTTAACATCGTTTTGTAAAAAATCTTTTGCAAATTTGCAATCAATGAGCAGAAGAAATTTTTTGTTAAAAAGAACATCTTGAAATTTGGAAATGCAATGTACGATAGATAAAATTTCTCTTTCGATAGTAGAATAACCTTTTTGCGTACTAAGCCAACTGCCAGAATGATAACGAACTAACTGTTCTTTATCATGCGTTCTTTGTTTAAGGATTCCTCCATAACCTATGCCAGATGCTTCGGTTTCTACAATCATGAATGCAGAGGGATGGGGAATACCTAGACATGGTAAAGACTCGACCTTTTTTTTTATTTATCTAACAATGTCAGTGCGTATAGCAGACCAAGGTTCAGGTTTTTTCCGAAGTCTTTTTTACTGGGGATTATTTAAATAATAAATTTGATTTAGTTTTAATTGTAAAGGATTGACCTGTTCATAAATCGAAGAATTTTAAAAAAGCGAAACTTTGCGTTGCTTGGCAGCCGAAAGAAAATTGAAAGAGATTTGATTGCCAGGAATCATGGTATGAACAACTAATTCATTGACCTGAAAAGGATAAATTTTTGTTAAAAATATAGTACAAAGGATAATGTCATGGGTAATATTTTTCACAATCGTAAAAACATTTTTGAAGCAATAACCATTGTTTTCAATGTAACCTTTGTTCAGCTTACACCTGGTGTTCAAATGATCTCCAGTGGCATTGCACAATTGTTCTTTTTTTCTTTCACAATACTCAGTAGGAATAATTCTTTCACGTATGCAGCTCTAGTCAGCTCCAGTGTCAATAAGAGCTACTGCACTTGTAGAGAAATCATTGAATACTATTTTGACCGTAGAATACCATTTTTGAGTTGTCACATGAGAAATTGTACAAAGAAATTGTTCTTCAGAAATTGCACTCTGAAGGATGTTTTCTATATTTGGAAAATTGTCAAGAATATAAGAGGAACTTGGAATCTATCTTTCCAGGATGGAAAGTTTTGTATGGAGTTCTGGATCACTAGCTTTGAGATTGATGATCTCATGTCTAAGATCTTGAACTTTAGCTTTTAGCTCATTGACTTCAATCTGGATATCTTTTGTAGTGAGTTGCTGGAAAGGATTTGGCACTGGATATTTTTGGAAGAGTTTTGTCAGGCTTGGAGTTTCAATGTCAAACTCAATGACTTTCTTTTCTTCTTCAAGAATCAACTCTTTATGGTTGCTTAGGTACTCGTTTTTTCTTCTCTTCATCAAAAATCTTTCCGATTAGCTCAATCAGGAATTCTTTCTGATTTCTATTGGTGATGACGTTGACTACTTTGATGGGAGAAGAATCAGAGTTTGATTCGTCATCCTCAAAACTTTGATTAATAATCAACTTCTTTGTCACTATCATATGAGTTTTGGGCTAAAATAGTTAGGAGCTTCTTCTGAAGTTCAGGCTGATTAGCAAACAACCCATTGATCTTTTGTTCTATTTTGCAATGGAAAGCTTTGTTCCTCGGTTTGCCACATTTGCAGCAAACAACTGGCTTCTTTTTGGCGCTCTTCTTTTTGGAAGAAGTTGGCTTAGAATTGAAGGGTGGAGGAGAATTGTTGGGAGGTTTTGTTGGCCTTTTGAATCTTTTGTGAACGGTTTTCTTAGGACCTTTGGCTTTTGAAGAAGGAGCTTCAATTTTTGTGATGCCAAATGCTTCACAGGGTACATAAAAGAAAATATCTACTGAAACAAGAAAACTTTATTAAGAAAACTTAAAGCACAGGGTACATAAAAGAAAACACAAACCGAAAGAAGAAAAGTGAAGATAAACTTACAGACAATTTGTAATAGTAATATGCTTACAAATTGTCGAATTTGTAGAACTTGTACAGAGATTTGTAAAGGAGAAAATTAAAGAAGAGAGAGGAGAGTTTTGTGGATGGGAATTTGTCGAGGAGAGTTTAAGGTCTCAAGTTGGCTCTCGTTTTTTGATCTTCTGAATTCTCATTTCTTTTTTCGATGATTTGCCTGAATGAAATGTCTGCGTCATATAGAGCTGGATGGAGCTCAGTAATAGAGGCGTAATGATGTCCAGTTGTTATGCACCGAAAGTTGTGCAGTAATTGTCAAAAGGTAAATGCTTTGTCCGGTGCAACTCTTGAAAATTTTGTCATTGAGACTGTTCATCAATAGTAGCTTGTCAGTCCTGTAGATGAATAGTAGAATGTCCGAGAACTGTAGTGAATAGTGCATGCCGACAGTTTTGTCTTAACCTGCAAAATAAAATTTTGTTAGTTGTAATGGCCCTTACTTTTGCCAATGGTCATGACCTTTGCGCGCTCTTTTCTTTTGTCTTTTTAATTTTGTTTTTGTCACAAATCATAAGGATCTTGTGAATCCTGAAGATCTTCAACTATGGGTTTTGTAGCAGACTCTGCTGAACTTGAATTGTCATCTGCGACATCGTTATCAAGGAGCTTTTGTAAAAAGATTTGTCTGATTGTTGGGTCATCTTTGAGGACTTCAAGAACATTTCTTTGCATTTTTTGTTAGTCCCTCGGATTTGGCATTTGTAGAGGACGAAGAGACATCCATTTTTGTTGGGGTAGATGGATCGCAGGGACTGTCCACTTTGTCAAACGAATGAATGCTTTGGAGGGTAAATTTTTTGGTTTTTGTTCTGCAGAAATATTCAACATTTTCGTTGCCACAGAGTTTTGTTTTGTATTCATTCCACCATCTGACGTCGTAGATTCGGGCGACAGATAGGGGAAATGAATTAAGAAGAAAATTCTGATATCTGTATTCCCAACAGAATATCCAAACAAAGTTGCAGATTCTGAGGAACTGTACTTCTTTTGTAAGCACTTCATAGGCGGGGGAGTTTGCAGTCCAGAAATCCCATCCTTCCTTAGCCTCACTAGGTAAGACAGAGGGAGTGCAACCAAACATTGTCCACCAATGATAAAACCAAATTGGAAATGTGTTTGGAGCATTGTCATAGAAATTGAAGAACCAAGAATGAATCTCTAGTCTGTGAAAAAATGCCCTTAGCCAGGCCATTTTGTCATATAGGTAATTCTAAGTAGCTTGTTCGAAAGGAATAGAGAATTGTCTTTCTTGTGGAGGATCTTTCCATTGCTAGATGCACAAAACGTTCTTGGTAATGCATTTTGAATACAAAATGCAGGAGGGAGTTGCGACATCTCTGGTATGGGTAATGTCTGCTAAATGGGTGTCTGTAAGAATGAGTTCATAAAATTGTGGAGTTTATTGAGGATGATCACCAAGGTGATATGACTCACCAGAGGTTCGCTGAACCAGGTCTTTTGATGAAGAGATTTGTAGGGGCAACTTTGTAGCTGGTAAGAAAAAGGTGTTCTGTATATCGAAGAATATAATTGTCTCGAGAAGGTTTTGTGCGTGGTTTTGTGACAATAGGTTCATATGGTAGAGGTGGAAATTTCGCTAGGGATTGAAATGAATTTCTTGTACGAACAATTTTGTAGTCGTCATCCATTTGTATACCTTTACCTTTGTCTTTTTTGCTCATTGTGAAGACATGCATAAAAGGTGTTTTGTCACTCTTTCCTTGCAAAAACTCTGTTGTAAGGAACTCTGGTAAGGAATTGTTCTCTCATTTGATCAATTCAATGTCGAAATCAAAAGAAGATAAAATTGCGTGCCATCTGGCAAAGATTTGTTTTGAAACTAGATTCTTAACATCCTTTTGTAGAACATCTTTTACAAATTTGCAATCAATGAGCAGAAGAAATTTTTCGTTAAAAAGATCATCTTGAAATTTGGAAATGCAAAGTATGATAGATAAAATTTCTCTTTTGATAGTAGAATAACTTTGTTGCGTACTGAGCTAACTGCCAGAATGATAACGAACTAACTATTCTTTATCATGCATTCTTTGTTTAAGGATTCCTCCATGACCTATGCTAGATGCGTTTGTTTCTACAATCATGAATGCAGAGGGATGGGGAATACCTAGACATGGTAAAGACTCGACCTTTTGTTTGATTTGTCTAACAATGTCAGTGTGTATAGCAGACTAAGGTTCAGGATTTTTCCAAAGTATTCTATACGGGGGATTATTTTAATAATAAATTTGATTTTGTTTTAATTGTAAAAGATTGACCCGTTATTAAATCGAAGAATTTTGTAAAAGCGATCTTTGTGTTGCTTAGCAGCTGAAAGAAAATTGAAAGAGATTTGATTGCCAAGAATCTTGGTATGACCACCTGATTCATTGACCTGAAAAGGATAAATTTGTGATAAAAATGGAGTACCAAGGATAATGTCGTGGGTAATATTTCGTACAATCAGAAAAAGATTTTTGAAGCAATAACCATTGTTTTCATTGTAACCTTTGTTCAGCATACACCTCGTGTTCAAATGTTCTCCATTGGCACTGCACAATTGTTCATATTTTCTTTCACAACACTTAGTAGGAATAATTCTTTCATGTGTGCAGTTCTCGTCAGCTCCACTGTCAATAAGAGCTACTGCACTTGTAGAGAAATCATTGAATACTATTTTGACCGTAGAATACCATTTTTGAGTTGTCACATGAGAAATTGTACGAAGAAATTGTTCTTCAGAAATTGCACTCTCAAGGATGTTTTCTATATTTGGAAAATTGTCAAGAATATAAGAGGAACTTGGAATCTATCTTTCCAGGATGGAAAGTTTTGTATGGAGTTCTGGATCACTAGCTTTCAGATTGATGATCTCATGTCTAAGATCTCGAACTTTGGCTTTTAGCTCATTGACTTCAATCTGGATATCTTTTGTAGTGAGTTGCTGGAAAGGATTTGGCACTGGATATTTTTGGAAGAGTTTTGTTAGGCTTGGAGTTTCAATGTCAAACTTAATGACTTTCTTTTCTTCTTCAACAATGAAGCCTTTATGGTTGCTTAGATACTCCTTTTTTTTTCTCTTCCTCAGAAATCTTTTCGATTAGATCAATCTGGAATTCTTTCTGATTTCTATTGGTGATGACGTTGACTACTTTGATGGGAGAAGAATTAGAATCTGAGTCGTCTTCCTCAGAACTTTGATTAGTAATAAACTTCTTTGTCTCTATCATATTAGTTTTGGGCTAAAATAGTTAGGGGCTTCTTCTGAAGTTCAGGCTGATCAGCAAACAACCCATTAATCTTTTGTTCAGTTTTACAATGGAAACCTTTGTGCCACGGTTTGTCAAATTTGTAACAAACAACTGGCTTCTTTTTGGCACTCTTCTTTTTTGAAGAAGTTGGCTTAGAATTGAAGGGTGGAGGAGAATCGTTGGGAGGTTTTGTTCGCCTTTTGAATCTTTTGTGTACGGCTTTCTTAGGACGTTTGGCTTTTGAAGAAGGAGCTTCAATTTTTGTGATGCCAAATGTTTCACAGGGTACATAAAAGAAAATATGTACTGAAACAAGAAAACTTTGTTAAGAAAACTTAAAACACAGGGTACATAAAAGAAAATACAAACCGAAAGAAGAAAACTGAAGAAAAACTTGCAGATAATTTGCAATAGTAATATGCTTACAAATTGTCGAATTTTGTAGAACTTGTACAGAGATTTGTAAACGAAAAAATTAAAAAAGATAGAGGAGAGTTTTGTACATGGACCACAGGGAATGTCCTTTTTGTCAAATGAATGAATTCTTTGGAGGGTAAATTTTTTGATTTTTGTTCTGCAGAAATATTCAACATTTTCTTTGCCACAGAGTTTTGTTTTGTATTCATTCCACCATCTGACCTCGTAGATTCGCACAACAGATAGGGGAAATGAATTAAGATGAAAATTCTAATATTTGTATTCCCAACAGAATATCCAAACAAAGTTGCAGTTTTTGAAGAACTGTACTTCTTTTGTAAGCGCTTCATAGGCGGGGGAGCTTGCAGTCCAGAAATCCCATCCTTCCTTAGCCTCACTAGGTAAGACAGAGGGAGTGCAACCAAACATTGTCCACTAATGATAAAACCAAATTGGAAATGTGTTTGAAGCATTGTCATGGATATTGAAGAACCAAGAATGAATATCTAGTCTGTGAAAAAATGCTCTTAGCCAGGCCATTTTGTCATATAGGTAATTCTAAGTAGCTTGTTCGAAAGGAATAGAGAATTGCCTTTCTTGTTGAGGATCTTTCCATTCCTAGAAGCCCAAAACATTCTTGGTAATGCATTTTGAATATAAAATGCAGGAGGGAGTTTCGACATCTGTGGTACGGGTAATGTCAGCTGAATGGGTGTCTGTAAGAATGAGTTCATAAAATTGTCGAGTTTGTTGAGGATGATCACCAAGGTGATGTGAGTCACCAAAGCCTCGTTGAACCTGGTCTTTTGATGAAGAGATTTGTAGGGGCAACTTTGTAGCTGGTAAGAGAAAGGTGTTCTGTATATCGGAGAAAATAATTGTCTCGAGAAGGTTTTGTGGGTGGTTTTGTGATAATAGTTTCTTATGGTAGAGGTGGAAAATTGGCTAGGGACTGAAATGAATTTTTTGTAGGAACAAATTTGTAGTCGTCATTTCATTTGTATACCTTTGCCTTTGTCTTTGTTGCTCATTGTGAAGACCTGCATAAAAGGTGTTTTGTCACTCTTTTCTTGTAAAAACTCTCTTGTAAGGAAATCCGGTAGGGAATTGTTCTCTCCTTTGATGAATTCAATGTCGAAATCAAAATAAGATAAAATTACGTGCCATTTGGCAAAGATTTGTTTTGAAACCAGATTCTTAACATCCTTTTGTAAAACAACTTTTGCAAATTTGCAATCAATGAGCTTAACAATTTTTTTGTTAAAAAGATCATCATGAAATTTGGAAATGAAAAGTACGACAGATAAAATCTCTCTTTTGATAGTAGAATAACTTTGTTGCGTACTAAGCCAACTGCCAGAATGATAACGAACTAACTGTTCTTTATCATGCATTCTTTGTTTAAGGATTCCTCCATAACCTATGCCTCATGCGTTTGTTTCTACAATCATGAATGCAGAGGGATGGGGAATACCTAGACATGGTAAAGACTCGACCTTTTGTTTGATTTGTCTAATAATGTCAGTGTGTACGGCACACCAAGGTTCAGGATTTTTCCTAAGTCTTCTATACTGGGGATTATTTAAATAATAAATTTGATTTTGTTTTAATTGTAAAACATTGACCTGTTTGTAAATCGATGAATTTTGTAAAAGCGAAACTTTGCGTTGCTTAGCAGCCGAAAGAAAATTGAAAGAGATTTGATTGCCAGGAATTTTGGTATGAACACCTGATTCATTGACCTCAAAAGGATAAATTTGTTTTAAAAACAGAGTACCAAGGATAATGCCATGGGTAATATTTTTTACAATGAGCAAAATATTTTTGAAGCAATAACCATTGTTTTGAATGTAACCTTTGTTCAGCTTACACCTGGTGTTCAAATGTTCTCCATTGGCACTGCACAATTGTTCTTTTTTTCTTTCACAATACTCAGTAGGAATAATTCTTTCACGTATGGAGTTCTAGTCAGCTCCACTATCGATAAGAGCTACTGCACATGTAGAGAAATCATTGAATACTATTTTGACCGTACAATACCATTTTTGAGTTTTCACAAGAAATATTGTACGAAGAAATTGTTCTTCAGAAATTGCAGTCTTAAGGATGTTTTCTATATTTGGAAAATTGTCAAGAATATGAGAGGAACTTCGAATTTGTGTTTCCAGGATGGAAAATATTGTATGGAGTTCTAGATCAGGGGCTTTCAGACTGATGATCTCATGTGTAAGATCTCGAACTTTAGCTTTTAGCTCATTGACTTCGATCTGGATATCTTTTGTAGTGAGTTGCTAGAAATGATTTGGCACTGCATATTTTTGGAAGAGTTTTGTCAGGCTTGGAGTTTCAATGTCAAACTTATTGACTGTCTTTTCTTCTTCAAGAATCAAGTCTTCATGGTTGCTTAGATACTCCGTTTTTTTCTCTTCATCAGAAATCTTTCTGATTAGATCAATCTGGAATTCTTTCTAATTTCTGTTGGTGATGACGTTGATTACTTTGATAGGAGAAGAATCATAATCTGATCCGTTTTCCTCATAACTTTGATTAGTAATCAACTTCTTTGTCACTATCATATGAGTTTTGGGCTAAAATAGTTAGGAGCTTCTTATGAAGTTCAGGCTGATCAGGGAACAACCCATTGATATTTTCTTCTGTTTTGCAATGGAAAGCATTGTGCCCCGGTTTGCCACATTTGTAACAAACAACTAGCTTTTTTTTTTGGCGCTCTTCTTTTTGGAAGAAGTTGGCTTAGAATTGAAGGGTGGAGGGGAATTGTTGGGAGGTTTTGTTGGCCTTTTGAATCTTTTGTGAATGGCTTTCTTAGGACGTTTGGCTTTTCAAGAAGGAGCTTCAATTTTTGTGATGCCAAATGCTTCACAGGGTACATAAAAGAAAATATCTACTGAAACAAGAAAACTTTGTTAAGAAAACTTAAAACACAGGGTACATAAAAGAAAATACAAACCGAAAGAAGAAAACTGAAGAAAAACTTACAGAAAACTTGTAATAGTAATATGCTTACAAATTGTCGAATTTGTAGAACTTGTAGAGAGATTTGTAAAGGAGAAAATTAAAGAAGAGAGAGGAGAGTTTTGTAGATGGACCACAGGGAATGTCCTTTTTGTCAAATGAATGAATGCTTTGGAGGGTAAATTTTTTGGTTTTTGTTCTGCAAAAATATTCAACATTTTCTTTGCCACAGAGTTTTGTTTTGTATTCATTCCACCATCTGACCTTGTAGATTCACACAACAGATAGGGGAAATGAATTAGGAAGAAAATTCTGATATCTGTATTCCCAACAGAATATCCAAACAAAGTTGTAGATTCTGCAGAAGTGTACTTGTTTTGTAAGCGCTTCATAGGCGGGGGAGTTTGCAGTCCAGAAATCCCATCCTTCCTCGGCCTCACTAGGTAAGACAAAGGGAGTGCAACCAAACATTGTCCACCAATGATAAAACCAAATTGGAAATGTGTTTGCAGCATTGTCATGGAAATTGAAGAACCAAGAATGAATCTCTAGTTTGTGAAAAAATGCTCTTAGCCAGGCCATTTTGTCATATAGGTAATTCTAAGTAGCTTGTTCGAAAGGAATAGAGAATTGTCTTTCTTGTGGAGGATCTTTCCATTGCTAGAAGCACAAAACATTCTTGGGAATGCATTTTATATGCAAAATGCAGAAGGGAGTTGCGACATCTGTGGTATGGGTAATGTCAGCTGAATGGGTGTCTGTGAGAATGAGTTCATAAGATTGTGGAGTTTGTTGAGGATGATCACCAAGGTGATGTGAGTGACCAGAGGTTCGTTGAACCAGGTCTTTTGTTGAAGATATTTGTAGGGGCAACTTTGTAGCTGGTAAGAAAATGGTGTTCTGTATATCGGAGAAAATAATTGTCTCGAGAAGGTTTTGTGGGTGGTTTTGTGACAATAGTTTTGTATGGCAGAGGTGGAAAATTGGCTAGGGACTGAAATGAATTTTTTGTAGGAACAAATTTGTAGTCGTCATTTCATTTGTATACCTTTGCCTTTGTCTTTGTAGCTCATTGTGAAGACCTGCGTAAAAGGTGTTTTCTCACTCTTTTCTTGCAAAAACTCTCTTGTAACGAAATCCGATAAGGAATTGTTCTCTCCTTTGATGAATTCAATGTCGAAATCAAAATAAGATGAAATTGCGTGCCATTTGGCAAAGATTTGTTTTGAAACCAGATTCTTAACATCCTTTTGTAAAACAACTTTTACAAATTTGAAATCAATGAGCTTAACAAATTTTTTGTTAAAAAGATCATCTCTAAATTTGGAAATGAAAAGTACGACAGATAAAATTTCTCTTCTGATAGTAGAATAACTTTGTTGCATACTAAGCCAACTACCAAAATGATAACGAACTAACTGTTCTTTATCATGCATTCTTTGTTTAAGGATTCCTCCATAACCTATGCCTGATGCGTTTGTTTCTACAATCATGAATGCAGAGGGATGGGGAATACCTAGACATGGTAAAGACTCGACCTTTTGTTTGGTTTATCTAATAATGTCAGTGTGTATGGCAGACCAAGGTTCAGGATTTTTCCTAAGTCGGGATTATTTAAATAATAAATTTGATTTTGTTTTAATTGTAAAAGATTGACCTGTTTGTAAATCGAAGAATTTTGTAAAAGCAAAACATTGCGTTGCTTAGCAGCCGAAAGAAAATTGAAAGAGATTTGATTCCCAGGAATCTTGGTATGAACACCTGATTCATTGACCTGAAAAGGATAAATTTGTTTTAAAAATAGAGTACCAAGGATAATGCCATGGGTAATATTTTTTACAATGAGCAAAATATTTTTGAAGCAATAACCATTGTTTTTAATGTAACCTTTGTTCAGCTTACACCTGGTGTTCAAATGTTCTCCATTGGCACTGCCCAATTGTTCTTTTTTTCTTTCACAATACTCAGTGGGAGTATATCTTTCACGTATGGAGTTCTAGTCAGCTCCACTGTCAATAAGAGCTACTGCACATGTAGAGAAATCATTGAATACTATTTTGACCGTAGAATACCATTTTTGAGTTATCACAAGAGATATTGTACGAAGAAATTGTTCTTCAGAAATTGCAGTCGTAGGGATGTTTTCTATATTTGGAAAATTGTCAGGAATATGAGAGGAACTTGGAATTTGTGTTTCCAAGACGGAGAGTATTTTATGGAGTTCTAGATCAGTGGCTTTCAGACAGATGATCTCATGTGTAAGATCTCGAACTTTAGCTTTTAGCTCATTGACTTCGATCTGATATTTTAGGAAGAGTTTTGTCACGCTTGGAGTTTCAATGTCAAAATTAATGGTTGTCTTTTCTTCTTCAAGAATCAAGTCTTTATGGTTGCTTAGATACTCCTTTTTTTTTTCTCTTCATCATAAATCTTTCTGATTAGATCAATCAGGAATTCTTTCTAATTTCTGTTGGTGGTGACGTTGATTACTTTGATGGGAGAAGAATCATAATCTGATCCGTCTTCCTCTAAACTTTGATTAGTAATCAACTTCTTTGTCACTGTCATATGAGTTTTGGGCTAAAATAGTTAGGAGCTTCTTCTGAAGTTCAGGCTGATCAGCGAACAACCCATTGATCTTTTGTTCTATTTTGCAATGAAAAGCAATGTGCCCCGGTTTGCCACATTTGTAACAAACAACTGGCTTCTTTTTGGCGCTCTTCTTTTTGGAAGAAGTTGGCTTAGAATGGAAGGGTGGAGGAGAATTGTTAGGAGGTTTTGTTGGCCTTTTGAATCTTTTTTGAATGGTTTCTTAGGACGTTTGGCTTTCGAAGAAGGAGCTTCAATTTTTGTGATGCCAAATGCTTCACAGGGTACATAAAAGAAAATATCTACTGAAACAAGAAAACTTTGTTAAGAAAACTTAAAACACAGGGTACATAAAAGAAAATACAAACCGAAAGAAGAAAACTAAAGAAAAACTTACAGATAATTTGTAATAGTAATATGCTTACAAATTGTCGAATTTGTAGAACTAGTACAGAGATTTGTAAAGGAGAAAATTAAAGAAGAGAGAGGAGAGTTTTGTAGATGGACCATTGGGAATGTCCTTTTTGTCAAATGAATGAATGCTTTGGAGGGTAAATTTTTTGGTTTTTGTTCTGCAGAAATATTCAACATTTTCTTTGCCACAGAGTTTTGTTTTGTATTCATTCCCCCATCTGACCTTGTAGATTCACACAACAGATAGGGGAAATGAATTAAGAAGAAAATTATGATATCTGTATTCCCAACAGAATATCCAAACAAAGTTGCAGATTCTGAAGAAGTGTACTTGTTTTGTAAGCGCTTCATAGGCGGGGGAGTTTGCAGTCCAGAAATCCCATCCTTCCTTAGCCTCACTAGGTAAGACAGAGGGAGCGCAACCAAACATTGTCCACTAATGATAAAACCAAATTGGAAATGTCTTTGGAGCATTGTGATGGAAATTAAAGAACCAAGAATGAATCTCTAGTCTGTGAAAAAATGCCCTTAGCCAGGCCATTTTGTCATATAGGTAATTCTAAGTAGCTTGTTCGAAAGGAATAGAGAATTGTCTTTCTTGTGGAGGATCTTTCCATTGCTAGATGCACAAAACGTTCTTGGTAATGCATTTTGAATACAAAATGCAGGAGGGAGTTGCGACATCTCTGGTATGGGTAATGTCTGCTAAATGGGTGTCTGTAAGAATGAGTTCATAAAATTGTGGAGTTTACTGAGGATGATCACCAAGGTGATATGACTCACCAGAGGTTCGCTGAACCAGGTCTTTTGATGAAGAGATTTGTAGGGGCAACTTTGTAGCTGGTAAGAAAAAGGTGTTCTGTATATCGGAGAAAATAATTGTCTCGAGAAGGTTTTGTGGGTGGTTTTGTGGCAATAGTTTTGTACGGTAGAGGTGGAAAATTGGCTAGGGACTGAAATGAATTTTTTGTAGGAACAAATATGTAGTCGTCATTCATTTTTATACCTTTGCCTTTGTCTTTGTTGCTCATTGTGAAGACCTGTATAAAAGGTGTTTTATCACTCTTTTCTTGCAAAAACTCTCTTGTAAGGAAATCCGGTAAGGAATTGTTCCCTCCTTTGATGAATTCAATGTCGAAATCAAAATAAGATAAAATTGCGTGCCA
This sequence comes from Selenicereus undatus, assembly GCA_017589665.1. Classification (NCBI taxonomy): domain Eukaryota; kingdom Viridiplantae; phylum Streptophyta; class Magnoliopsida; order Caryophyllales; family Cactaceae; genus Selenicereus; species Selenicereus undatus. The sequence continues at coordinate 58,551,141 of JACYFF010031957.1, forward strand.
TTTGGCAAAGATTTGTTTTGAAACCAGATTCTTAAAATCCTTTTGTAAAACATCTTTTGTAAATTTGCAATCAATGAGCAGAACAATTTTTTTGTTAAAAAGATCATCTTGAAATTTTGAAATGAAAAGTACGACAGATAAAATTTCTCTTCTGATAGTAGAATAACTTTGTTGCATACTAAGCCAACTGCCCGAATGATAACGAACTAACAGTTCTTTATCATGCATTCTTTGTTTAAGGATTCTTCCATAACCTATGCCAGATGCGTTTGTTTCTACAATCATGAATGCAGAGGGATGGGGAATACCTGGACATGGTAAAGACTCGACCTTTTGTTTGATTTGTCTAATAATGTCAGTGTGTATGGCAGACCAAGGGTCAGGATTTTTCCTAAGTCGGGATTATTTAAATAATAAATTTGATTTTGTTTTAATTGTAAAAGATTGACCTGTTTGTAAATCGAAGAATTTTGTAAAAGCGAAACTTTGCATTGCTTAGCAGCCGAAAGAAAATTGAAAGAGATTTGATTGCCAGGACTCTTGGTATAATCACCTGATTCATTGACCTAGAAAGGATAAATTTGTTTTAAAAATAGAGTACCAAGGATAATGCCATGGGTAATATTTTTTACAATGAGCAAAATATTTTTGAAGCAATAACCATTGTTTTGAATGTAACCTTTGTTCAGCTTACACCTGGTGTTCAACTGTTCTCCATTGGCACTGCACAATTGTTCTTTTTTTTCTTTCACAATACTCAGTAGGAATAATTCTTTCACATATGGAGTTCTAGTAAGCTCCACTGTGGATAAGAGCTACTGCACATGTAGAGAAATCATTGAATACTATTTTGACCGTAGAATACCATTTTTGAGTTATCACAAGAGATATTGTACGAAGAAATTGTTCTTCAGAAATTGCAGTCTTAGGGATGTTTTCTTTATTTGGAAAATTGTCAGGAATATGAGAGGAACTTGGAATCTGTGTTTCCAGGATGGAAGGTATTGTATGGAGTTCTAGATCAGTGGCTTTCAAACTGATGATCTCATGTGTAAGATCTCGAACTTTAGCTTTTAGCTCATTGACTTTGATCTGGATATCTTTTGTAGTGAGTTGCTTGAAATGATTTGGCACTGGATATTTTTGGAAGAGTTTTGTCAGGCTTGGAGTTTCAATGTCAAACGTAATGATTGTCTTTGCTTCTTCAAGAATCAAGTCTTTATGGTTGCTTAGATACTCCCTTTTTTTTCTCTTCATCAGAAATCTTTCTGATTAGATCAATCAACAATTCTTTCTAATTTCTGTTGGGATGACATTGATTACTTTGATGGGAGAAGAATCATAAACTGATCCGTCTTGCCCAGAACTTTGATTAGTAATCAACTTCTTTGTCAGTATCATATGAATTTTGGGCTAAAATAGTTAGGAGCTTCTTCTGAAGTTCAGGCTGATCAGCGAACAACCCATTTATCTTTTGTTCTGTTTTGCAATGGAAAGCGTTGTGCCCCGGTTTGCCACATTTGTAACAAACAACTGGCTTCTTTTTCGCGCTCTTCTTTTTGGAAGAAGTTGGCTTGGAATTGAAGGGAGGAGGAGAATTGTTGGGAGGTTTTGTTGGCCTTTTGAATCTTTTGTGAATGGCTTTCTTAGGACGTTTGGCTTTTGAAGAAGGAGCTTCAATTTTTGTGATGCCAAATGCTTCACAGGGTACATAAAAGAAAATATCTACTGAAACAAGAAAACTGTGTTAAGAAAACTTAAAACACAGGGTACATAAAAGAAATTACAAACCGAAAGAAGAAAACTGAAGAAAAACTTGCAGATAATTTGCGATAGTAATATGCTTACAAATTGTCGAATTTGTAGAACTTGTACAGAGATTTGTAAAGGAGACAATTAAAGAAGAGAGAGGAGAGTTTTGTAGATGAACCACAGGGAATGTCCTTTTTGTCAACTGAATGAATGCTTTGGAGGGTAAATTTTTTGGTTTTTGTTCTCCAGAAATATTCAACATTTTCTTTGCCACAGAGTTTTGTTTTGTATTCATTCCACCATCTGACCTTGTAGATTCACACAACAGATAGGGGAAATGAATTAGGAAGAAAATTCTGACATCTGTATTCCCAACAGAATATCCAAACAAAGTTGCAGATTCTAAAGAAGTGTACTTGTTTTGTAACCGCTTCATAGGCGGGGGAGTTTGCAGTCTAGAAATCCCATCCTTCCTTAGCCTCACTAGGTAAGACAGAGGGAGTGCAACCAAACATTGTCCACCAATGATAAAACCAAATTCGAAATGTGTTTGGAGCATTGTCGTGGAAATTGAAGAACACAGAATGAATCTCTAGTCTGTGAAAAAATGCTCTTAGCCAGGCCATTTTGTCATATAGGTAATTCTAAGTAGCTTGTTCGAAAGGAATAGAGAATTGTCTTTCTTGTGGAGGATCTTTCCATTGTTAGAAGCACAAAACATTCTTTGTAATGCATTTTGAATATAAAATGCAGGAGGGAGTTGCGACATCTGTGGTATGGGTAATGTCAGCTGAATGGGTGTCTGTAAGAATGAGTTCACAAAATTGTTGAGTTTTTTGAGGATGATCACCAAGGTGATGACAGTCACCAAAGGTTCGTTGAACCAAGTCTTTTGATGAAGAGATTTGTAGGGGAAACTTTGTAGCTGGTAAGAAAAAGGTGTTCTGTATATCGGAGAAAATGATTGTCTCGAGAAGGTATTGTGGGTGGTTTTGTGACAATAGTTTCATATGGTAGAGGTGGAAATTTCGCTAGGGATTGAAATGAATTTTTTGTACGAACAATTTTGTAGTTGTCATCCATTTGTATACCTTTGCCTTTGTCTTTCTTGCTCATTGTGAAGACCTGCATAAAAGGTGTTTTGTCACTCTTCCCTTGCAAAAACTCTGTTGTAAGGAAATCTGGGAAGGAATTGTTCTCTCATTTGATCAATTCAATGCCGAAATCAAAAGAAGATAAAATTGCGTGCCATCTGGCAAAGATTTGTTTTGAAACCAGATGCTTAACGTCCTTTTGTAGAACATCTTTTACAAATTTGCAATCAATGAGCAGAAGAAATTTTTTGTTAAAAAGATCATCTTGAAATTTGGAAATGCAAAGTATGATAGATAAAATTTCCCTTTTGATAGTAGAATAACTTTGTTGCGTACTAAGCCAACTGCCAGAATGACAACCAACTAACTGTTCTTTATCGTGCATTCTTTGTTTAAGGATTGCTCCATAACCTATGCACGATGCGTTTGTTTCTACAATCATGAATGCAGAGGGATGGGGAATACCTAGACATGGTAAAGACCCGACCATTTGTTTGATTTGTTTAACAATGTCAGTGGGTATAGCAGACTAAGGTTCAGGATTTTTCCAAAGTATTCTATACAGGGGATTATTTAAATAATAAATTTGATTTTGTTTTAATTGTAAAAGATTGACCCGTTAT
>JACYFF010031957.1:58585729-58599030 GCA_017589665.1 Selenicereus undatus
CTTGTTCCGCAGCAAGAGCAGCCTTGACAGCTGAGAGCTCATCCTTGAGACGAGTATTGTCCTCAAGAACAACCTCAACCTTGATGGAGGGTTGCTCAGAAACAGGTGGTCGAGGTGGTCGATGACCCTGTTTGGAAACTGATCCGCCAATCTCATAGCCACACCCAAGCAGGGTATCAACCCCGAATTCATCAATGGTTTGGGCGGCTACACTCCTTGTGAGCACTATCCCAAAGTGCTCAAACACCCTTGACAGAAGAAACCCATATCCGAGATCATGTGCCTGGGTGGTGTTCGCAATTCGCCCAATGTGGCGAATCATGATAGCCGGAAGGTTAATTGGTTCCTCCCTATCCAGTAGGTCGACCAGGCACTGATCAAACAGGTCTGCTGAATTTCTCCCTTGACCCCTTGGAATCACGTTCTTAATGACGAACATGAAAAGGAGTTGGTGGAGAGGGATCAGATCACCCTTCTTTACAGAGGAGGGTGTTTTCAGACCCTGTTTGTGACTGAGGCGTTTTGACACCTTAAGGAGCCTGGTTGGTTCCAGGGCAGTTTTGTCCTCCCTCACACACACAGCAAATCCTTGTGAGGGTATTCCCAGAAGTTTCCCAAGTGTGGGCGCATCAATCTTGATGCTTTGCCCATTCACTGAGCTGGTCACCACTCCTTCGGTGACTTTGCAGTTGGCGTAAAACTCAGCCAACTCAGGCACAGAACACCCCAATTGGGTGTTTGCAAACAAGTCAAGCCAGCCTTGGGTGCGAAGCTTGGTCAAGAACACCCCCAGACCTTGTTCCGCAAAAAAGCTTACAGACACTACCTTCCCCCTGACGACATTGCGCTTAAGCAACTGCGCATGTCTGTCAGACATAGGGAAGAGAGTGAACTGCTTTGGGCGTTTGGAAGCAGGAACAGAGGTGGTAGCTTTTGGTAGGGGGGCTATTCTAGGCTTTCGCTTGAGGGGTGTTTTTGCAGGTGAGAGCTTCACAGCAGGGTTAGTGGCCGATTTTGGAGGGGTTTGTTCTTCAGAGGACTCGGAAAACACCGGTGTCCCCTGTTTGAAGGTGGTGTCTTCAGAGTCAGAACTCGAGAACCCTTCAGAAGACGAGGAAATCTCGTCGATGATAGGTGCAGAGGGTTTAGAGTATCTGGGGGTCGATCTGGAACCAATTCTCGCAGATTTACGAGAAGGTTGAGAAGGAGGAAAAGAGGGAGTTAGAAAGGGGCGAGAACTTGATGGTGGTCGTGTTCTTGGAGTTCGGGTGCGCCTAGCCACCATCTTTACCCTTTTTCTCTTCTCCCCAGTCTGAGAGACCAGAGGAACAGAGTCCTCCTTCAGATCCGTGCACAGATCATCAATGAACACATCCCCTGTTCTCCGAGTTGTTTCCGGGAAAGGCGTAGAAGAACAGGGTTCAAAATCCTCGATGGTGGTTTCTGGGTTCTCCAAGAATTTATTTTGGAGACCCGAAGAACCAGCATTTATTGCAGAAGAAGTGGGACAAGGGATTGTCCCCACATACACCACTAACTCCCAACCAAAGGAGTAGGGAATATCGCACAAATCAAGCCCAATGGTTTTGAGGTTTATCTGAGTAAGATACCCGAAAGTTGTGTGGGTAATTGGGCGAGGAGGTGTCGAAATTGAAGAGATAATCATGCTGCTGTTCTTAGAGAGTAATGGGGAATCGGTTTTGGGAGCCATTAATGCAAGAGAGATTTTCGGGTTTTGAGGGTTTTGCTAGGGTTTGAAAGCAAGAACAGAGTAGAAAGAGAGAAAGCAAGACGGGGAAGATGCACGCAAGAGGTTTTTAAACTCCTCACCCATTAAGAAAGGTCACCTAGGGAATACCTAGAAGTTGAGCAAGGAGCATACATCAATAACAATCAATGCGTACCTGATTGAGCCGCCTGTTCTTGAACATGCTTCTCCTTATTCAAGATGTGTGATGATTACTCTTTCTCCATCTCCCAAGATAGCAGTATAACGTCACATTGGCTCACAAGACTACACATATTCTTTAATCAAAAGCCACTGATTTAATAAGAAGAATTTCAAACAAGGGAAAGGAACAGGTATTGTGGGGTGTTTTTGTCAACTTTGATCAACCTCTGAGAACAGGTGTTCTCAGGGTGTTTTTACCAACCCCAACTCCAGCCTGTTTCTCTCAAATTGATCTCTAGCTAGGGCCTTAGTGAATATATCAGCAATTTGATTTTCCGTTGAGCAAAAATTCATAGAAATTAAACCCTTTTCAACAGTATCTCTCAAGAAATGATGTCGAATGTCAATATGTTTTGTCCTTTTGTGTTGACATGGATTTTTGGCAATATTAATTGCACTTGTGTTATCACAAAAAATAGGAATGCATCCAATGTCAACACAAAAATCCTTAAGCTATTGTCTTATCCACAACAGTTGAGCACAACATGAAGCTGCTGCAACATATTCAGCTTCTGCTGTGGACATGGCAACTGAATGTTGCTTCTTGGTAGCCCAAGATACCAAACAAGGTCCAAGAAAATGAGCCATACCTGAGGTACTCTTTCTATCAAATAGGAAACCTGCATAGTCAGCGTCAGCATATCCAACAAGATCAAGATTGCAACCTCTAGGATACCATAGAGCTAGATCAGGTGTATGCTTTAAATATCTTGGTATCCGTTTAACAACCTTAAGATGAGTCTCTTTAGGACTAGACTGAAAACGGGCACATAAACCAACACTAAAAACAATATCCGGTCTACTAGCAGTTAAGTATAGGAGTGACCCAATCATGCCCCTATAGAGTTTCTCCTCAACTGAGGGACTCCCATCATCCATAACTAACTTGGTTGAAGGAGAGATAGGAGTGTCTATGGGTTTGGCCGACTCCATCCCAAAACGCTTAAGTAGCTCCTTGATATACTTTTGTTGATGGATCATGGTGCCGTTTGGAGTCTGCTTGATTTGTAAGCCTAGGAAAAAGTTAAGCTCACCCATCATGCTCATCTCAAACTCACTCCTCATCATAATTGAAAATTCATTGCATAAATCATGATGAGTTGCACCAAATATAATTTCATCTACATATATTTGGACAATCAATAAATGTTCCCCCTTAGATTTTAGAAACAAGGTATTGTCTACCTTGCCTCTTCTAAAATCATTTTTAAGTGAAAAGCTTGACAACCGTTCATACCAAGCTCTTGGAGCTTGTTTTAAACCATAAAGTGCTTTGTCAAGTTTAAAAACATGATTTGGAAAATCACCATTTTCAAAACCAGGGGGTTGTTTGACATACACCTCTTCTTTAAGGTATCCGTTTAGGAATGCACTTTTCACATCCATTTGATATAGCTTGATTTCCATGTGAGCTGCAAAGGCTATTAAGATTCGAATAGCCTCAATTCTAGCAACTGGTGCAAAGGTTTCTTCATAATCAATCCCTTCTTCTTGATTGTACCCTTGAACCACCAACCTTGCCTTGTTCCTAGTGACTGTTCCTGACTCATCTTGCTTATTTCGGAACACTCACTTGGTTCCAATGATTGTTCTCTCTGCAGGTTTAGGTACAAGGTGCCACACTTTGTTTCTTTCAAATTGATGAAGCTCTTCTTACATAGCCATGACCCAATCTGAATCTGCAAGGGCTTCATTCACACTTTTTGGCTCAATGTTAGAAAGAAAAGCGTAGAAAGCACAAAAATAATTAAGTTTAGATCTAGTTTGCACTCCAGTATTAATATCTGACAAGATTTGATCAAGAGGGTGCGAACTATGGTGCTTCCATGGTCTTGGATTAATTGGTTCCATACACACATGTTCTGTTCTAACTGAAGTGTATGTAGGATCAGATTTAAGAACACTTCCTGATCCTGTTTCTGCACCTGTTTGCAAGCTGGTTCTTGAAGAACATGGTTCCGAACAGGGTTCAACGGTGTTTCCCCCTGTTTGGTGTTCACCTTGCCTACCGTTTTGAGAAACAGCTTTTGTACCTGTTTTCTTCCGGGTGTTCTCACCTTGTTTACCTTGGTTCAACAATTCCTTTTGGACAAGACCTAATTCAAACACTTCATCCTGTGCATTACTCTCATTCAAAGAGTTAGATTCATTAAACAACACATGTATACTTTCCTCAACACACAAGGTTCTTTTGTTAAAGACTTTGTATGCCTTACTGTGACAGGAATAACCAACAAATATTGCCTCATCACTCCTTGGATCAAACTTTCCTAAGGCATCTTTCCCATTGTTATGCACGAAACATCTACAACCAAATGTTCTTAGATGCATAAGGTTGGGTTTTCTGCTTTTAAGAAGTTCATAAGGAGTTTTGTTCAAAATGGGTCTAATCATGCATCTATTCATAATATAGCAAGATGTGTTCAAAGCTTCTGCCCAAAAGTTCCTAGGAAGACCACTAGCAATAAGCATTGTCCTAGTCATGTCTTCTAGGGTGCGATTTTTGCGCTCAACCACCCCATTCTGTTGGGGTGTTCTTGGGGCCGAGAAGTTGTGATCAACACCAAGCATATTACAAAAATTTGTAAAGCTTGCATTTTCAAATTCAGTACCATGATCAGACCTCAAGCTAACCAATGAGTGTCCTACTCTCTTTTCAACCTTTTTGAGAAGGGCAACAAAATTCTCAAAAGTTTCATCCTTGGAGGCCAAGAACAAGGTCCAAGTAAATCAAGAGTAATCATCCACTATGACAAGCACGTACCTCTTCCCACCTCTACTTGATATCCTCATCGGACCACATAGATCAATGTGTAATAATTCAAGAGGTCGGGTGGTGCTTACACAATTTTTAGATGTTAAAGAGGATCTGACTTGTTTTCCTTTTGCACAAGCTTCACATACCTTGTCATCATTGTACTTGATGGAAGGTACTCCAACAACCAAATCTTTGGAAACAAGTTTGTCTAACAAAGACAGGCTTGCATGACCTAGTCTCTTATGCCATAGCATTATATCATCAGTTAATGCATTTAAACAAGTCAGGTTATTTTGGGGAAGAATGGAAATACAAACTTTATAAACATTTTGACATCGCTTCCCCCTCAACACAACATCTCCTGTGTCGTCATTCATAACCAAGCAACGTGTTTTTGAAAACAGTACTAGGTTGTTCTTGTCACACAGTTGGGACACACTTAGCAGATTGTGTCTTAACCCATCAACCAAGTGCACATTATCAATTGAGTGGGAGAGAGTTTTACCAATATTACCTATACCGACAATTGTCCCAGACTTGCTGTTTCCAAATGCTACACTCCCACCATTTAAAGCTGTAAGTGAGAGAAAATTTGATCTTTCACCAGTCATGTGCCGTGAACACCCACTATCAACAAACCACAGCTGCCTGTTTTTAAGGGTGTTTGTGGGGTTGTTCGTAAGGTTGTTCTCTCTCACTTCAGCCTGCAAAACAAATCACGGGTTAGTTTTGGGAACCCAGATCCACTTGGGTACCATTCTTTTAGACATGTAAAGCCCATCTTTTCTAATCCAGATTTGTTTCATATACCTTTCATTCTTTTCATTGGCATGTTTTCTTAAAGGGCAGGTGTATCTATAATGACCCGTTTTACCACAATGAAAGCCAACAATGTTTTCAGGTAATCCCACATACTTCCTATGTATTGGGTAAACGGTCCGTTTGTGCTTGTAACGAAGTCCCTTTTTGTTTCTATTGTGATGAGTGTTTAGCCAATCAAGGGCTTGTGAGGATTTGTTCCAGCGTTTGTTTGTGGCAAGGTCAGTTTCCATCCTGTCTATGGTGGCATTCAAGCTTTGCTTTTCATTTAGCAAGGATTCAACTATTTCTTCCACTTTAGAGAGCTTTTCCCTTACTTGGGTATAATCACCTTCTTTTAGAAAGAGATCTTCTCTAAGTACGTTAATACTCTCATGTAAACCTAGTTTTTCATTTTTAAGAATTTCATTTTCAAGCTCTAGGTCTCGAACTTCCCTTTTTAGATCTGCACAGGTGTCTATCAAATTATATAGAAGTTCTTCTAAAGTAGCTTTGTTAAGACCATCTACCTTGTTCTTGAGATCTGAGAAGCTGATTGTTGATTCATCATCTGAATCTGAATCACTTTGTGCCATCAATGCTACGACCTCTTCTTCAGCTTCAGATTCTCCTTCATCCTCAGAGGAATCTCCCCAAGCAGCCAGCATAGCTTTCGAGAATCGCTTGCCCAGATTGTTTATAGGGTGTTTTTGAGGATGTTCGGGCATCTGTTCTTCTCGAAGCAGTGCACAATTTTTGATTAAGTGATCTGGTTTGCGCACTTGAAACACCCTGTGTGCTGTTCTTTGGGGGTGTTTCTGGACTTACTGAAATCTTTTCTTTTGTTGTTTTCCTTGACCTTTTTGAAGAATTTCTTGAATTTTCTGGTCATTAGGGCCATATCTTCTTTTTCAAGGTCAGAGTCAGTGTCCTCATGTGCTTTCAACGCAAGCCCACGATCCTTCTTTTACTCCTCTCTTTGTGACTTCTTTCGGAGTTCATAGGTTTGGAGATTACCAATCAACTTGTCGAGGGTGATCTTGTTCATGTCTTTGGCCTTTTGGATGGCTGTTACTTTGGCCTCCCACGTACGAGGTAGAATTCTGAGGATTTTCCTCACCAGCTCTTCAGTGGTGAAGGACTTTCCCGGGGATTTTAACTCGTTCGTGATGTGGGTAAACCGTGTATACATATCCATCACAGTCTCATGATCTCCCATATCAAACAACTCATATTGTCGCATAAGTAGCTCAATTCTAGATTGTTTAACTTGACTCGTACCTTCATGAGCAACTTTCAAGGCATTCCAGATGGCTTGGGCTGATTCACACTCTGAGATGTATTCATCGGGTCCTAGGCCAAAATATAGTAGCTTCTTGGCCTTGGCATTTTTCTCCATTTTCTTATAATCTTCAGCATCAAACACTTTAGGTTCCTTGGTAACCGTCTTACCATTCTCAAGCACTTTGGTGGGAACAAGGGGCCCGTTCTCGATGAGCATCCATAACTCATAATCTTCTGCCTGAATATAGTTTTCCATCCTATTCTTCCACCAACTATAATGTTGGCCGTTGAAATAGGGTGGACGAGTAATGGATTGCCCTTCAAGAATTCCTTGTGGTGTACTCATCTTCAGAATCTCTTAAGGTGTTACCCTTTTTGCGAGAGAACCTGCTCTGATACCACTTGTTGAGATCGCGAGTATTCTACCACAACAGGGGGGTGAATTGTGGTGTCTGATTTTCGCGTTGTGAGTAACAAACACCCCTGTGACTTGTTTGTTGAGGGTGTTCTCAAGTATTGCAAATGCGAAAACCACCAAGATAAATGCGGAAATTAAAGCACACACAATTTTTTACGTGGAAAACACCTCTAGCCCAACTGAAGTGTGAAAAACCACGACCTACCTCATGTAGGATTTAACCACTTCACTAAACCGGGCTTAACTCGTTACAAATGTAACACACCTTGTTACAACCTTGTAACCACGTAACCTCCTTCTCTAAGGCAGATTACACCACGTCCAAATCTCACCAGATTGGACACGTCCAAAGTCCACACGACTGAGGACCACTCACTCACTTTTCTGATTCAAGATCAGGGTTACAAAACACCTTACCGGGTGCTTCTGACTTAAGCAGATGTAAGGTACAATGAAATCCTAGTATGCCAATATATTGAAAGCTCAGTTTAAACACAACTTGAGTTGGTTTTACTTTTCTCAAGAGTAGCTCAAAATTCCTCTAGAAAAACCACTTTTTGAAATTTCCCTTTTGCATATGTTGTGTGTTTCTCAGTTTTCACTCTTTGCTTTTCTTTCTATCTGTGTGTGTGTATTGTGGGGACGAAAGAGCTGTGGTTTTATGCGCCACAAAACCAACGGTCAAGAACCAAGGAGAATCACCTAACTTTGGAAAATGATTTTCAAGAAAAATACTCCCAACGGCTCGTGACAAGTTCTTTCCAAGTTATAAGGGATTTGTTATCTTAAGAGATAACCCTTATCTTCACATAGCCGTGAAGAGGATTTAATGAAGCGACCAGAAATCTCTTCAGTTTTTTGAATACTTATCAAAGCCGAAAATATGGGAAAAAGAAAATCTTTTTTGTTTTGGCAAATCTCCTATTTTCGCAAATCTCCCACAATATTTTCAGAAAAATATCCTTTCTAGAAAAATAGCAAACTTGGAGTTTAAAGAAATTATTCTGGAGATCTTGGCCAACCGACATGAATTTTCAAAGATAACTGGCTATGGCCACTTTAATTCAGAAACACCCTAGGCACCCTGTTTGCAAGGTTGTTCGCAACTGGTGTCCTGAAGCACTTAGCGCAAATACCGATCCAAGAGGTGTTTAAAAAGCATTTTCAATATTTGCATATTAACAAGAGTCTAAATAAATAAAACCTATATACCCAAGACTTCTTGTTTTGAACCAGTCATCTTGTCCAAGATTTGCAGAGCTGCTGTGAACACCAAGGCCACCTTGTTTGCCGGGGTTGTTCTTTGCATTGCTAGAGTTCAGAAATTGATCTTCACATATAATCAACTCATCGAGGTGGTGTTCTTAACTTGATCGTGAGCCATCAAGGTATGAGACCTGTTCTTAAGAATTGTTCTCACATGTAGCAAACCAGTTAATACAATAAAGATTACAAACACCAGTTAGGCCTGTTTGGAGCAACATTACTTGGACAGATTTTTACACTTGGATTTGTTATCATCAGAACTTAAAAATAATAACTCAACAAGTTCCCCCTTTTTGATGATGACAAACCAAGTGACCATATTGACAAAACAAACAAAAATAAATAAATGCTGATAGGGATCCACGTAAGTCAAAGCTAGGTTTTGTCCCATAGTCAATAGGTTTTTCACTCTTCTTCCCCCTTTTGGCATCATTAAAAATCAAGAACAACATAGGTAAGAAGAGGAACAACATAGTATAAAGCTTGTAAATCATAAAGGACAACAAGCAAGAGAGACTGCAAGTAGATATTTCATTAATTATCAAGGCAGTACAATTGCAACAAAAAAAACAAAACAAAAACAAAGAAACAGAAAAAAAACAGCCGAGACAATCAGGGAGCAGGGGGTGGTTGCGATTGCAGAGGAGGAATGCTAGGGGCAAGGGTGGAGAGAAGAGCAAGCAAGTCTTCATGACGCTTAGCAGAGAGGGCTTGTTCCGCAGCAAGAGCAGCCTTGACAGCTGAGAGCTCATCCTTGAGACGAGTATTGTCCTCAAGAACAACCTCAACCTTGATGGAGGGTTGCTCAGAAACAGGTGGTCGAGGTGGTCGATGACCCTGTTTGGAAACTGATCCGCCAATCTCATAGCCACACCCAAGCAGGGTATCAACCCCGAATTCATCAATGGTTTGGGCGGCTACACTCCTTGTGAGCACTATCCCAAAGTGCTCAAACACCCTTGACAGAAGAAACCCATATCCGAGATCATGTGCCTGGGTGGTGTTCGCAATTCGCCCAATGTGGCGAATCATGATAGCCGGAAGGTTAATTGGTTCCTCCCTATCCAGTAGGTCGACCAGGCACTGATCAAACAGGTCTGCTGAATTTCTCCCTTGACCCCTTGGAATCACGTTCTTAATGACGAACATGAAAAGGAGTTGGTGGAGAGGGATCAGATCACCCTTCTTTACAGAGGAGGGTGTTTTCAGACCCTGTTTGTGACTGAGGCGTTTTGACACCTTAAGGAGCCTGGTTGGTTCCAGGGCAGTTTTGTCCTCCCTCACACACACAGCAAATCCTTGTGAGGGTATTCCCAGAAGTTTCCCAAGTGTGGGCGCATCAATCTTGATGCTTTGCCCATTCACTGAGCTGGTCACCACTCCTTCGGTGACTTTGCAGTTGGCGTAAAACTCAGCCAACTCAGGCACAGAACACCCCAATTGGGTGTTTGCAAACAAGTCAAGCCAGCCTTGGGTGCGAAGCTTGGTCAAGAACACCCCCAGACCTTGTTCCGCAAAAAAGCTTACAGACACTACCTTCCCCCTGACGACATTGCGCTTAAGCAACTGCGCATGTCTGTCAGACATAGGGAAGAGAGTGAACTGCTTTGGGCGTTTGGAAGCAGGAACAGAGGTGGTAGCTTTTGGTAGGGGGGCTATTCTAGGCTTTCGCTTGAGGGGTGTTTTTGCAGGTGAGAGCTTCACAGCAGGGTTAGTGGCCGATTTTGGAGGGGTTTGTTCTTCAGAGGACTCGGAAAACACCGGTGTCCCCTGTTTGAAGGTGGTGTCTTCAGAGTCAGAACTCGAGAACCCTTCAGAAGACGAGGAAATCTCGTCGATGATAGGTGCAGAGGGTTTAGAGTATCTGGGGGTCGATCTGGAACCAATTCTCGCAGATTTACGAGAAGGTTGAGAAGGAGGAAAAGAGGGAGTTAGAAAGGGGCGAGAACTTGATGGTGGTCGTGTTCTTGGAGTTCGGGTGCGCCTAGCCACCATCTTTACCCTTTTTCTCTTCTCCCCAGTCTGAGAGACCAGAGGAACAGAGTCCTCCTTCAGATCCGTGCACAGATCATCAATGAACACATCCCCTGTTCTCCGAGTTGTTTCCGGGAAAGGCGTAGAAGAACAGGGTTCAAAATCCTCGATGGTGGTTTCTGGGTTCTCCAAGAATTTATTTTGGAGACCCGAAGAACCAGCATTTATTGCAGAAGAAGTGGGACAAGGGATTGTCCCCACATACACCACTAACTCCCAACCAAAGGAGTAGGGAATATCGCACAAATCAAGCCCAATGGTTTTGAGGTTTATCTGAGTAAGATACCCGAAAGTTGTGTGGGTAATTGGGCGAGGAGGTGTCGAAATTGAAGAGATAATCATGCTGCTGTTCTTAGAGAGTAATGGGGAATCGGTTTTGGGAGCCATTAATGCAAGAGAGATTTTCGGGTTTTGAGGGTTTTGCTAGGGTTTGAAAGCAAGAACAGAGTAGAAAGAGAGAAAGCAAGACGGGGAAGATGCACGCAAGAGGTTTTTAAACTCCTCACCCATTAAGAAAGGTCACCTAGGGAATACCTAGAAGTTGAGCAAGGAGCATACATCAATAACAATCAATGCGTACCTGATTGAGCCGCCTGTTCTTGAACATGCTTCTCCTTATTCAAGATGTGTGATGATTACTCTTTCTCCATCTCCCAAGATAGCAGTATAACGTCACATTGGCTCACAAGACTACACATATTCTTTAATCAAAAGCCACTGATTTAATAAGAAGAATTTCAAACAAGGGAAAGGAACAGGTATTGTGGGGTGTTTTTGTCAACTTTGATCAACCTCTGAGAACAGGTGTTCTCAGGGTGTTTTTACCAACCCCAACTCCAGCCTGTTTCTCTCAAATTGATCTCTAGCTAGGGCCTTAGTGAATATATCAGCAATTTGATTTTCCGTTGAGCAAAAATTCATAGAAATTAAACCCTTTTCAACAGTATCTCTCAAGAAATGATGTCGAATGTCAATATGTTTTGTCCTTTTGTGTTGACATGGATTTTTGGCAATATTAATTGCACTTGTGTTATCACAAAAAATAGGAATGCATCCAATGTCAACACAAAAATCCTTAAGCTATTGTCTTATCCACAACAGTTGAGCACAACATGAAGCTGCTGCAACATATTCAGCTTCTGCTGTGGACATGGCAACTGAATGTTGCTTCTTGGTAGCCCAAGATACCAAACAAGGTCCAAGAAAATGAGCCATACCTGAGGTACTCTTTCTATCAAATAGGAAACCTGCATAGTCAGCGTCAGCATATCCAACAAGATCAAGATTGCAACCTCTAGGATACCATAGAGCTAGATCAGGTGTATGCTTTAAATATCTTGGTATCCGTTTAACAACCTTAAGATGAGTCTCTTTAGGACTAGACTGAAAACGGGCACATAAACCAACACTAAAAACAATATCCGGTCTACTAGCAGTTAAGTATAGGAGTGACCCAATCATGCCCCTATAGAGTTTCTCCTCAACTGAGGGACTCCCATCATCCATAACTAACTTGGTTGAAGGAGAGATAGGAGTGTCTATGGGTTTGGCCGACTCCATCCCAAAACGCTTAAGTAGCTCCTTGATATACTTTTGTTGATGGATCATGGTGCCGTTTGGAGTCTGCTTGATTTGTAAGCCTAGGAAAAAGTTAAGCTCACCCATCATGCTCATCTCAAACTCACTCCTCATCATAATTGAAAATTCATTGCATAAATCATGATGAGTTGCACCAAATATAATTTCATCTACATATATTTGGACAATCAATAAATGTTCCCCCTTAGATTTTAGAAACAAGGTATTGTCTACCTTGCCTCTTCTAAAATCATTTTTAAGTGAAAAGCTTGACAACCGTTCATACCAAGCTCTTGGAGCTTGTTTTAAACCATAAAGTGCTTTGTCAAGTTTAAAAACATGATTTGGAAAATCACCATTTTCAAAACCAGGGGGTTGTTTGACATACACCTCTTCTTTAAGGTATCCGTTTAGGAATGCACTTTTCACATCCATTTGATATAGCTTGATTTCCATGTGAGCTGCAAAGGCTATTAAGATTCGAATAGCCTCAATTCTAGCAACTGGTGCAAAGGTTTCTTCATAATCAATCCCTTCTTCTTGATTGTACCCTTGAACCACCAACCTTGCCTTGTTCCTAGTGACTGTTCCTGACTCATCTTGCTTATTTCGGAACACTCACTTGGTTCCAATGATTGTTCTCTCTGCAGGTTTAGGTACAAGGTGCCACACTTTGTTTCTTTCAAATTGATGAAGCTCTTCTTACATAGCCATGACCCAATCTGAATCTGCAAGGGCTTCATTCACACTTTTTGGCTCAATGTTAGAAAGAAAAGCGTAGAAAGCACAAAAATAATTAAGTTTAGATCTAGTTTGCACTCCAGTATTAATATCTGACAAGATTTGATCAAGAGGGTGCGAACTATGGTGCTTCCATGGTCTTGGATTAATTGGTTCCATACACACATGTTCTGTTCTAACTGAAGTGTATGTAGGATCAGATTTAAGAACACTTCCTGATCCTGTTTCTGCACCTGTTTGCAAGCTGGTTCTTGAAGAACATGGTTCCGAACAGGGTTCAACGGTGTTTCCCCCTGTTTGGTGTTCACCTTGCCTACCGTTTTGAGAAACAGCTTTTGTACCTGTTTTCTTCCGGGTGTTCTCACCTTGTTTACCTTGGTTCAACAATTCCTTTTGGACAAGACCTAATTCAAACACTTCATCCTGTGCATTACTCTCATTCAAAGAGTTAGATTCATTAAACAACACATGTA
>JACYFF010031957.1:58624407-58639618 GCA_017589665.1 Selenicereus undatus
TTTTAGTTTATATTTTCTTTTATGTACTCTGTGTCTTAAGTTTTCTTCATAAAGTTTTCTTCTTTCAGTAGATATTTTCTTTTCTATACCCTGTGCAGCATTTGGCATCACAAAAATCGAAGCGCCTTCTTGAAATGCCAAATGTGCTAAGAAAGTCATTCACAAAATATTGAAAAGGCCAACAAAACCTCCCAATAATTCTCCTCTAGCCTTCAACTTTAAGCCAGCTTCTTCCAAAAAGAAGAACGCCAAAAAGAAGCCAGTTGTTTGTTACAAATGTGGCAAACCAGGGCACAAACCTTTTCGATGTAAAACAGAACAAAATATCAATGAGTTATTTGCTTATCAGCCTGAACTTCAGAAGAAGCTCCTAGCTACTTTAGCCTAAAACTCATCTGATAGTGACAAAGAAGTTGATTACTGTCAAAGCTCTGAGGAAGATGAATCAGATTATGATTCTTCTCCCATCCAAGTAATTAACGTCATCACCAATAGAAATCAGAAAGAATTCCTTATTGACCTAATCGGAAATATTTCTGATGAAGAGGCGAGAAAGGAGTTTCTAAGCAAGCATAAAGACTTTATTCTTGTAGAAGAAAAGAAAGTCATTAAGTTTGACATTGAAACTCCAAGCCTGATAAAACTCTTCCAAAAATATCCAGTGCCAAATCCTTTTAAGCAACTCACTACAAAAGATATCCAGATTGAAGTCAATTTGCGAAAAGCTCAAGTTCAAGATCATAGACACGAGATCATCAATCTCAACGCTACTGATCTAGAACTCCATACGCAACTTTCCATCCTGGAAACACAGATTCCAAGTTCCTCTCATATTCCTGACAATTTTCCAAATATAGAAAACATCCCTGAGACTACAATTTCTGAAGAACAATTTCTTCGTACAATTTCTCATGTGACAATTCAAAAATGGTATTCCGCTGTCAAAATAGTATTCAATGATTTCTCTACAAGTGCAATGGCTCTTATTCACAGTGGAACTGACCTGAACTACATACGTGAAGGAATGATTCCTACTAAGTATTATGAAACAACAAAACAACAATTGTGCAGTTCCAATGGAGAACCTTTGAACACCAGGTATAAGCTTAACAAAGGGTACATTCAAAACAATGGTTATTGCTTCAAAAATATTTTTCTGATTGTACAAAATATTACCCATGACATTATCCTTGGTACTCCATTTTTAACACAAATTTATCCCTTTTAGGTCAATGAATCAGGTGTTCATACCAAGATTCTTGGCAATTAAATCTAGGGTTGTCAAAAGCTGACCCGACACGATTACCGACCCGAACCGAACACGAAATTAGGCGGGTTTGGGTAAAGATTTTCAACCCGTTTAATTAAATGGGTTGACACGATTAACCCGTTTAATTAAACGGGTTAGGTTCATGTTGAAATTTTCGACACGAAAAAATACCTATTTAACCCGTTTAAATAAACAGGTTAAACAGGTCAACCCGTTTACCCATTTACAGTAACTCGTTTAACTCGTCTATCGGTATATAATTATGTGTAGTTTTTTTGAACATTTTTGGGACCATTAAAATTTTAATTTTCAGATTTTTGACTAGGGGGTGGGGAGTTCAAATTTTATATTTTTCACATTTTTTTGTTCCTAAGCCCATAAAGCCCACCCTATCAAGTGAAAACCCTAGATATAAAAGGCTTCTTGCCTTCTTCAATTCTTCATTCGCAATACCACTCCTCCTCACATAGCTAGAGCTTGTTTGAGTTGCTTCAGCCTTCAGTCGCCCTTCTCTTATCCTCTCTACTAATTCGATCTCCCCATGTCCTCTCCATTCCCCTCGCCCCATCTCCTCGCTACTGATCTCTAGGACTTATTGATCTCCTCAGAAGCCGGTTCGTTCAGTAGTTGGTATACCAAGAATTCATGTAATCATGTATTGTTTAC
This sequence comes from Selenicereus undatus, assembly GCA_017589665.1. Classification (NCBI taxonomy): domain Eukaryota; kingdom Viridiplantae; phylum Streptophyta; class Magnoliopsida; order Caryophyllales; family Cactaceae; genus Selenicereus; species Selenicereus undatus. The sequence continues at coordinate 58,626,344 of JACYFF010031957.1, forward strand.
AAAGTGTCCAGCTGCAGTCTCAGGCTCACACACATGTTCATTTAAAATTTGAAACTTAAGTGGGTTAAACAGGTTAAACAGGTAAGTGGTACCTGATATCTGACCCGTTTAATTTAAACGGGTTAAATAGGTCAAAATCAGGTCGACCCGTTTAAATGTTAAACAGTTTCAGGTTGGATTTTTCAACCCGTTTATTAAACAGGTCAGGTTCAGGTCAGAAAATTTTCAACCCGTTTAACTTCGACCCGAACACGAACCCGACCCGACCTGACCTATTTGACAGCCCTAATTAAATCTCTTTCAATTTTCTTTCGGCTGCTAAGCAACGCAAAGTTTCACTTTTACAAAATTCTTCGATTTACAAGCAGGCCAATCTTTTACAATTAAAACAAAATCAAATTTGTTATTTACATAATCCCATGTATAGAAGACTTAGGAAAAATCTTGAACCTTGGTCTGCTATACACACTGACATTGTTAGACAAATCCAACAAAAGGTCAAGTCTTTACCATGTCTAGGTATTCCCCATCCCTCTACATTCATGATTAAAGAAACAGACGCATCTGACACAGGTTACGGAGGAATCCTTAAACAAAGAATGCATGATAAAGGAAAGTTAGTTCATTATCATTCTGGCATTTGGCTCGGTCCCCAAAAAGATTATTCTTCCATCAGAAGAGAAATTTTATGTATCGTACTTTGCATTTCCAAATTTCAAGATGATCTTTTCAACAAAAAATGTCTTGTGCGCATCGATTGCAAATCTGGAAAAGATCTTTACAAAAGGATGTTCAGAATCTATTTTCAAAACAAATCTTTGCCAGATGGCAAGCAATGTTATCTTCTTTTGGTTTCGACATTGAATTCATCAAATGAGAGAACAATTCCTTACCAGATTTCCTTACAAGAGAGTTTTTGCAAGGAAAAAGTGACAAAACACCTTTTATGCAGGTCTTCACAATGAGCAAGAAAGACAAAGGCAAAGGTATAGAAATGGATGACGACTATAAAATTGTTCGTACAAAAAATTCATTTCAATCCCTAGCCAACTTTCCACCTCTACCATATAAAACTATTGCCACAAAACCACCCGCAAAACCTTCTCGAGACAATTATATTCTCCGATTTACAGAACACCTTTTTCTTACCAGCAACAAAGTTTCCCCTACAAATCTCTTCATCAAAAGATTTGGTTCAACGAAGCTTTGGTGACTCTCATCACCTTCGTGATCATCCTCAAAAAACTCGACAATTTTATGAACTCATTCTTACAGACAGCCAATCAGCTGACATTACCCGTACCGCAGGTGTTGCAACTCCCTCCTACATTTTATATTAAAAATGCCTTATCAAGAATGTTTTGGGCTTCCACCAATGGAAAGATCCTCTATAAAAAAGACAATTCTCTCTTTCTTTTGAACCAGGTACTTACAATTACCTGGATTACAAAATGGCCTCGCTAAGAGCATTTTTCCACAGACCAGAGATTCATTTTTGGTTCTTTAATTTCCATGACAAAGCTCCAAATACATTTCCAAGTTGGTTTTTTCACTGGTGGACAATATTTGGTTGCACTCCCTCTGTCTCACCCAGTGAGCCTAAGGAAGGATGGAATTTCTGGACTGCAAACTCCCCCGCGTGTGAAGCATTTATAAAAGAAGTACAATTCTTCAGAATCCTAAACATTGCCTGAATATTCTATTGGGAACACAGATATCAGAATTTTCTTCCTAATTCATTTCATCTATCTGTTGTGCGAATCTACAAGATCATATGGTGTAATGAATACGAAACAAAACTCTGTGGCAATGAAAATGTCAAATATTTCTGTAGAACAAAAACCAAAAAAGCCATTGTCTAAAATATTAATTCATTTGACAAAAAGGACGTTGACCGTGGTCCATCCACCCTAACAGAAATGGAAGTCTCTTCTTCCTCTACAAAAACCAAATCCAAGGGACTAACACAAAAACAAAGGGATATTCTCGAAGTCCTCAAAGATGACCCAGCAATCAAACAGATCTTTTGACAAAAGCTCCTTGACAATGATGTCACAGATGACAATTCAAGTTCAGCAGAGTCTGCTACAAAACCCAAAATTGAAGATCTTCAGGATTCACAAGATCCTTACGATCTGTGACAAAAACAAAATGCAAAATCAAAAAAGAAGAGCCCGCAAAAGTAGTGACCTTTGGCGAAAGTAAGGGCCATTACAACTATCAAAATTTTATTTTCAAGGTTAAGACAAAATTATCGGCAAGCACTATTCACTACAGTCCCCCCAACATTCCACTATTCTTCTGCAGTACCGACAAGTTACTATTTATGAACAGTCTCAAGGACAAAATTTTCAGAAGTTGCACAGGACATAGCGGTTACCTTTTGACAATTGGAGCCAACTTTCGGCACATGACAACTTTTTCATTGTTACGCCTCTATTATTGAGCTCCATCCTGCTCTATATAGGGCAGACATTTCATTCAGACAAACCATCGAAAAAAGAATGGATAATTCAGAAGATCAAAAAACAAGAGCCAGCTTGATAGCTCAAACTCTCCTCAACAAATTCCCATCTACAAAACTCTTCTCTCTCCTCTTTAATTTTGTCCTTTGGAAATCTCTGTTCTAGTTCTACAAATTCGACAATTTGTAAGTTTTTTGCAATTACAAATTATCTGTAAGTTTTTCTTCAGTTTTCTTCTTTCAGTTTGTATTTTCTTTTATGTACACTGTGTTTTAAGTTTTCTTGATAATGTTTTCTTCTTTCAGTAGATATTTTCTTTTCTATACCCTGTGAAGCTTTTGGCATCACAAAAATCGAAGCACCTTCTTCAAATGCCAAACGTGCTAAGAAAGTCGTTCACAAAATATTCAAAAGGCCAACAAAACCTCCAAACAATTCTTCTTCAGCCTTCAATTCTAAGTCAGCTTCTTCCAAAAAGAAGAACGCCAAAAAGAAGCCAGTTGTTTGTTACAAATGTAGCAAACCAGGGCACAAAGATTGCCGCTGCAAAACAGAACAAAATATCAATGAGTTATTTGCTTATCAACCTGAACTTCAGAAGAAGCTCCTAGCTATTTTATCCTAAAACTCATCCGATAGTGACAAAGAAGTTCATTTCTATCAAAGCTCTGAGGAAGATGAATCAGATTATGATTCTTCTCCCATCAAAGTAATCAACGTCATTACCAATAGAAATCAGAAAGAATTCCTTATTGATCTAATCGGAAAGATTTATGATGAAGAGACGAGAAAGGAGTTTCTAAGCAAGCATAAAGACTTGATTCTTGTAGAAGAAAAGAAAGTCAGTAAGTTTGACATGTAAACTCCAAGCTTGACAAAACTCTTCCAAAAATATCCAGTGCCAAATCCTTTTAAGCAACTCACTACAAAAGATATCCAGATTGAAGTCAATTTGCTAAAAGCGTAAGTTCGAGATCTTTGACACGAGATCATCAATCTCAACGCTACTGATCTAGAACTCCATACACAACTTTCGATCCTGGAAACACAGATTCCAAGTTGCTCCCATATTCATGACAATTTTCCAAATATAGAAAACATCCCTGGGACTACAATTTTTGAAGAACAATTTCTTCGTACAATTTCTCATGTGACAATTCAAAAATGTTATTCCGCAGTCAAAATAGTATTCAATGATTTCTCTACAGGTGCAATGGCTCTTATTGACAGTGGAGCTGACCAGAACTACATACATGAAGGAATGATTCATACTAAGTATTATGAACGAACAAAAGAATAATTGTGCAGTTCCAATGGAGAACCTTTGAACACCAGGTATAAGCTGAACAAATGGTACATTCAAAACAATGGTTATTGCTTCAAAAATATTTTTCTGATTGTACAAAATATTACCCATGACATTATCCTTGGTACTCCATTTTTAACACAAATTAGGTCAATGAATCAGGTGTTCATACCAAGATTCTTGGCAATTAAATCTCTTTCAATTTTCTTTCGATTGCTAAGCAACGCAAAGTTTAACTTTTACAAAACTCTTCGATTTACAAGCAGGCCAATCTTTTACAATGAAAACAAAATCAAATTTCTTATTTAAATAATCCCTTGCATAGAAGACTTAGGAAAAATCTTGAACCTTGGTGTGCTATACACACTGACATTGTTAGACAAATCCAATAAAAGGTCAAGTCTTTATCATGTCTAGGTATTCCCCATCCATCTCCATTCATGATTAAAGAAACAGACGCATCTAACACAGGTTATGGAGGAATCCTTAAACAAAGAATGCATGATAAAGAACAGTTAGTTCATTATCATTCTGGCATTTGACTTGGTCCGCAAAAAAATTACTTTTCTATCAGAAGAGAAATTTTATCTATCGTACTTTGCATTTCAAAATTTCAAGATGATCTTTTCAACAAAAAATTTCTTCTGCGCATCGATGCCAAATCTACAAAAGATCTTTGCAAAAGGATGTTGAGAATCTGTTTTCAAAACAAATCTTTGCCAGATGGCAAGCAATTTTATCTTCTTTTGATTTCGACATTGAATTCATCAAATGAGAGAACAATTCCTTACCTGATTTCCTTACAACAGAGTTTTTGCAAGGAAAGAGTGACAAAACACCTTTTATGCAGGTCTTCACAATGAGCAAGAAAGACAAAGGCAAAGGTATACAAATGGACGACGACTACAAAATTGTTCTTACAAAAAATTCATTACAATCCCTAGCGAAATTTCCACCTCTACCATATAAAAGTATTGTCACAAAACCACCGACAAAACCTTCTCGAGAGAATTATATTCTCCGATATACAGAACACCTTTTTCTTACCAGGTACAAAGTTTCCCCTACAAATCTCGTCATCAAAAGACTTGGATCAACGAAGCTTTGGGGACTCTCATCACCTTGGTGATCATCCTCAAAAACTCGACAATTTTATGAACACATTCTTACAGACACCCAGTCAGCTGAAAATTCCCATACCGCAGATGTTACAACTCCCTCCTACATTTTATATTCAAAATGCTTTATCAAGAATGTTTTGGGCTTCCAGCAATGGAAAGATCTTGTAGAAGAAAGACAATTCTCTTTTTGTTTTGAACCAGGTAGTTACAATTACCTGGATTACAAAATGGCCTCGCTAAGAGCATTTTTTCACAGACCAGAAATTCATTTTTGGGTCTTTAATTTCCATGACAAAGCTCCAAATACATTTCCAAGTTGGTTTTTTCACTGGTGGACAATATTTGGTTGCACTCCCTTTGTCTTACCTAGTGAGGCTAAGGAAGGATGGGATTTCTGGACTGCAAACTCACCGCCGTATGAAGCATTTACAAAAGAAGTACAATTCTTCAGAATCCTAAACGTTGCCTGAATATTCTGTTGGGAACACAGATATTAGAATTTTCTTCTTAATTCATTTCCTCTGTCTGTTGTGCGAATCTACAAGGTCATATGGTGGAATGAATACAAAACAAAACTCTGTGGGAATTAAAATGTTGAATATTTCTGTGGAACAAAAACCAAAAAATCTACCCTCCAAAATATTAATTCATTTGACAAAAAGGACGTTGATCGTGGTCCATCTACCCTAACAGAAATGGAAGTCTCTTCTTCCTTTACAAAATCCAAATCCAAGGGACTAACACAAAAACAAAGAGATATTCTCGAAGTCCTCAAAGATGACCCAGCAATCAAACAGATCTTTTGACAAAAGCTCCTTGACAATGATGTCACAGATGACAATTTAAGTTCAGCAGAGTCTGCTACAAAACCCAAAATTGAAGATCTTCAGGATTCAGAAGATCCTTACGATCTGTGACAAAAACAAAATGCAAAAGCAAAAAAGAAGAGCCCGGAAAAGTAGTGACCTTTGGCGAAAGTAAGGGCCATTACAACTATCAAAATTTTATTTTGAAGGTTAAGACAAAACTGTCGGCAAGCACTATTCACTACAGTCCCCCAACATTCCACTATTCTTCTGCAGTACCAACAAGTTACTATTCATGAATAGTCTCAAGGACAAAATTTTCAAAAGTTGCACAGGATGAAGCGGTTACCTTTTGACAATTGGAGCCAACTTTCGACGCATGACAACTTTTTCATTGTTACGCCTCTATTATTGAGCTCCATCCTGCTCTATATAGGGCAGACATTTTATTCAGACAAACCATCGAAAAAAGAATGGGTAATTCGGAAGATCAAAAAACAAGAGCCAGCTTGAGAGCTCAAGCTCTCCTCAACAAATTCCCATCTACAAAACTCTTCTCTCTCCTCTTTAATTTTGTCCTTTACAAATCTCTGTTCTAGTTCCACAAATTCGACAATTTGTAAGTTTTTTACAATTACAAATTATCTGTAAGTTTTTCTTCAGTTTTCTTCTTTCAGTTTGTATTTTCTTTTATGTACCCTGTGTTTTAAGTTTTCTTAATAAAGTTTTCTTCTTTCAGTAGATGTTTTCTTTTCTATACCGTGTGAAGCATTTGGCATCAAAAAAATCGAAGCACCTTCTTCAAATGCCAAACGTGCTAAAAATATCCAGTGCCAAATCCTTTCAAGCAAGTCACAACAAAAGTTATCCAGATTGAAGTCAATTTGCTAAAAGCTCAAGTTCGAGATCTTAAACACGAGATCATCAATCTCAATGTTACTGATCTAGAACTCCATACACAACTTTCGATCCTGGAAACACATATTCCAAGTTCCTCCCATATTCCTGACAATTTTCCAAATATAGAAAACATCCCTGAGACTCCAATTTTTGAGGAACAATTTCTTCATACAATTTCTGATGTGACAATTAAAAAATGGAATTCCGCGGTCAAAATAGTATTCACTGATTTCTCTACAAGTGCAGTGGCTCTTATTGATAGTGGAGCTAACCAGAACTGCATATGTGAAGAAATGATTCCTACTAAGTATTATGAAAGAACAAAAGTAAAATTGTACAGTTCCATTGGAGAACCTTTTAACACCAACCATAAGCTGAAAAAATGCTACATTCAAAACAATGGTTATTGCTTCAAAAATATTTTTCTGATTGTACAAAATATTACTCATGACATTATCCTTGGTACTCCATTTTTAACACAAATTTATTCCTTTTAGGTCAATGAATCAGGTGTTCATACCAAGATTCTTGGGAATTAAATCTCTTTCAATTTTCTTTCGGCTGCTAAGCAACGCAAAGTTTCACTTTTACAAAACTATTCGATTTACAAGCAGGCCAATCTTTTACAATTAAAACAAAATCAAATTTGTTATTTAAATAATCCCATGTATAGAAGACTTAGGAAAAATCTTGAACCTTGGTCTGCTATACACACTGACATTGTTAGACAAATCAAACAAAAGGTCAAGTCTTTACCATGTCTAGGTATTCCCCATCCCTCTGCATTCGTGATTAAAGAAACAGACGCATCTGACACAGGTTATGGAGGAATCCTTAAAGAAAGAATGCATGACAAAGAACAGTTAGTTCGTTATCATTCTGGCATTTGGCTCGGTCCGCAAAAAAATTATTCTTCTATTAGAAGAGAAATTTTCTCTATTGTACTTTGCATTTCCAAATTTCAAGATGATCTTTTCAACAAAAAATTTCTTCAGCGCATCGATGCCAATTCTGCAAAAGATCTTTACAAAAGGATGTTAAGAATTTGTTTTCAAAACAAATCTCTGCCAGATGGTAAGCAATTTTATCTTCTTTTGATTTCGACATTGAATTCGTCAAATGAGAGAACAATTCCTTACCAGATTTCCTTACAACAGAGTTTTTGCAAGGAAAGAGTGACAAAACACGTTTTATGCAGGTCTTCACAATGAGCAAGAAAGACAAAGGCAAAGGTATACAAATGGATGACGACTACAAAATTGTTCGTACAAAAAATTCATTTCAATCCCTAGCGAAATTTCCACCTCTACCATATAAAACTGATGTCACAAAACCACCGACAAAACCTTCTCAAGACAATTATATTCTTCGATATACAGAACACCTTTTTCTTACCAGCTACAAAGCTTCCCCTACAAATCTCTTCATCAAAAGACTTGGTTCAACGAAGCTTTGGTGACTCTCATTACCTTGGTGATCATCCTCAAAAAACTCAACAATTTTAAGAACTCATTCTTACAGACACCCAGTCAGCTGACATTACCCGTACCATCGATGTTGCAACTCCATCCTATATTTTATATTCAGAATGCCTTATAGAGAATGTTTTAGGCTTCCAGCAATGGAAAGATCCTGTACAAGAAAGACAATTCTCTTTTTGTTTTGAACAAGGTACTTACAATTACCTGGATTACAAAATGGCCCCGCTAAGAGCATTTTTTCACAGACCAGAGATTCATTTTTGGGTCTTTAATTTCCATGAAAAAGTTCCAAATACATTTCACAGTTGGTTTTTTCACTGGTGGACAATATTTGGTTGCACTCCCTCTGTCTTACCTAGTGAGGCTAAGGAAGGATGAGATTTCTGAACTGCAAACTCCCCCGCGTATAAAGCATTTACAAAAGAAGTACGATTCTTGAGAATCCTAAACGTTGCCTGAATATTCTGTTGGGAACACAGATATAAGAATTCTCTTCTTAATTCATTTCCTCTATCTGTTGTGCGAATCTACAAGGTCATATGGTGGAATGAATACAAAACAAAACTCTGTGGCAATGACAATGTTGAATATTTCTGTAGAACAAAAACCGAGAAATCTACCCTCCAAAATATTAATTCATTTGACAAAAAGGACGTTGACCGTGGTCCATCTACCCCAACAAAAATGGAAGTCTCTTCTTCCTCTACAAAATCCAAATCCAAGGGACTAACACAAAAACAGAGAGATATTCTCGAAGTCCTCAAAGATGACCCAGTAATCAAACAGATCATTTGACAAAAGCTCCTTGACAATGATGTGACAGATGACAATTCAAGTTCAACAGAGTCTGCTACAAAGCCCAGAATTGAAGATCTTCAAGATTCTCAAGATCCTTACGATCTGTGAATAAAACAAAATTCAAAAGCAAAAGAAAAGAGCCCGCAGAAGTAGTGACCCTTGGCGAAAGTAAGGGCCATTACAACTATCAAAATTTCATTTTGAAGGTTTAGACAAAATTGTCGGCAAGCACTATTCACTACAGTCCCCCAACATTCCACTATTCGTCTGCAATACCGACAAGTTACTATTCATGAACAGTCTTAAGGGAAAAATTTTCAAAAGTTGCACAGGACAAAAGTGGTTACCTTTTGACAATTGGAGCCAACTTTCGGGGCATGAAAACTGGACATTGTTACGCCTCCATTATTGAGCTCCATCCAGCTCTATATAGGGCAGGCATTTCATTCAGACAAACCATCGAAAAAAGAATGGAGAATTTAGAAGATCAAAAAACAAGAGCCAACTTGAGAGCCGAAACTCTCCTCAACAAATTCCCCTCTACAAAACTCTTCTCTCTCCTGTTTAATTTGGTCCTTTACAAATCTCTGTACTAGTTCTACAAATTCGACAATTTGCAAGTTTTTAACTATTGAATATTATCTCTAAGTTTTTCTCCAGTTTTTTTCTTTCAGTGGATATTTTCTTTTCTATACCCTGTGAAGCATCTGGCATCACAAAAATCGAAATCCCTTCTTCAAATGCCAAACGTGCTAAGAAAGTCGTTCACAAAATATTCAAAAGGCCAACAAAACCTCCCAACAATTCTCCTGCAGCCTTCAATTCTAAGCTACCTTCTTCCAAAAAGAAGAACGCCAAAAAGAAGCCAGCTGTTTGTTACAAATGTGGCAAACCAGGGAACAAAGCTTTCCAATGTAAAACAGAACCAAAGATCAATGAGTTATTTGCTGATCAACCTGAACTTTAGAAGAAGCTCCTAGCTGTTTTAGCCTAAAACTCATCTGATAGTGGCAAAGAAGTTGATTACTATCAAAGCTCTGAGCAAGATAAATCAAATTATGATTCTTCTCCCATCAAAGTAATCAACGTCATCACCAATAGAAATCATAAAGAATTCCTTATTGATCTAATCGGAAAGATTTCTGACAAAGAGACGAGAAAAGAGTTTGTAAGCAAGCGCAAAGACTTGATTCTTGTCGAAGAAAGGAAAGTCATTAAGTTTGACATTGAAACTCCAAGCATGACAAAAATCTTCCAAAAGTATCCAGTGCCAAATCCATTCAAGCAACTCATTGCAAAAGATATCCAGATTGAAGTCAATTTGCTAGAAGCTCAAGTTCGAGATCTTAGGCAGGAGATCATCAACTCAACGCTACTGATCTAGAACTCCATACACAACCTTCCGTCCTGGAAACACAGATTCCAAGTTCCTCCCATATTCCTGAGTATTTTCCAAATATAGAAAACATCCCTGAGACTACAATTTCTAAAAAACAATTTGTTCGTACAATTTCTCATGTGACAATTCAAAAATGGTATTCCGCAGTCAAAATAGTATTCAATGATTTCTCTACAAGCGCAATCGCTCTTATTAACGGTGGAGTTGACCAGAACTACACACGTGAAGGAATGATTCCTACTAAGTATTATGAAAGAACAAAAGAAAAATTGTGCAGTTCCAATGGAGAACCTTTGAACACCAGGTATAAGCTGAACAAAGGGTACATTAAAAACAATGGTTATTGCTTCAAAAATATTTTTCTGATTGTACAAAATATTACCCATGACATTATCCTTGGTGCACCATTTTTAACACAAATTTATCCCTTTTGGGTCAATGAATCAGGTGTTCATACCAAGATTCTTGGCAATTAAATGTCCTTCAATTTTCTTTCGGCTGCTAAGCAACGCAAAGTTTCAATTTTACAAAATTCTTCGATTTACAAGCGGGCCAATCTTTTACAATTAAAACAAAATCAAATTTGTTATTTACATAATCCCCTGTATAGAAGACTTATGAAAAATCTTGAACCTTGGTCTGCTATACACACTGACATTGTTAGACAAATCAAACAAAAGGTCAAGTCTTTACCATGTCTAGGTATTCCCCATCCCTCTACATTCATGATTAAAGAAACAGACGCATCTGACACGGGTTATGAAGGAATCCTTAAACAAAGAATGCATGATAAAGAACAGTTAGTTCATTATCATTTTGGCGTTTGGCTCGGTCCGCAAAAAAATTATTCTTCTCTCAGAAGAGAAATTTTATCTATCGTACTTTGCATTTCCAAATTTCAAGATGATCTTTTCAACAAAAAATTTCTTCTGCGCATCGATTGCAAATCTGCAAAAGATCTTTACAAAAGGATGTTAAGAATCTGTTTTCAAAACAAATCTTTGCCAGATGGCCTGCAATTTTATCTTCTTTTGATTTCGACATTGAATTGATCAAATGAGAGAACAATTCCCTACCAGATTTCCTTACCACAGAGTTTTTGCAACGAAAGAGTGACAAAACACCTTTTATGCAGGTTTTCACAATGAGCAAGAAAGACAAAGGCAAAGGCATACAAATGGATGACGACTACAAAATTGTTCGTCCAAAAAATTCATTCCAATCCCTATCGAAATTTCCACCTCTACCATATAAAACAATTGTCACAAAACCACCGACAAAACCTTCTCGAGACAATTATATTCTCCGATATACAGAACACCTTTTTCTTACCAGCTACAAAGTTCCCCCTACAAATCTCTTCATCAAAAGACTTGGTTCAATGAAGCTTTGGTGACTCTCATCACCTTGGTGACGACTCTCATCACCTTGGTGATCATCCTAAAAAAACTCGACAATTTTATGAACTCATTCTTACAGACACCCAATCAGCTGACATTACCCATACCGCAGATGTCGCAACTCCCTCCTACATTTTATATTCAAAATGCCTTATCAAGAATGTTTTGGGCTTCCAGCAATGGAAAGATCCTCTACAAGAAAGACAATTCTCTTTTTGTTTTGAACGAGGTACTTACAATTACCTGTATTACAAAATGGCCTCGGTAAGAGCATTTTTTCACAGACCAGAGATTCATTTTTGGTTCTTTAATTTCCATGACAAAGCTCCAAATACATTTCGAAGTTAGGTTTTTCACTGGTGGACAATATTTGGTTGCACTCCCTCTGTCTTACCTAGTGAGGCTAAGGAAGGATGGGATTTCTGGACTGCAAACTCCCCCGCGTACGAAGCATTTACAAAAGAAGTACAATTCTTCAGAATCCAAAACATCGCCTGAATATTCTGTTGGCAACACAGATATCAGAATTTTCCTCTCAATTCATTTCCTGTATCTGTTGTGCGAATCTACATGGTCATATGGTCGAATGAATACAAAACAAAACTCTGTGGCAATGAAAATGTTGAATATTTCTGTACAACAAAAACCAAAAAATCTACCCTCCAAAATATTCATTCATTTGACAAAAAGGACGTTGACCGTGGTCCATCTACCCTAACAAAAATGGAAGTCCCTTCTTCCTCTACAAAATCCAAATCCAAGAGACTAACACAAAAACAAAGAGATAGTCGCGAAGTGCTCAAAGATGACCTAACAATCAAACAGATCTTTTGACAAAAGCTCCTTGACAGTGATTTCACAGATGACAATTCAAGTTCAACACAGTCTGCTACAAAACCCAGAATTGAAGATCTTCAGGATTCACAAGATCCTTACGATCTGTGACAAAAACAAAATTCAAAAGCATAAGAAAAGAGCCTGCAAAAGTAGTGACCTTTGGCAAAAGTAAGGGCCATTACAACTATCAATTTTTTTTTTTGAAGGTTAAGACAAAACTTTCGGCAAGCACTATTCACTACAGTCCCGCAACATTCCACTATTCCTCTGGAGTACCGATAAGTTACTATTCATGAACAGTCTGAAGGACAAAATTTTCAAAAGTTGCACAGGACGAAGCGGTTACCTTTGGAAGATTGGAGGCAACTTTCGGCGCATGACAAATTTTTCATTGTTACGCCTCTAGTATTGAGCTCCATCCAGCTCTATGTAGGGCGGACATTTCATTCAGACAAACCATCAAAAAAAGAATGGACAATTCAGAAGATCAAAAAACAAGAGCCAACTTGAGAGCTCAGACTCTCCTCAACAAATTGCCATCTATAAAACTCTTCCCTCTCCTCTTTAATTTTTTCCTTTACAAATATCTGTACCAGTTCTACAAATTCGACAATTTGTAGGTTTTTTACTATTAGAAATTATCTGTAAGTTTTTCTTCAGTTTTCTTCTTTCAGTTTGTATTTTCTTTTATGTACCCTGTGTTTTAAGTTTTCTCAATAAAGTTTTCTTCTTTCAGTAGATATTTTCTTTTCTATACCCTGT
>JACYFF010031957.1:58676900-58732165 GCA_017589665.1 Selenicereus undatus
CAGATAGGGGAAATGAATTGAGAAGAAAATTCTGATATCTATGTTCCGAACAGAATATTCAGGCAATGTTTAGGATCCTGAAGAATTGTACTTTTGTAAATGCTTCATAGGCGGGGGAGTTTGCAGTCCAGAAATCCCATCCTTCCTTAGTCTCACTAGGTAAGATAGAGGGAGTGCAACCAAACATTGTCCACCAATGATAAAACCAAATTCGAAATGTATTTTGAGCTTTGTCATGGAAGTTAAAGAACGAAGAATTGTCTTTCTTGTAGAGGATCTTTCCATTGCTGGAAGCACAAAACATTCTTGATAAGGCATTTTGAATGTAAAATGTAGGAGGGAGTTGCAACATCTGCGGTATAGGTAATGTCAGCTGACTGGGTGTCTGTAAGAATGAGTTCACAAAATTGTCGAGTTTTTTGAGGATGATCACCAAGGTGATGAGAGCCACCAAAGCTTCGTTGAACCAAGTCTTTTGATGAAGAGATTTGTAGGGGAAACTTTGTAGCTGGTAAGAGAAAGGTGTTCTGTATATCGGAGAATACAATTGTCTCGAGAAGGTTTTGTGGGTGGTTTTGTGACAATAGTTTTATATGGTGGAGGTGGAAAATTGGCTAGGGATTGAAATGAATTTTTTGTACGAACAATTTTGTAGTCGTCATCCATTTGTATACCTTTTCCTTTGTCTTTGTTGCTCATTGTGAAGACCTGCATAAAAGGTGTTTTGTCACTCTTTCCATGCAAAAACTCTCTTGTAAGGAAATCTGGTAAGGAATTGTTCTCTGATTTGATGAATTCAATGTCGAAATCAAAAGAAGATAAAATTGCTTGCCATCTGGAAAAGACTTGTATCAAAAACAGATTCTTAACATCCTTTTGTAAAGATCTTTTACAGATTTGCAATCGATGCACAAAAGAAATTTTTTGTTGAGAAGATCATCCTCAAATTTGGAATTTGCAAAGTATGATAGATAAAATTTCTCTTCTGGTAGAAGAATAATTTTTTTACGGACCGAGCCAAATGCCAGAATGATAGCAAACTAACTGTTCTTTAACATGCATTCTTTGTTTAAGGATTACTCCACAACCTGTGTCAGATGCATCTGTTTCTTCAATCATGAATGCAAAGGGATGGGGAATACCTAGACATGGTAAAGACTTGACCTTTTGTTTGATTTGTCTAACAATGTCAGTGTGTATAGCAGACCAAGGTTCAAAATTTTTCCTAAGTCTTCTATACAGGGGATTATGTAAATATGAAATTCGACTATGTAAATAAGAAATTTGATTTTGTTTTAATTGTAAAATATTAGCCTGTTTGTAAATCGAAGAACTTTGTAAAAGTGAAACTTTGCGTTGCTTAGCAGCCGAAAGAAAATTGAAAGAGATTTAATTGCCAATAATCTTGGTATGAACACCTGATTCATTGACCTAAAAGGGATAAATTTGTGTTAAAAATGGAGTACCGAGGATAATGTCATGGGTAATATTTTGTACAATTAGAAAAATCTTTTTGAAGCAATAACCATTATTTTGCATGTAGCGTTTGTTCAGCTTATACCTGGTGTTCAAAGGTTCTCCATTGGAACTGCACAATATTTCTTTTGTTCTTTCATAATACTTAGTAGGAATCATTCCTTCACGTATGCAGTTCTGGTCAGCTCCACTGTCAATAAGAGCCACTGCACTCGTAGAGAAATCAGTGAATACTATTTTGACCGCGGAATACCATTTTTGAATTGTCACATGAGAAATTGTAAAAAGAAATTGTTCTTCAGAAATTGCAGTCTAAGGGATGTTTTTTATATTTTGAAAATTGTAAGGAATATGGGAGGAACTTGGAATCTGTGTTTCCAGGATGGAAAGTTTTGTATGGAGTTCTAGATCAGTTGCGTTCAGATTGATGATCTCCTGTCTAAGATCTCGAACCTGAGCTTTTAGCAAATTGACTTCAATCTGGATATCTTTTGCAGTGAGTTGCTTGAAAGGATTTGGCACTGGATATTTTTGGAAGAGTTTATCAGGCTTGGACTTTCAATGTCAAACTTAATGACTTTCTTTTCTTCTATAAGAATCAAGTCTTTATGCTTGCTTAGAAACTCCTTTTTCGTCTCTTCATCAGAAATCCTTCCGATTACATCAATAAAGAATTCTTTCTCATTTCTATTGGTGATGACGTTGATTACTTTGATGGGAGAAGAATCATAATCTTATTCATCTTCCTCAGAGCTTTGATAGTAATCAACTTCTTTGGCACTATCAGATGAGTTTTAAGCTAAAACAGCTAGGAGCTTCTTCTGAAGTTCAGGTCATCAACAAATAACTCATTGATCTTTTGTTCTGCTTTGCATCGGAAAGCTTTGTGCCCTGGTTTGCAACATTTGTAACAAACAACTGGCTTCTTTTTGGGGTTCTTCTTTTTGGAAGAAGGTAGCTTAGAATTGAAGGCTGGAGGAGAATTGTTGGGAGGTTTTGTTGGCCTTTTGAATATCATGTGAACGACTTTCTTAGCCCGTTTGGCATTTGAAGAAGGCGCTTCGATTTTTGTGACGCCAAATGCTTCACAAGGTATAGAAAAGAAAATATCTACTGAATGAAGAAAACTTTATTAAGAAAACTTAAAACACAGGGTACATAAAAGAAAATACAAATTGAAAGAAAAAAACTGGAGAAAAACTTACAGATAATTTGTAATAGTAAAAAACATACCAATTGTCAAATTTGTAGAACTAGTATAGAGATTTGTAAAGGACAAAATTAAAGAGGAGAGATAAGAGTTTTGTAGATGGGTATTTGTTGAGGAGAGTTTGGGCTCTCAAGTTGGCTATTGTTTTTTTATCTTCTAAATTCTCCATTCTTTTTTCGATGGTTTGTCTGAATGAAATGTCTGCCCTATATAGAGCTGGATCGAGATCAATAATAGAGGCGTAACAATGAAAAAGTTGTCATGCGCCGAAAGTTGGCTCCAATTGTCAAAAGGTAACCGCTTTGTCCTGTGCAACTTTCGAAAATTTTGTCCTTGAGACTGTTCATGAGTAGTAACTTGTCGGTGCTGCAGAAGAATAGTGGAATGTTGGGGGACTGTAGTGAATAGTGCTTGCCGACAGTTTTGTCTTAACCTTCAAAATAAAATTTTGATAGTTGTAATGGGCCTTACTTTCGCCAAAGGTCACTACTTTTGCGGGCTCTTTTCTTTTGCTTTTGAATTTTGTTTTTGTCACAGATCGTAAGGATCTTGTGAATCCTGAAGATCTTCAATTCTGGGTTTTGTAGCAGACTCTGCTGAACTTGAATTGTCATCTGTGACATCATTGTCAAGCAGCTTTTGTCAAAAGATCTCTTTGATTGCTCGATCATCTTTGAGGACTTCGAGAATATCTCTTTGTTTTTGTGTTGCTCCCTTGGATTTGGATTTTGTAGAGGAAGAAGAGACTTCCATTTTTGTATGGGAAGGTGGAC
The DNA here is from genome assembly GCA_017589665.1 of Selenicereus undatus. Taxonomy (NCBI): domain Eukaryota; kingdom Viridiplantae; phylum Streptophyta; class Magnoliopsida; order Caryophyllales; family Cactaceae; genus Selenicereus; species Selenicereus undatus. The sequence continues at coordinate 58,680,360 of JACYFF010031957.1, forward strand.
CACGGTCAACGTCCTTTTTGTCAAATGAATGAATGTTTTGGAGGGTAGATTTTTTGGTTTTTGTTCTGCAAAAATATTCAATATTTTCATTGCCACAGAGTTTTATTTTGTATTCATTCCATCATCCGACGTTGTAGATTCGCACAACAGATAGGGGAAATGAATTACGAAGAAAATTCTGATATCTACGTTCCCAACAGAATATTCAGGCAATGTTTAGGATTCTGCAGAATTGTACTTTTGTAAATGCTTCACAGACGACGGAGTTTGCAGTCCAGAAATCCCATCCTTCCTTGGCCTCACTAGGTAAGACAGAGCGAGTGCAATGAAATATTGTCCACCAGTGAAAAAAACAAATTGGAAATGTATTTGGAGCTTTGTCATGGAAATTAAAGAACCAAAAATGAATCTATGGTCTGTGAAAAAATGCTCTTAGCAAGGCGATTTTGTAATCCAGGTAATTGTAAGTACCTGGTTCAAAACAAAAAGAAAATTGTCTTTCTTTTAGAGGATCTTTCCATTGCTGGAAGCCCGAAACATTCTTGATAAGGCATTTTGAATATAAATGTAGGAGGGAGTTGCAACATCTGCGGTATAGGTAATGTCAGCTGACTGGGTGTCTGTAAGAATGAGTTCACAAAATTGTCGAGTTTTTTGAGGATGATCACCAAGGTGATGAGAGCCACCAAGGCTTCGTTGAACCAAGTCTTTTGATTAAGAGATTTGTAGGGGAAACTTTGTAGCTGGTAAGAGAAAGGTGTTCTGTATATCGGAGAATATAATTGTCTTGAGAAGGTTTTGTGGGTGGTTTTGTGACAATAGTTTTATATGGTAGAGGTGGAAAATTAGCTAGGGATTGAAATGCATTTTTTGAATGAACAATTTGGTAGTCGTCATCCATTTGTATACTTTTGCCTTTGTCTTTCTTGCTCATTGTGAAGACCTACATAAAAGGTGTTTTGTCCCTCTTTCCTTGCAAAAACTCTCTTGTAAGGAAATCTGGTAAGGAATTGTTCTCTGATTTGATGAATTCAATGTCGAAATCAAAAGAAGATAAAATTGTTTGCCATCTGGCAAAGATTTGTATTGAAAACGGATTCTTAGCATCCTTTTTGCAAAGATCTTTTACAGATTTGCAATCGATGCGCAGAAGACATTTTTCGTCGAAAAGATCATCTTAAAATTTGGAATTGCAAAGTACGATAGATAGAATTTCTCCTCTGATAGAAGAATAATTTTTTTACTGACCGAGCCAAATGCCTGAATGATAGCGAACTAACTGCTCTTTATCATGCATTCTTTGTTTAAGGATTACTCCATAACCTGTGTCAGATGCGTCTGTTTCTTCAATCACGAATGTAGAGGGGTGGGGAATACCTAGACATGGTAAAGACTTGACCTTTTGTTTGACTTGTCTAATAATGTCAGTATGTATAGCAGACCAAGGTTCAAGATTTTTCCTAAGTCTTCTATACAGGGGATTATGTAAATAAGAAATTTGATTTTGTTTTAATTGTAAAATATTAGCCTGTTTGTAAATCGAAGAATTTTGTAAAAGTGAAACTTTGCGTTGCCTAGTAGCCGAAAGAAAATTGAAAGAGATTTAATTGCCAGTAATCTTGGTATGAACACCTGATTCATTGACCTAGAAGGGCTAAATTTGTGTTAAAAATGGAGTACCAAGGATAATGTCATGGGTAATATTTTGTACAATCAGAAAAATCTTTTTGAAGCAATAACCATTGTTTTGAATGTAGCCTTTCTTCAGCTTATACCTGGTGTTCAAAGGTTCTCCATTGGAACTGCACAATTGTTCTTTTGTTCTTTCATAATTCTTAGTAGTAATCATTCCTTCACGTATGTAGTTCTGGTCAGCTCCACCATCAATAAGAGCCACTGCACTTGTAGAGAAATCATTGAATACTATTTTGACCGCGGAATACCATTTTGGAATTGTCACATGAGAAATTGTACGAAGAAACTGTTCTTCAGAAATTGCAGTCTCAGGGATGTTTTTTATATTTAGAAAATTATCAGGAATATGGGAGGAACTTCGATTCTGTGTTTCTAAGATGGAAAGTTTTGTATGGAGTTCTACATCAGTAGCGTTGAGATTGATGATCTCCTGTCTAAGATCTCAAACTTGAGCCTTTAGCAAATTGACTTCAATCTGGATATCTTTTGCAGTGAGTTGCATAAAAGGATTTGGCACTGGATATTTTTGGAAGTATTTTGTCAGGCTTGGAGTTTCAATGTCAAACTTAATGACTTTCTTTTCCTCTACAAGAATCAAGTTTTTATGCTTGCTTAGAAACTCCTTTCTCGTCTCTTCATCAGAAATCTTTCTGATTAGATCAATAAGGAATTCTTTCTGATTTCTATTGGTGATGACATTGATTACTTTGATGGCAGAAGAATCATAATCTAATTCATCTTCCTCAGAGCTTTGATAGTAATCAACTTCTTTGTCACCATAAGATGACTTTTAGGCTAAAACGACTAGGAGTTTCTTCTGAAGTTCACGCTGATCAGCAAATAACTCATTGATCTTTTGTTCTGTTTTGCATCGGAAAGCTTTGTGCCCCGGTTTGCCACATTTGTAACAAACAACTGGCTTCCTTTTGGCGTTCTTCTTTTTGGAAGAAGATGGCTTAGAATTGAAGGCTCGAGGAGAATTGTTGGGAGGTTTTGTTGGCCTTTTGAATATTTTGTGAACGACTTTCTTAGCGCGTTTGGCATTTGAAGAAGGCGCTTCGATTTTTGTGATGCCAAATGCATCACAGGGTATAGAAGAGAAAATATCTATTGAAAGAAGAAAACTTTATTAAGAAAACTTAAAACACAGGGTGCATAAAAGAAAATACAAACTGAAAGAAAAAAACTAAAGAAAAACTTACAGATGATTTGTAAAAGTAAAAAACTTACAAATTGTCGAATTTGTAGAACTAGTACAGAGATTTGTAAAGGACAAAATTAAAGAGGTGAGAGAAGAGTTTTGTAGATGGGAATTTGTTGAGGAGAGTTTGAGCTCTCAAGTTGGCTCTTGTTTTTTGATCTTCTGAATTATCCATTCTTTTTTCAATGGTTTGTCTGAATGAAATGTCTGCCCTAGATAGAGCTGGATGGAGCTCAATAATAGAGGCGTAACAATGTACAGTTGTCATGCGCCCAAAGTTGGCTCCAATTGTCAAAAGGTAACCGCTTTGTCCTGTGCAACTTTCGAAAATTTTGTCCTTGATACTGTTCATGAAAAGTAACTTGTCGGTACTGTAGAAGAATAGTGGAATGTTGGGAGACTGTAGTGAATAGTGCTTGCCGACAATTTTGTCTTAACCTTCAAAATAAAATTTTGATAGTTGTAATGGCCCTTACTTTCGCCAAAGGTCACTACTTTCGCGGGCTCTTTTCTTTTTCTTTTGAATTTTGTTTTTGGCACAGATCGTAAGGATCTTGTGAATCCTGAAGATCTTCAATTCTGAGTTTTGTAGCATACTCTGCTGAACTTGAATTGTCATCTGGGACATCATTGTCAAGGAGCTTTTGTAAAAAGATCTGTTTGATTGCTGGGTCATCTTTGAGGACTTCGCGAATATCTCATTGTTTTTGTGTTAGTCCCTTGGATTTGGATTTTGTAGAGGAAGAAGAGACTTCCATTTTTGTTAGGGAAGGTGAACCACGGTCAACGTCCTTTTTGTCAAAATAATGAATGTTTTGGAGGGTAGACTTTTTTGTTTTTGTTCTGTAAAAATATTTAACGTTTTCATTGCCACAGAGTTTTGTTTTGTATTCATTCCATCATCTGACCTTGTAGATTCGCACAACAGATAGGGGAAATGAATTGAGAAGAAAATTCTGATATCTATGTTCCCAACAAAATATTCAGGCAATGTTTACGATCTTGAAGAATTGTACTTTTGTAAATGCTTCATAGGCGGGGGAGTTTGCAGTCCAGAAATCCCATCCTTCCTTAGCCTCACTAGGTAAGACAGAGGGAGTGCAACCAAATATTGTCCACCAATGAAAAAACCAAATTGGAAATGTATTTGGAGCTTTGTCATGGAAATTAAAGAACCAAAAATGAATCTCTGGTCTGTGAAAAAATGCTCTTAGTGCGGCCATTTTGTAATCCAGGTAATTGTAAGTACCTGGTTCAAAACAAAAAGAGAATTGTCTTTCTTGTAGAGGATCTTTCCATTGCTGGAAGCCCAAAACATTCTTGATAAGGCATTTTGAATATAAAATGTAGGAGGGAGTTGCAACATCTGCGGCATAGGTAATGTCAGCTGACTGGGTGTCTCTAAGAATGAGTTCACAAAATTGTCGAGTTTTTTGAGGATGATCACAAAGGTGATGAGAGCCCCCAAAGCTTCGTTGAACCAAGTCTTTTGATGAAGAGATTTGTAGGGGAAACTTTGTAGCTGGTAAGAGAAAGGTGTTCTGTATATCGGAGAATATAATTGTCTCGAGAAGGTTTTGTGGGTGGTTTTGTGACAATAGTTTTATATGGTAGAGGTGGAAAATTGGCTCGGGATTGAAATGAATTTTTTGTACGAACAATTTTGTAGTCGTCATCCATTTGTATACCTTTGCCTTTGTCTTTCTTGCTCATTATGAAGACCTCCATAAAAGGTGTTTTGTCACTCTTTCCTTGCAAAAACTCTCTTGTAAGGAAATCTGGTAAGGAATTGTTCTCTAATTTGATGAATTCAATGTCGAAATCAAAAGAAGATAAAATTGTTTGCCATCTGGCAAAGATTTGTATTGAAAACGGATACTTGGCATCCTTTTCGTAAAGATCTTTTACAGATTTGCAATTGATGCACAGAAGAAATTTTTCGTTGAAAAGATCATCTTGAAATTTTGAATTGCAAAGTACGATAGACAAAATTTCTCTTCTGATAGAAGAATAATTTTTTTACGGACCGAGCCAAATGCCTGAATGGTAGCGAACTAACTGCTCTTTGTCATGCATTCTTTGTTTAAGGATTACTCCATAACCTGTGTCAAATGCGTCTGTTTCTTCAGTCATGAATGCAGAGGGATGGGGAATACCTAGACATGGTAAAGACTTGACCTTTTGTTTGATTTGTCTAACAATGTCAGTATGTATAGCTGGTAAGAGAAAGGTGTTCTGTATATCGGAGAAAATAATTGTCCCGTGAAGGTTTTGTGGGTGGTTTTGTGACAATAGTTTTGTATGGTTCAGGTAGAAAATTGGCTAGGGACTGAAATGAATTTTTTGTAAGAACAATTTTGTAGTCATCATTCATTTTTATACCTTTGCCTTTGTCTTTCTTGCTTATTGTGAAGACCTGCATAAAAGGTGTTTTGTCACTCTTTCCTTGCGTAAACTCTATAGTAAGGAAATCCAACGAGGAATTGTTCTCTCATTTGATGAATTCAATGTTGAAATCAAAAGAAGATAAAATTGCTTGCCATCTGGCAAAGATTTGTTTTGAAAACAGATTCTTAACATCCTTTTGTAAAAGATCTTTTGCAGATTTGCAATCGATGAGCAGAAGAATTTTTTTGTTGAAAAGATCATCTTGAAATTTTGAAATGCAAAGTACGATAGATAAAATTTCTCTTCTCATAGTAGAATAATTTTGTTGCGGACCAAGCCAAATGCCATAATGATAACAAACTAACTGTTCTTTATCATGCATTCTTTGTTTAAGGATTCCTCCATAACCTGTGTCAGATGCGTCTGTTTCTTTAATCATGAATGCAGAGGGATGGGGAATACCTAGACATGGTAAAGACTTGGCCTTTTGTTTGATTTGTCTAATAATGTCAGTGTGTATAGCAGACCAAGCTTCAAGATTTTTCCTAAGTCTTCTATACAGGGGATTATGTAAATAACAAATTTGATTTTCTTTTAATTGTAAAAGATTGGCCTGTCTGTAAATCGAAGAATTTTGTAAAAGTGAAACTTTGCGTTGCTTAGCAGCCGAAAGAAAATTGAAAGAGATTTAATTGCCAAGAATCTTGGTATGAACACATGATTCATTGACCTAAAAGGGATAAATTTGTGTTAAAAATGGAGTACCAAGGATAATGTCGTGGGTAATATTTTGTACAATCAGAAAAATATTTTTGAACCAATAACCATTGTTTTGAATGTAGCCTTTGTTCACCTTATACCTAGTGTTCAAAGGTTCTCCATTGGAAGTGCACAATTGTTCTTTTGTTCTTTCATAATACTGAGTAGGAATCATTCCTTCACGTATGCAGTTCTGGTCAGCTCCACTGTTAATAAGAGCCACTGCACTTGTAGAGAAATCATTGAATACTATTTTGACAATAGAATATCATTTTTGAATTGTCACATGAGAAATTGTACGAAGAAATTGTTCTTCAAAAATTGCAGTCCCAGGGATGTTTTCTATATTTGGAAAATTGTCAGGAATATGGGAGGAACTTGGAATTTGTGTTTCCAGGATGGAAAGTTCTGTATGGAGTTCTAGATCAGTAGCGTTGAGATTGATGATCTCGTGTCTAAGATCTCGAACTTGAGCTTTTAGCTCATTGACTTTAATTTGGATATCTTTTGCAGTGAGTTGCTTGAAAGGATTTGGCACTGGATATTTTTGGAAAAGTTTTGTCAAGCTTGGAGTTTTAATGTCAAACTTAATGACTTTCTTTTCTTCTATAAGAATCAAGTCTTTATGCTTACTGAGATACTCCTTTCTCATCTCTTCATCAGAAATCCTTCCGATTAGATCAATAAGGAATTCTTTTTGATTTCTGTTGGTGATGACGTTGATTACTTTGGTGGGAGAAGCATCATAATCTGATTCATCTTCCTCAGAGCTCTGATAATAATCAACTTCTATGTCACTATTAGATGAGTTTTGGGCTAAAATAGCTAGGAGCTACTTCTGAAGTTCAGGCTGATAAGCAAATAACTCATTAATCTTTTATTTTTTTTTGCATTGGAAAGCTTTGTGCCCTGGTTTGCTAAATTTGTTACAAACAACTGGCTTCTTTTTGGCGTTCTTCTTTTTAGAAGAAGTTGGCTTAGAATTGAAGGCTGGAGGAGAATTGTTGAGAGGTTTTGTTGGCCTTTTGAATATTTTCTGAACGACTTTCTTAGCACGTTTGGCTTTTGAAGAAGGAGCTTTAATTTTTGTGATGCCAAATGCTTCACGGGGTATAGAAAAGAAAATATCTACTAAAAGAAGAAAACTTTATTAAGAAAACTTAAAACATAGGGTACATAAAAGAAAATTCAAACTGAAAGAATAAAACTGAAGAAAAAACTTACAGATAATTTGTAATAGTAAAAAACTTACAAATTGTTGAATTTGTAGAACTATTACAGAGATTTGTAAAGGAGAAAATTAAAGAGGAGAGAGAAGACTTTTGTAGATGGGAATTTGTTGAGTAGAGTTTGAGCTCTCAAGTTAGCCTTTGTTTTTTGATCTTCTGAATTTTCGATTCTTTTTTTGATGGTTTGTCTGAATGAAATGTCTGCCTTATATAGAGATGGATGAAGCTCAATAATAGAGGCGTAACGATGTCCAGTTGTCATGCCCCGAAAGTTGGCTCCAATTGTAAAAAGGTAACCGCTTTGTCCTGTGCAACTTTTGAAAATTTTGTCCTTGAGGCTGTTCATTAATAGTAACTTGTCGGTACTGCAGATGAATAGTGGAATGTTCGGGGACTGTAGTGAATAGTGTCTGCCGACAGTTTTGTCTTAACCTTCAAAATAAAATTTTGATAGTTGTAATGACCCTTACTTTTGCCAAAGGTCACGACCTTTGCAGGCTATTTTCTTTTACTTTTGAATATTGTTTTTGTCACAGATCGTAAGGATCTTGTGAATGCTGAAGATGTTCAATTCTGGGTTTTGTAGCAGACTCTGCTGGACTTGAATTGTCATTTGCGACATCATTGTCAAGGAGCTTTTGTAAAAAGTTCTGTTTGATTGCTAGGTCATCTTTGAGGACTTCGAGAATGTCTCTTTGTTTTTGTGTTAGTCCCTTGGATTTGGATTTTGTAGAGGCAGAAAAGACTTCCATTTTTGTTGGGGAAGACGGACGACGATCAATGTCCTTTTTGTCAAATGAATGGATGTTTTGGAGGGCAAATTTTTTGGTTTCTGTTCTGCAGAAATATTCAATATTTTCATTTCCAGAGAGTTTTATTTTGTATTCATTCCACTGTCATACCTTGTAGATTTGCAAAACAGATAAGGAAAATGAATTAAGAAGAAAATTCCAATATCTATGTTCCCAACAGAATATTCAAGCAATCTTGAAGATTCTGAAGAACTGTACTTCTTTTTTAAATGCTCCATAGGTGGGGGAGTTTGCAATCCAGAAATCCCATCCTTCATTAGCCTCACTAGGTAAGACACAGGGAGTGCAAGCAAACATCTTCCACCAATGATAAAACCAAATTGGAAATATATTTGGAGCTTTGTCATGGAAATTAAAGAACCAAGAATGAATCTTTGGTCTGTGAAAAAATGCTCTTAGCGAGGCCATTTTGTATTCCAGGTAATTGTAAGTACCTGGTTCAAAAGAAACAGAGAATTGTCTTTCCTCTAGAGGATCTTTCCATTGCTGGAAGCCCAAAACGTTCTTGATAAGGCATTTTGAATATATAATGTAGGAGGGAGTTGCGACATCTGCGGTATGGGTAATGTCAGCTGACCGGGTGTCTGTAAGAATGAGTTCATAAAATTGTCGAGTTTTTTGAGGATGATCACCAAGGTGATGAGAGTCACCAAAGCTTCGTTGAACCAAGTCTTTTGATGAAGAGATTTGTAGGGGAAACTTTGTAGCTGGTAAGAAACAAGTGTTCTGTATATTGGAGAAAATAATTGTCTCGAGAAGGTTTTGTGGGTGGTTTTGTGACAATAGTTTTGTATGGTAGAGGTGGAAAATTGGCTAGGGACTAAAATGAATTTTTTGTAGGAACAATTTTGTAGTCGTCATTCATTTGTATACCTTTACCTTTGTCTTTCTTGCTCATTATGAAGACCTCCATAAAAGGTGTTTCATCACTCTTTCCTTTAAAAAACTCTCTTCTAAGGAAATCCGGTAAGGAATTGTTCTCTCATTTGATGAATTCAATGTCGAAATGAAAAGAAGATAAAATTTCTTGCCATCTGGCAAGGATTTGTTTTGAAAACAGATTCTTAACATCCTTTTGTAAAAGATCTTTTGCAAATTTACAATCGATGCGCAGAAGAAATTTTTTGTTGAAAAGATCATCTTGAAATTCGGAAATGCAAAGTACGATAGATAAAATTTCTCTTATGATAGTACAATAATTTTATTGCGGACCGAGCCAAATGCCAGAATGATAACGAATTAACTGTTCTTTATCATGCATTCTTTGTTTAAGGATTCCTCCGTAACCTATGTCAGATGCGTCTGTTTCTGCAATCATGAATGCAGAGGGATGGAGAATACCTAGACATGGTAAAGACTTGACCTTTTGTTTGATTTGTCTAACAATGTCAGTTTGTATAGCAGACCAAGATTCAAGATTTTTCCTAAGTCTTCTATACAGGGGATTATGTAAATCAGAAATTTGTTTTTTTTTATTGTAAAAGATTGATGTAATAGTCTGATCCTAAATTATGCTTATTAATTTCATTTCATTAATCCATGGGATTAATATCTTTTCATTTACATGATTTCTTTTATTATTCCAATCGACATTCCAGATAGGCCCTCACTTAGCAATTTTGGGTTTTGTTTTAGTCGAATTTGAAAATCAAGCTAGGCCTTGATCTTTATGAATTTAATGTTTAAAATTCTTTTTCATGGCACCACAACCATTTAATATTGAAAAAAAAATAATATCGCAAACATGCTCAGTTTCAGTTCTTTCTCTAAACCCAAGCTAGCTTAAGGCCGATTTCGACGCAACAAGACATCACCTTTATTTGTTTAGCTAAACCCTTTTAATTAAGCCTTAATCAAGCTTGATAATTTTGACTTTTCTACTTTTATTTACTGTAACGCCCCAATTAAACATGTTTCACTGTCGGTATTTTCCTTAATAACCCCACAATTATAATTTGATAAATCCAATGATAGGGGCATTACCGCCATCCAAAAGGACAAGGCTTGAAACATGAGTGCTATAATAACACAGTTAAGCATAACCTCAACCATACGCATTCACACATGATCATCCATTCACAATCAAGTGTTAACCAATGTGAGGTTTATAAACCATAGTAAGATAATTCACCATTTAATCTACATCCTCATACACCGAAGAATTCAAAATAAAGCTTTAAAATATGCATATACTGCATTACTTCTCATCCATCCAAGTTTCCTTACTTCACGTATTCTCTTCAACTGATTTGTTAGCGTGAGGGCAACTCTCTGAGCATTTGCCTAAAACAAAACATGAAAACATTTCGAACTGTGAGCCGAAGCTCAGTACATGCATTCCTAAATTGTTAAATGATCATTGAAACACTGGTTGGGCCTACTTTGCAATTCATTTTAAGTTACAACAGTGAATGAGATAAATATAAAGCTGCATTGCTAGTTATTATCTGATAGTGAACCCGTTGATACTGTTACGATCTATGGATAGGTGTACACCTGCCAAGCCAATCGGGAACCTGGCCTGAAGCTGCGCGGGTAACTGAATGGCGAATGCCCTATAGATGATAACTGACGGGGTCACTAATTAACTGATAAATCACTGTATAAACTGATTCATTGATGTACTTACCAAAACATAATAACGTTGATAAATACACTCTGATTTCTAAAGATACAGGTAATGGACGTACCTGAAGTCTTTAAAATGATAATTCACTTGATAATACTTAGGCATAATGGAAACGATAGACTAGGCCTCAATTCTGTTAACAAAATATAATTATAGGTAAATGTAGTTAGTAAACCATATTCACTGACATAAATGATTTATTTAAAAAGACTCCTACAATTCCAATAATTCGATATAAGACAAGTTAAACCAAAATGAATTGATTTTAATTCAATATAATACAAGTTAAACAAAAATGATTTGAATAATAAATCAGTTAGGGTTATTGAATTTGAAATATAGCAAATTGAAGCAAAATAGACTAAATGAAAATGATTGAGGTAATAATGAAAGGATTTTAATTGATATAACTGAAGTATGGGTTTCTGATATTTCTGAAATAGATAATGGAAAGTGTAATACGTCGGAAATGGATAATAGAATGGTTAATAGCTCTGATATGGCTGACAAATGGTTTAATTCCATAAGGGGTGCTGTGAGGTTCATAAAAGCTCATATAACACCCTAACTTGGTCCAAAGGCACTGGTTTTGAGTTATTACTCTGATCACTTCCCAAATTTCATTTTCATGCTCACTTAATTCGGTTTTCAAACCTAAGTAAGCTTCTCTACATAATCAAACTTGGTGAACTCACTACACTTTGTAATTTTCTTGCAATATCCATAATTATATAGAAACTTATGAAAATATTTCCAAATGTCATGATTTTTGCATTCACTCATGTTACCGTTTGATGGTCTGCAATAGAAAATCCATATCTTTCACTCTCGACCTCCAAATAAGATGTAAAACCCCAATTTGAAAATTTCACAATGTCCTTAAAAACGTTTATTCTGGACACAGAGTATGATTCACATAGTAAGGTCCCTAAAATTAGGGTAGAACACAGACGTGCACAATTTCTGTTCAATCTGCGCAGTCGTAGCAAAATGACCATAACTTTTTACACAGAGCTCGGATTAAGGCGATTCAAACGTCATGTGAAATATAACTCATTGATCTATCCACACAACAAAAATCACAATTTCTAAATGACCCAATCAATACTAGGTTTTTTCATAAAGTCTACTGTTCAAACCGCTCCCAGTTTCAATGTATTCTGCATAGCCTTCAGTAAATTGGTCATAACTTTGGCCACACAACTCGAAATTGAGTAATTCCAAATCCTATTGAAAGCTAACTCATCAAGATATCTACAACAAAAATAATGAATTTTGGATGTGCCAAGCAATACCAGTTTTTTCTCAAAGTGACCCCTGTTTCAGGTCTGTTGACAGCCCAATAACCACATATTTGCAATCTTTTCTTCACATAACTACCCACTAAAATAACTCTTTAACTTATATAAATCAACATAAACATATTGATATCCATTCCCAACACCAAAGATCACAAAACCTCATTTAAAACAATCAAAATTCATCATCACAACCTAAACTTGCATGATCATGAACAACTTTAATCATTACTTGCTTTCAAGCATAATCAACAACGAAAATATCAAAATAACATTTGATTGCATCAAGACAACATGATTCATGATCAAAACTAACAAAAAACCAAGAATTAAACAAAGTTGGATTTAAAGATTACCTCACTTAAGCTTAAATATAAGAAGATGTGAATGAGGTATTGTGTTTGGTGCTAGTGGTTGTTGAGGGGGTGGCAGTTGGTGGTGCTGTGGTGGTGGAGCTGGCCGACAGCAGCCATGGCTGGTGACTGAAGGGGGCGGCAATAGCTAGGGGGAGGGTGATGCTGTGGAGGTGGAGAAGATGAAGAAGAAATGGAGAAAGCCTTGAAGAAAAAGAAGAAAGCCTTGATGCTTTGTGATTTATTTTGCTGGGTTGAAAATGAAGCCACTTACTTAGCTGAAATGTATCCTCAAAAGTAACCATGGTTAAGCCTAAACCATGGTTAATTAGCTAGGTTAATGATACAACTTGTTGGGATTCAACGTTGGGCCTCAATTGGCCTCAAATGAGATCGGGTTGGAAAAAAACAAAACAAACTGGTGCAATTAATTAAATTTGTTTTTTTTCCGAAACTTGAAATTAAATGTGATATCATGAAAACTAATTTAATCTTTTAAATCGTAATTATCGATGACTAATATCAATTTCTCTGAAAAATTGTTTTCGGTAAATGAAACTTAAATTCCAAAGTGGAGCCCCAAATGAATTCTCCCCACTGGGATAATTAAATTAGAAAAACGAATAACATGGCTTAATTAAATAAATAAACATGATTTAGGGTCGGGCTACTACATTTACAGCCAAGTAAATCTAGTATAAATTGTAAAAATTTTATTTTATTTTCATCTCACACCAAGCTTTCAAGAGACTTTCTCTCTCTTCCCTCTCCTCCTTCTCTCTCTACTCGGCACAGCAGCAGCAACACACCACCTCCCAGCCACCTTTCAACCACCAAAAATCGTCAAAACATCCCCCAAACACCTCTTTCACTTCTATAAGCATCAAGAATCATATCTACCTCTTTTTCAAGCACAAAGTGAGTGTTATTTTCACCGCTATGCTGATTTCTGTTTTTGATTCTTGATATTCTTGGTTTTTGTTTCTTATTTTGGTTGTTTTAGTGATGGATTATGCTATTTTTATGGTATTAAGAATCACCTTGTTGATGGATTATTGTGGAGTTGAAATTGGATGAGGTTAGGGTTAGGGTTTCATCTTGGTCATGCAAGCTTCTTGTTTAAGTGATGTTTATTGCTTGTTTTATCCTTATCTTTGCTTATCTCTTGATATATTGAAGTTTGTTATGTTTTTTATGGTGTTTTGGAAAAGTTGGGAGTGAGTTCAAAGTGACCCAAAGTTAGGGTTTTGCCCAAAATGCAAGATTTGGACCAACTAATGTTAAATTTGAGGTGTTTGTGTTTATGTGACTAGAAAAGGAGTTTTATTTGATATGAATATGAAGAGGCATTATGTATGGTGTTTTTGTATGAGGTTGGGATGTACCAAAGTTTGTTTATATACTCTGAAGAAAGAGTTTAAGTTGAGGATTGGTGTAAAAAGTGAAGGAACAAACTAAAGCAGTGTTGTTGGAATTTTCAGAAAAACAGGATGAACTTTGAAAAACAACTGGTAATAATCAGCCAAGCCACAAATTTGGATTTTTGGTGGGTAGATAGGTCTGGATGTTAGCTTTAAATTGGCTTTTGAATCACATTAATCCAAGGTCTGTGGAGGAAGTTATGGCCATTTTACTGAACCTAGGCAGAATGGCTTTTCCAACACTGAAACCTAACATGTTGGTGTTCTAACCCCATTTTATGGAACCTGTCACGGGAATCATGTTTGGTGTCCTAAATTAAAGTTTTAAGGGACTTCCTAAACTGTTTATATTGGGGTCTTACATCGCTTTTGGAGGCCAGGAGTATAAGATGTGGATTATTCATTCCATACCCTCGTCATATGCCCTTAGCCCCCCTAAACTCACTACCATGCCTTAACTCAGCATTTTCATATTTTATTTAACTTCAACATTTTAGTTTAATCTATTAACTGGTTTGTATAAATTCTTTATAATTTTAATCTATTAACTGGTTTGTACAAATTCTTTATAAGCCTTTTCTTTTTATTTAAAGGTATCCATTGTGCTAATTTTATGTAAAGGTATTCATTATGAAAATAAGTTCATTTCTAACCTCATATGCCTATAATGATTTTTGAACAGAATCAAGGCCTAAGCTCTTATTCTCTCCATTTTAGTGCATCTATTTACTATGTGAACTAGCTTTAAAAAACCCCAGGTGCGTTCATTGACTGTATCTTTAGAAATCAACACATATTTATCGAAATTGTAATGTTTTGGTAAGTACATCAACGAATCAATTGAATCAGTGATTTGTCACATAATTAGTGACCCCATCAGTTATCAGTTACAGGGCATTGCCCTCTAGTTACCCGCGCGGCTTCAAGCCAGGTCTTCCGGTCGAGTTGGCAGATGTACACCTATACATAGATCGTAATAGTTACTAAGGGGTGCACTAACAGATAATAATTGGCAATTTAGCTTTATATACATCTCATTCCCTGTTTTAAAATCAAAATGAATTGCAAAGCGGGCCCTCATAATTTCTTTTTCGGTGAATCTTTATCAGTACAGGGATGCATGTACTGAGCTTTGGCTCACAGTTCGAAATATTTTTTTGTTTTGTTTTGGGAAAGTGTTCAGTAAACCGCTCGCAGGCAGGCAGGGAGGCTGAAGGTGATAAATAAGTGAGGATCGCCCATGTGATTGGCGGATAGAAATGCTAAGATGCTTTCATGCCTTATGGTGGTGCATTTTGCTGTTACAGCTGTATATCTGAACTACAACATGTATTTTGGTGTTCCAGCTGTGTATCTGAACTGCAACATGTATTTTGGTGTTAAAACTGTATAATTAAACTGAGTTTTGTATGTTGATGTAACCCTGGGAAGTTAGAATCATTCCTGTATGTAATTAAATGGTTTGAATGGTCGTGATTGCCCTTTGAGGTTAAACATTGATTTTATGGCTAAATTTTCATATTCAAGCGAAGCCTTGTCCTTGCGGACGGCGGTAACGCCCATTCACTGATTTCTTGGTGTTAAGCTTAGGTAGGTAAATGCAGCTATGATTTATGCATCATGGGGCGTTACAATTGGCCTCTTTGTAAATCAAAGAATTTTGTAAAAGTGAAACTTTGCGTTGCTTAGCAGTCGAACGAAAATTCAAAGAGATTTAATTGCCAATAATCTTGGTATGAACACCTAATTCATTGACCTGAATAGGATAAATATGTGTTAAAAATGAAGTACCAAGGATAATTTCATGGGTAATATTTTCTACAATCAGAAAAATATTTTTGAAGCAATAACCATTGTTTTGAATGTAACCTTTGTTTAGCTTATACCTGGTGCTCAAAGGTTGGTTCTCCATTGGCACTGCACAATTGTTCTTTTTTTCTTTCACAATACTTAGTAGGAATAATTCCTTCACGTATGCAGTTCTGGTCAGCTCCACTGTTAATAAGAGTTGCTGCACTTGTAGAGAAATCATTGAATACTATTTTGACCGTAGAATACCATTTTTGAAGTGTCACATGAGAAATTGTATTAAGAAATTGTTCTTCAGCAATTGTAGTCTGAGGGATGTTTCGTATATTTGTAAAATTGTCAGGAATATGATAGGAACTTGGAATCTGTGTTTCCAGGATGGAAAGTTTTGTATGGAGTTCTAGATCAGTAGCTTTGAGATTGATGATCTCATGTCTAAGATCTCGAACTTGAGCTTTTAGCTAATTGACTTCAATCTGGATATCTTTTGTAGTGAGTTGCTGGAAAGGATTTGGCACTGGATATTTTTGGAAGAGTTTTGTCAGGCTTGGAGTTTCAATGTCAAAGTTAATGACTTTCTTTTCTTCTTCAAGAATCAAGTCTTTATGGTTTCTTAGATACTCCTTTTTTTCCTCTTCATCATAAATCTTCCCGATCAGATCGATCAGGAATTCTTTTTGCTTTCTATTGGTGATGATGTTGATTACTTTGATTAGAGAAGAATCATAATCTGATTCATCTTCCTCAGAGCTTTGATAGTGATCAACTTCTTTGTCCCTATCAAATGAGTTTTGGGCTAAAATAGCTAGGAGCTTATTCTGAAGTTCAAGCTGATAAGCAAATAACTGATTGATCTATTCTGCAATGGAAAGCTTTGTGTCGTGGTTTACAACATTTGCAACAAACAACTGGCTTCTTTTTGGCGTTCATCTTTTTGGAAGAAGTTGGATTAGAATTGAACGCTGGAGGAGAATTGTTTGGAAATTTTGTTGGCCTTTTGAATCTTTTGTGAACGACTTTCTTAGCACGTTTGGTTTTTGAAGAAGGAGCTTCAATTTTTGTGATGCCAAATGCTTCATAGGGTACAGAAAAGAAAATATTTACTGAAAGAAGAAAACTTTATTAAGAAAACTTAAAACAGAGGGTACATAAAAGAAAATACAAACTGAAAGAAGAAAATTGAAGAAAAACTTACAGATAATTTGTAATAGTAAAAAACATACAAATTTTCGAATTTGTAGAACTTGTACATAGATTTGTAAAGGAGAAAATTAAAGAGGAGAGAGGAGAGTTTTGTTGATGGGAATTTGTTAAGGAGAGTTTGAGCTCTTAAGTTGGCTCTTAATTTTTCATCTTCTGAATTCTCGATTCTTTTTTCGATGGTTTGTCTGAATGAGATGTCTTCCTTATATAGCGCTGGATGGAGCTCAATAATAGGGGCGTAACAATGTCCAGCTGTCATGCGCTGAAAGTTGGCTCCAATTGTAAAAAGGTAACCACTTTGTCCTGTGCAATTTTTGAAAACTTTGCCATTGAGACTGTTCATGAATGGTAACTTGTCGGTACAGTACATGAATAGTGGAATGTCGGGGGACTATACTGAATAGTGTCTGCCGACAGTTTTGTCTTAACCTGGAAAATAAAATTTTGTTAGTTGTAGTGGCCCTTATTTTCGACAAAGGTCATGACCTTTGCGGGCTCTTTTCTTTTGCTTTTGAATTTTGTTTTTGTCACATGTCGTAAGGGTCTTGTGAATCCTGAAGATCTTCAATTCTGGGTTTTGCAGCAGACTCTGCTGAACTTGAATTGTCATATGTCACATCATTGTCAAGAAGCGCTTGTAAAAAGATCTGTCTGGTTGCTCGGTCATCGTTGAGGACTTCGAGAATATCTCCTTGTTTTTTTTTAGTCCCTTGGTTTTGGATTTTGTAGAAGAAGAAGAGACTACCATTTTTGTTGGGGTGGATGGACCATGGGCAACGTCCTTTTTGTCAAATGAATGAATGTTTTGGAGGGTAAATTTTTTGGTTTTTGTTCAGCAAAAATATTCAACATTTTCTTTACCACAGAGTTTTGTTTTGTATTCATTCCACCATTTGACCTTGTAGATTCGCACAGCAGATAGGGGAAATGAATTAAGAAGAAAATTCTGATATCTGTTTTCCCAACAGAATATCCGTGCAATGTTGAAGATTCTGAAGAATTGTACTTCTTTTGTAAATGCTTCATAGGCGGGGGAGTTTGCAGTCTAGAAATCCCATCCTTCCTTTGCCTCACTAGGTAAGACAGAGGGAGTGCAACCAAACATTGGCCACAATTGATAAAACCGTATTGGAAATGTATTTGGAGCTTTGTCATGGAAATTAAAGAACCAAGAATGAATCTCTGGTATGTGGAAAAATGCTCTTAGCGAGGCCATTTTGTAATCTACGTAATTGTAAGTACCTGGTTCAAAAGAAATAGAGAATTGTCTTTTTTATAGAGGATCTTTCCATTGGTGGAAGCCCAAAACATTCTTGATAAGGCATTTTGAATATAAAATGTTGGAGGGAGTTGCGACATCTGCAGTATGGGTAATGTCAGCTGACTGGGTGTCTGTAAGAATAAGTTCATAAAATTGATGAGTTTTTTGAGGATGATCACCAAGGTGATGAGAGTCACGAAAGTTTCGTTGAACCAAGTCTTTCGATGAAGAGATTTGTAGGGGCAACTTTGTAGCTGGTAAGAAAAAGGTGTTTTGTATATCGGAGAAAATAATTGTCTTGTGAAGGTTTTGTGGTTGGTTTTGTGAAAATAGTTTTGTATGGTAGAGGTGGAAAAGTGGCTAGGGACTTAAATCAATTTTTTGTAGTCATAATTTTGTAGTCGTCATTCATTTGTTTACCTTTGCCTTGTCTTTCTTTCTCATTGTGAAGGCCTGCGTAAAAGGTGTTTTGTCACTCTTTCCTTGCAAAAACTCTCTTGTAAGGAAATCCGGTAAGGAATTGTTCTTTCATTTGATGAATTGAACGTCGAAATCAAAAGAAGATAAAATTGCTTGCCATCTGGCAAAGATTTGTTTTGAAACCAGATTCTTAACATCCTTTTGTAAAACATCTTTTGCAAATTTACACTCAATGCGCAGAAGAAATTATTTGTTGAAAAGACCATCTTGAAATTTGGAAATGCGAAGTATGATAGACAAAATTTCTCTTATGATAATAGAATAATTTTGTTGCAGACCGAGCCCAATGCCAGAATGATAATGAACTAACCGTTCTTTATCATGCATTCTTTGTTTAAGGATTCCTCCATAACCTATTTCAGATGCATCCCTTTCTACAATCATGAATGCAAAGGGATGGGGAATACCTAGACATGGTAAAGACTCGACCTTTGGTTTGATTTGTCTAACAATGTCAGTGCGTATAGCAGACCAAGGTTTAGGATTTTTCCTAAGTCTTCTATACAGGGGATTATTTAAATAAGAAATTTGATTTTGTTTCAAATGTAAAAGATTGACCTGTTTGTTAATGGAAGAATTTTGTAAAAGCAAAACTTGGTGTTGCTTAGCACCCGAAAGAAAATTGAAAGAGATTTAATTGCCAAGAATCTTAGTATGAACAGCTGATTCAATGACTTGAAGAGGACAAATTTGTGTTCAAAATGGAGTACCAAGGATAATGTCATGGGTAATATTTTGTACAATTTAAAAAATATTTTTGAAGCAATAACCATTGTTTTGAATCTAACCTTTGTTCAGCTTATACCTGGTGCTCAAAGTTTCTCCATTGGCACTGCACAATTGTTCTTTTTTTCTTTCTCAATACTTAGTAGCAGTAATTCCTTCATGTATGTAGTTCTGGTCAGCTCCACTATCAATAAGAGCTAATGCACTTGTAGAGAAATCATTGAATGCTATTTTGACCGTAGAATACCGTTTTTGAATTGTCACATGAGAAATTGTATGAAGAAATTGTTCTTCAGAAATTGCAGTCTCAGGGATGTTTCCTATATTTGAAAAATTATCAGGATTATGGGAGGAAATTGGAATCTGTGTTTCCAGGATGGAAAGTTTTGTATGGACTTCAAGATCAATACCTTTGAGATTGATGATCTCGTGTCTATGATCTCGAACTTGAGCTTTTAGCTCATTGACTTCAATCTGGATAAATTTCTTAGTGACTTGCTAGAAAGGATTGGGCAGTGGATATTTTTGGAAGAGTTTTGTCAGGCTTGGAGTTTCAATGTCAAACTTAACGACTTTCTTTTCTTCTTCAAGTATCAAGTTTTTATGCTTGCTTAGATACTCTTTTTTTTTCTCTTCATCAGAAATCTTTCTGATTAGATTAATAGGGAATTCTTTCTGATTTCTATTGGAGATGACGTTGATTACTTTGATGAGAGAAGAATCATAATCTGATTCATCCTCCTCAGAGCTTCGATAGTAATCAACTTATTTGTCTTTATCAGATGAGTTTTGGGCTAAAATAGCTAGGAGCTTCTTCTGAAGTTCAGGCTGATCAGCAAATAACTCATTGATCTATTTTGCATTGGAAAGCTTTGTGCCCTAGTTTGCCACATTTGTAACAAACAAGTGGCTTCTTTTTGGCGTTCTTATTTTTAGAAGAAGTTGGCTTAGAATTGAGGGCTGGAGGAGAATTGTTTGGAGGTTTTGTTGGCCTTTTGAATCTTTTGTGAATGGCTTTCTTAGCACGTTTGTCGTTTGAAGAGGGAGCTTCAATTTTTGCGATGCCAAATGCTTCACAGGGTACAGAGAAGAAAATATTTACTGAAAGAAGAAAACTTTATTAAGAAAACTTAAAACACAGGGTACATAAAAGAAAATACAAACTGAAAGAAGAAAACTGAAGAAAAACTTACAGATAATTTGTAGTAGTAAAAAACCTACAAATTGTCGAATTTGTAGAACTTGTACATAGATTTGTAAAGGAGAAAATTAAAGAGGAGTGAGGAAAGTTTTGTTGGTGGGAATTTGTTGAGGAGAGTTTGAGCTCTTAAGTTGGCTCTTGATTTTTGATCTTCTGAATTCTCGTTTCTTTTTTCGATGGTTTGTCTGAAAGAAATGTCTTCCTTATATAGAGCTGGATGGAGCTCAGTAATAGAGGCGTAACGATGTCCAAATGTCATGCGTCGAAAGTTGGGCTCTAATTGTCAAAAGGTAACCGCTTTGTCTTGTGCAACTTTTGAAAATTTTGTCCTTGAGACTGCTCATGAATTGTAACTTGTCGTACTGTAGATGAATAGTAGAATGTCGGGGGACTGTAGTGAATAGTGTCTGCCGACAGTTTTGTCTTAACCTGAAAAATAAAGTTTTGTTAGTTGTAATGGCCTTTACTTTCGCCAACGGTCGTGACCTTTACAGAGTCTTTTCTTTGGTCTTTTGAATTTTGTTTTTGTCACAGATCGTAAAGATCTTGTGAATCCTGAAGGTCTTCAATTTTGGGTTTTGTAGCAGACTCTGTTGAACTTGAATTATCATCTATGACATCATTGTCAAGGAGTATTTGTAAAAAGATCTGTCTGATTGCTGGGTCGTCTTTGAGGACTTCGAGAATATCTCCTTGTTTTTGTGTTAGTCCCTTGGATTTGGACTTTGTAGAGGAAGAAAAGACATCCATTTTTGTTGGGGTAGATGGACCACGGGCAACGTCCGTTTTGTCAAATGAATGAATGTTTGGGTGGGTAAATTTTTTTGATTTTGTTCTACAGAAATATTCAACATTTTCTTTGCCACAGAGTTTTGTTTTGTATTCATTCCACCATCTGACCATGTAGATTCGCACAACAGATAGGGGAGATGAATTAAGAAGAAAATTCTGATATCTGTATTCCCAACAGAATATGCAGGCAATGTTGAAGATTCTGAAGAATTGTACTTCTTTTGTAAATGCTTTATAGGCGGGGGAGTTTGCAGTCCAGAAATCCCATCGTTCCTTAGCCTCACTAGGTAAGACAGAGGGAGTGCAACCAAACATTGTCCACCAATGATAAAACCAAAATGGAAATGTGTTTGGAGCTTTGTCGTGGAAATAAAAGAACCAAGAATGAATCGCTGGTCTGTGAAAAAATGCTCTTAGTGCGACCATTTTGCAATCCAAGTAATATTAAGTATCTGGTTCAAAAGAAACAGAGAATTGTCTTTCTTGTAGAGGATCTTTCCAGTTGCCGGAAGCCCAAAACATTCTTGATAGGGCATTTTGTATATAAAATGTAGGAGGGAGTTGCGACATCTGCGGTATGGGTAATTTTAGCTCACTAGGTGTCTGTAAGAATAAGTTCATAAAATTGTCGAGTATTTGAGGATGATCACCAAGGTGATGAGAGTCAGCAAAGCTTCGTTGAACTAAGTCTTTTGATGAAGAGATTTGTAGGGGCAACGTTGTAGCTGCTAAGAAAAAGGTGTTCTCTATGTCGGAGAAAATAATTGTCTCGAGAAGGTTTTGTGGGCGGTTTTGTGACAATAGTTTTGTTTGGTAGAGGGGGAAAATTGGCTAGGGACTGAAATGAATTTTTTGTAGGAACAATTTTGTAGTCGTTATTCATTTGTATACCTTTTCCTTTGTCTCTCTTCCTCATTGTGAAGACCAGCATAAAAGGTTTTTTGTCACTCTTTCCTTGCAAAAACTCTCTTGTAAGGAAATCCGATAAGGAATTGTTCTCTCCTTTGATGAATTCAATGTCGAAATCAAAAGAAGATAAAATTGCTTTCCATCTGGCAAAGATTTGTTTTGAGACCAGATTCTTAACATCCTTTTGTAAAACATTTTTTGCAGATTTGCAATCGATGCGCAGAAGAAATTTTTGGTTGAAAAGATAATCTTGAAATTTGGAAATGAAAAGTACGATAGATTAAATTCCTCTTCTGAGAGTAGAATAATTATGTTGTAGACCAAGCCAAATGCTAGAATGATAACGAACTAACTGTTCTTTATGATGCATTCCTTGTTTAAGGATTCCTCCATAACGTATGTCAGATGCATCTGTTTCTACCATCATGAACGCAGAGGGATGGGGAATACCTAGACATGGTAAAGACTTGACCTTTTGTTTGATTTGTCTAACAATGTCAGTGTGTATAGCAGACCAAGGTTCAGGATTTTTCCTAAGTCTTCTATACAGGGGATTATTTAAATAAGAAATTTGATTTTGTTTTAATTGTAAAAGATTGACCTGTTTGTAAATCGAAGAATTTTGTAAAAGCGAAACTTTGCGTTGCTTAGTAGCCGAAAGAAAATTCAAAGAGATTTAATTGCCAAGAATCTTGGTATGAACACCTGATTCATTGACTTGAAAAGGATAAATTTGTGTCGAGAATCTAGTGCCAACGATAATGTCATGGGTAATATTTTGTACAATCAAAAAAATATTTTTGAAGCAATAACCATTGTTTCGAATGTAACCTTTGTTGAGCTTATACCTGGTGCTCAAAGTTTCTCCATTGGCACTGCACAATTGTTCTTTTTTTCTTTCACAATACTTAGTGTGAATAATTCCTTCACATATGCAGTTCTGGTCAGCTCCACTGTCAATAAGAGCTACTGCACTTGTAGAGAAATCATTGAATACTATTTTGACCGTAGAATACCATTTTTGAATTGTCACATGAGAAATTGTATGAAGAAATTGTTCTTCAAAAATTGCAGTGTCAAGGATGTTTTCTATATTTAGAAAATTGTCTGGAATATGAGAGGAACTTGGAATCTGTGTTTCTAGGATGGAAAGTTTTGTATGGAGTTCAAGATCAGTACCTTTGAGATTGATTATCTCGTGTCCAAGATCTCGAACTTGAGCTTTTAGCTCATTGACTTCAATCTGGATATATTTTGTAGTGAGTTGCTAGAAAGGATTTGGTACTGGATATTTTTGGAAGAGTTTTGTCAGGCTTGGAGTTTCAATGTCAAACTTAATGACTTTCTTTTCTTCTTCAAGTATCAAGCCTTTATGCTTGCTTAGATACTCCTTCTTGTCTCTTCATCAGAAATCTTTCCGATTAGATCAATAGTGAATTCTTTCTGATTTCTATTGGTGATGATGTTGATTACTTAGATGGGAGAAGAATCATAATCTGATTCATCTTCCTCAGAGCTTTGATAGTAATCAACTTCTTTGTCTTCATCGGATGAGTTTTGGGCTAAAGTAGCTAGGAGCTTCTTCTGAAGTTCAGGCTGATCAGCAAATAACTCATTGATTTGTTTTGCATTGGAAAGCTTTGTGCCCTGGTTTGCCAATTTTGTAACAAACAACTAGCTCCTCTGTGGCGTTCTTCTTTTTGGAAGAAGTTGACTTAGAATTGAAGGCTGCAGGAGAATTGCTTGGAGGTTTTATAGGACTTTTGAATCTTTTGGGAACGACTTTCTTAGCACGTTTGTCGTTTGAAGAAGGATCTTCAATTTTTGCGATGCCAAATGCTTCACAGGGTACAGAAAAGAAAATATTTTCTGAAAGAAGAAAACTTTATTAAGAAAACTAAGAACACAGGGTACATAAAAGAAAATACAAACTGAAGAAGAAAACTGAAGAAAACTTACAGGTAATTTGTAATGGTTGGCTCTTGTTTTTTGATCTTCTGAATTCTCGATTCTTTTTTCGATGGTTTGTCTAAATGAAATGTCTGCCTCATGTAGAGCTGGATGGAGCTCAGCAATAGAGGCGTAATGATGTCCAAATGTCACGCACTGAAAGTTGGGCTCCAATTGTCAAAAGGTAATCGCTTTATCTTGTGCAACTTTTGAAAATTTTGTCCTTAAGACTGTTCATGAATAATAACTTGTCGGTATTATAGATGAATAGTGGAATGTCGGGGGACTGTAGTGAATATTGTCTGCCGACAGTTTTGTCTTAACCTGCAAAATAAAATTCTGTTAGTTGTAATGGCCCTTACTTTCGCCAAAGGTCACGACCTTCTTTTCATTTGTCTTTTGAATTTTGTTTTTGTCACAAATGGTAAGGATCATGTGAATCCTAAAGATCTTCAATTCTGTGATTTCTAGCAGACTTTGCTGAACTTGAATTGTCATGTATGACGTCATTGTCAAGGAGCGATTGTAAAAAGATCTATCTGATTGCTAGGTCATCTTTGAGGACTTCGAGAATATCTCCTTGTTTTTGTGTTAGTCCGTTTGATTTGGATTTCGTAGAGGAAGAAAAGACTTCCATTTTTGTTGGGGTAGATGGACCACAGGCAATGTCCTTTTTGTCAAATGAATGAATGTTTTGGAGGGTAAATTTTTTGGTTTTTGTTCTATAGAAATATTCAACATTTTCTTTCCCATAAAGTTTTGTTTTGTATTCATTCCACCATCTGACCATGTAGATTCGCACAACAGATAGCGGAAATGAATTAAGAAGAAAGTTCTGATATCTGTATTCCCAACAGAATGTCCAGGCAATGTTGAAGATTCTAAAGAATTGTACTTCTTTTGTAAATGCTTCATAGGCGGGGGAGTTTGCAGTCCAGAATTCCCATCCTTCCTTAGCCTCACTAGGTAAGACAGAGGGAGTGCAACCAAACATCGTCCACCAATGATAAAACCAAATTGGAAATGTATTTGTAGCTTTGTCATGGAAATTAAAGAACCAAGAACGAATTCTGGTCTGTGAAAAAATGCTCTTAGTGAGGCCATTTTGTAATCCAGGTAATTGTAAGTACCTAGTTCAAAAGAAACAGATAATTGTCTTTCTTATAGAGGATCTTTCCATTGCTGGAGGCCTAAGACATTCTTGATAAGGCATTTTGAATATAAAATGTAGGAGGGAGTTGCGACATCTGCAGTATGGGTAATGTTAGCTGACTAGGTGTCTGTAAGAATAACATAAAATTGTCGAGTATTTGAGGATGATCACCAAGGTGATGAGAGTCACGGAAGCTTCGTTCAACCCAGCCTTTTGATGGAGAGATTTGTAGGGGCAACTTTGTAGCATGTAAGAAAGAGGTGTTCTATATATCGGAGAAAATAATTGTCTCAAGAAGTTTTTGTGGGCGGTTTTGTGACAATAGTTTTGTGAACTAGAAGTGGAAAATTGGCTAGGGACTGAAATGAATTTTTTGTAGGAACAATTTTGTAGTCGTCATTCATTTGTATACCTTTGCCTTTGTCTTTCTTTCTCATTGTGAAGACCGGCATAAAAGGAGTTTTGTCACTCTTTCGTTGCCAAAACTCTCTTGTAAGGAAATCCGATAAGGACTTGTTCTCTCATTGATGAATTCAATGTCGAAATCAAAAGAAGATAAAATTGCTTGCCATCTGGAAAAGATTTGTTTTGAAACCAGATTCTTAACATCCTTTTGTAAAACAACTTTTCCAGATTTACGATCGATGCGCAGAAGAAATTTTTTGCTGAAAAGATCATCTTGGCATTTCGAAATGCAAAGTACGATAGACCAAATTTCTTTTCTGATAGTAGAATAATTTTGTTGCGACTGAGCCAAACGCCTGAATGACAACGAACTAACGGTTCTTTATCACGCATTCTTTGTTTAAGGATTCCTCCATAACCTATGTCAGATGCGTCTGTTTCTACTATCATGATTGCAGAGGGATGGGAAATACCTAGACATGGTAAAGACTCGACCTTTTGTTTGATTTGTCTAACAATGTCAGTGTGTATAGCAGACCAAGGTTCAGGATTTTTTCTAAGTCTTCTATACAGGGGATTATTTAAATAAGAAATTTGATTTTGTTATAACTTTAAAAGATTGACCTATTTGTAAATCGAAGAATTCTGTAAAAGCAAAACTTTGCGTTGCTTAGCACCCGAAAAAAAATTGAAAGAGATTTAATTGCCAAGAATCTTGCTATGAACACCTGATTCATTGACCTGAAAAGGGTAAATTTGGGTTAAAAATGGAGTACCAACGATAATGTCAGGGGTAATATTTTGTACAATCAAAAAAATATTTTTGAAGCAATAACCACTGTTTTGAATGTAACCTTTGTTCAGGTTATACTTGGTGCTCAAAGGTTCTCCATTGGCACTGCACAATTGTTCTTTTTTTCTTTCACAATACTTAGTAGGAATAATTCCCTCACGTATGCAGTTCTGGCCAACTCCACCGTCAATAAGAGCTACTGCAGTTGTAGAGAAATCATTGAATACTATTTTGATCGTAGAATACCATTTTTGAATTGTCACATGAGAAATTGTATGAAGAAATTGTTCTTCAAAAATTACAGTCTCAAGCATGTTCCCTATATTTCAAAAATTATCAGGAATATGAGTGGAACTTGGAATCTGTGTTTCCAGGATGGAAAGTTTTGTATGGAGTTCTAGATCAGTAGCTTTGACATTGATGATCTCGTGTCTTAGATCTCGAACTTGAGCTTTTAGGTCATTAACTTCAATCTGGATATACTTTGTAGTGAGTTGCTGGAAAGGATTTGGCACTTGATATTTTTGGAAGAGTTTTGTCAGGCTTGGAGTTTCAATGTCAAACTTAATGACTTTCTTTTCTTCTTCAAGAATCAAGTCTTTATGGTTTCTAAGATACTCCTTTTTTTTCTCTCCAGCAGAAATCTTTCTGATTAGATCAATCAGGAATTCTTTCTTATTTCTATTGGTGATAACGTTGATTACTTTGATGGGAGAAGAATCATAATCTGATTCATCTTCCTCAGAGCTTTGATAGTGATCAACTTCATTGCCACTACCAAATGAGTTTTGGGCTAAAATAGCTACGAGCTTCTTCTGATGTTCAGGCTGATCAGCAAATAACTCATTGATCTGTTTTGCATGGGAAAGCTTTGTGCCCTGGTTTGCCACATTTGTAACAAACAACTGGCTTCTTTGTGGCGTTCTTCTTTTTGGAAGAAGTTGGCTTAGAATTGAAGACTGGAGGTGAATTGTTTGGAGGTCTTGTTGGCCTTTTCAATCTTTTTTGAATGGCTTTCTTAGCACGTTTGTCGTTTGAAGAAGGAGCTTCAATTTTTGTGATGCCAAATGCTTCACAGGGCACAGAAAAGAAAATATTTACTGACAGAAGAAAACTTTATTAAGAAAACTAAAAACACAGGGTACATAAAGGAAAATACAAACTGAAAGAAGAGAACTGAAGAAAACTTACAGATAATTTGTAATAGTGAAAAACATACAAATTGTCGAATTTGCAGAACATGTAAAGAGATTTGCAAAGGAGAAAATTAAAGAGGAGAGTGGAGAGTCTTGTAGATGGGAATTTGTTAAGTAGAGTTTGGGCTCTGAAGTTGGCTCTTGTTTTTTGATCTTCTGAATTCTCGATTCTTTTTTCGATGGTTTGTGTGAAAGAAATGTCTGCCTTATATAGAGCTGGATGGAGCTCAGTAATAGAGGCGTAACGATGTCCAAATTGTATGCGCCGAAAGTTGGTCTCTAATTGTCAAAAGGTAACCGCTTTGTCTTGTGCAACTTTTGAAAATTTTATCCTTGAGACTATTCATGAATAGAAACTTACCGGTACTGTAGATGAATAGTGGAATGTCGGGGGACTATAGTGAATAGTGCCTGTCGACAGTTTTGTCTTAACCTGCAAAATAAAATTTTGTTAGTTGTAATGGCCTTTACTTTTGCCAAAGGTCACGACCTTTATGGAGTCTTTTCTTTTGTCTTTTGAATTTTGTTTTTGTCGCCGACCGTAAGGATCTTGTGAGTCCTGAAAATCTTCAATTCTGGGTTTTGTAGCAGACTCTGCTGAACTTGAATTGTCATCTATGACATCATTGTCAAGCAGTGTTTGTCAAAAGATCTGTCTGATTGCTGGGTCGTCTTTGAGGACTTCGAGAATATCTCCTTGTTTTTTTGTTAGTCCCTTGGATTTGGATTTTGTAGAGGAAGAAGAGACTTCCATTTTGGTAGGGGTAGATGGACCATGGGCAATGTCCTTTTTGTCAAATGAATGAATGTTTTGGTGGGTAAATTTTTTAGATTTTGTTTTGCAGAAATATTCAACATTTTCTTTGCCACAGAGTTTTGTTTTGTATTGATTCCACCATCTAACCATGTAGATTCTCACAACAGATAGGGGAGATGAATTAAGAAGAAAATTCTTATATCTGTATTCCCAACAGAATATCCAGGTAATGTTGAAGATTCTAAAGAATTGTACTTCTTTTGTAAATGCTTCATAGGCGGGGGAGTTTGCAGTCCAGAAATCCCATCCTTCCTTAGCCTCACTAGGTAAGACAGAGGGAGTGCAACCAAACATTGTCCACCAATGATAAAACCAAAATGGAAATGTGTTTGGAGCTTTGTCATGGAAATAGAAGAACCAAGAATGAATCGCTGGTCTGTGAAAAAAATGCTCTTGGCGCGGCCATTTTGCAATCCAAGTAATTGTAAGTATCTGGTTCAAAAGAAACAGAGAATTGTCTTTCTTGTAGAAGATCTTTCCATTGCTGGAAGCCCAAAACATTCTTGATAAGGCATTTTGTATATAAAATGTAGGAGGGAGTTGCGACATCTGCGGTATGGGTAATGTTAGCTCACTAGGTTTCTGTAAGAATAAGTTCATAAAATTGTCGAGTATTTGAGGATGATCACCACGGTGATGAGAGTCACCAAAGTTTCGTTGAACCAAGTCTTTTGATGAAGAGATTTGTATGGGCAACTTTGTAGCTGGTAAGAAAAAGGTGTTCTGTATATCGTAGAAAATAATTGTCTCGAGAAGGTTTTGTGGGTGGTTTTGTGACAATAGTTTTGTCTAGTAGAGGTGGAAAATTGGCTAGGGACTGAAATGAATTTTTTGTAGGAAAAATTTTGTAGTCGTTATTCATTTGTATACCTTTGCCTTTGTCTTTGTTCCTCATTGTGAAGACCGACATAAAAGGGTTTTTGTCACTCTTTCCTTGCAAAAACTCTCTTGTAAGGAAATCCAGCAAGGAATTGTTCTCTCCTTTGATGAATTCAATGTCGAAATCAAAAGAAGATAAAATTGCTTGCCATCTAGCAAAGATTTGTTTTGAGACCAGATTCTTAACATCCTTTTGTAAAACATCTTTTGCAGATTTGCAATCGATGCGCAAAAGAAATTTTTGGTTGAAAAGATCACCTTGAAATTTGGAAACGAAAAGTACGATAGATGAAATTTCTGTTCTGATAGTAGAATAATTTTGTTGCGGACCAAGCCAAATGCTAGAATGATAAGGAACTAACCATTCTTTATCATGCATTTTTTGTTGAAGGATTCCCCCATAATGTATGTCAGATGCATCTGTTTCTACAATCATGAATGCAGAGGGATGGGGAATACCTAGACATGGTAAAGACTTGACCTTTTGTTTGATTTGTCTAACAATGTCAGTGTGTATAGCAGACCAAGGTTCAGGATTTGTCCTAAGTCTTCTATGCAGGGGATTATTTAAATAAGAAATTTTATTTTGTTTTAATTGTAAAAGATTGACCTGTTTGTAAATCGAGGAATTTTGTTAAGGCGAAAATCTGCGTTGCTTAGTAGCCGAAAGAAAATTCAAAGAGATTTAATTGCCAAGAATCTTGGTATGAACACCTGATTCATTGACCTGATTCATGCTTAATATTTTGTATAATCAAAAAAATATTTTTGAACCAATAACCATTGTTTCAAATGTATCCTTTGTTCAGCTTATACCTTGTGCTCAAAGGTTCTCCATTGGCACTGCGCAATTGTTCTTTTTTTGTTTCACAATACACAGTAGGAATAACTCCTTCACGTATGCAGTTCTGGTCAGCTCCACTGTCAATAAGAGCTACTGCACTAGTAGAGAAATCATTGAATACTATTTTGACTGTAGAATACCATTTTTCAATTGTCACATGAGAAATTGTAAAAAGAAATTGATGTTCAGAAATTGTAGTCTCAAGGATGTTTTCTATATTTGGAAAATTGTGTGGAATATGAGAGGAACTTGGAATCTGTGTTTGCAGGATGGGAAGTTTTGTATCGAGTTCAAGATCAGTACCTTTGAGATTGATGATCTCGTGTCTAAGATCTCAAACATGAGCTTTTAGCTCATTGACTTCAATCTGGATATATTTTGTAGTGAGTTGCTGGAAAGGATTTGGTACTGGATATTTTTGCAAGAGTTTTGCCAGGCTTGGAGTTTCAATGTCAAACTTAATGACTTTCTTTTCTTCTTCAAGTATCAAGTCTTTATGCTTGGTTAGATACTCCTTTTTTGTCTCTTCATCAGAAATCTTTCCAATTAGATCAATAGTGAATTCTTTCTGATTTCTATTGGTGATGACATTGATTACTTAGATGGGAGAAGAATCATAATCTGATTCATCTTCCTCAGAGTTTTGATAGTAATCAACTTCTTTGTCTTTATCATATGAGTTTTGGGCTAAAGTAGCTAGGAGCTTCTTCTGAATTTCAGGTTGATCAGCAAATAACTCATTGATTTGTTTTGCATTGGAAAGCTTTATGCCCTGGTTTTCAACATTTGTAACAAACAACTAGTTTCTTTTTGGCGTTCTTCTTTTTGGAAGAAGTTGGCTTAGAATTGAAGGCTGGAGGAGAATTGTTTGGAGGTTTTGTTGGCCTTTTGAATCTTTTAGCAACGTCTTTCTTAGCACGTTTGTCGTTTAAAGAAGGAGCTTTAATTTTTGTGATGCCAAATGCTTCACAGGATACAGAAAAGAAAATGTTTACCAAAAGAAGAAAACCTTATTAAGAAAACTAAAAACATAGGGTACATAAAAGAAAATACAAACTGAAGAAGAAAACTGAAGAAAACCTACAAATAATTTGTAATAGTAAAAAACTTACAAATTGTCAAATTTGAAGAACTTGTAAAGAGATTTGTAAAGGAGAAAATTAAAGAGGAGAGAGGAGAGTCTTGTAGGTGGGAATTTGTTGAGGAGAGTTTGAGCTCCTAAGTTGGCTCTTCTTTTTTGATCTTCTGAATTCTCGATTCTTTTTTCGATGGTTTGTCTGAAAGAAATGTCTGCCTCTTATAAAGCTGGATGGAGCTCAGTAATAGAGGCGTAACGACGTCCAAATGTCATGCGCTGAAAGTTGTGTTCCAATTCTCAAAAGGTAACCGCTGTATCTTTCGCAACTTTTGAAAATTTTCTCCTTAAGACTATTCATGAATAGTAACCTGTCGGTATTGTAGATGAATAGTGGAATGTCGAGGGACAGTAGTGAATAGTGTCTGCCGACAGTATTGTCTTAACCTACAAAATAAAATTTTGTTAGTTGTAATGGCCCTTACATTCACCAAAGGTCACGACCTTCACGGGTTCTTTTGTTTTGTCTTTTGAATTTTGTTTTTGTCACAAATCGTAAGGATCTTGTCAATCCTAAAGATCTTTAATTCTGGGTTATGTAGCAGACTTTACTGAACTTGAATTGTCATCTATGACGTCATTGTCAAGGAGCGTTTGTAAAAAGATCTATCTGATTGCTAGGTCATCATTGAGGACTTCAAGAATATCTCCTTGTTTTTGTGTTAGTCCCCTGGATTTGGATTTTGTAGAGGAAGAAAAGGCTTCCCTTTTTGTTGGGGTAGATGGACCACGGGCAACGTCCTTTTTGTCAAATGAATAAATGTTTTGGAGGGTAAATTTTTTGGTTTTTGTTTTGCAGAAACATTCAACATTTTCTTTGCCACAGAGTTTTGTTTTGTATTCATTCCACCATCTGACCATGTTGATTCGCACAACAGATAGGGGAAATGAATTAAGAAGAAAGTTCTGATATCTGTATTCCCAACAGAATGTCCAGGCAATGTTGAAGATTCTGAAGAATTGTACTTCTTTTGTAAATGCTTCATAGGCAGGGGAGTTTGCAGTCCAGAAATCCTATCCTTCCTTAGCCTCACTAGGTAAGACAGAGGGAGTGCAACCAAACATTGTCCACCAATGATAAAACCAAAATGGAAATGTACTTGGAGCTTTGTCCTCGAAATTAAAGTACTAAGAATGAATTTTGGTCTGTGAAGAAATCCTCTTAACGAGGCCATTTTGTAATCTAGGTGATTGTAAGTATCTGGTTGAAAAGAAACAGAGAATTGTCTTTCTTGTAGAGGATCTTTACATTGCTGGAAGCCCAAAACATTCTTGATAAGGCATTTTGAATATAAAATGTAGGAGGGAGTTGCGACATCTGCGGTATGGGTAATGTTAGCTCACTAGGTGTCTGTAAGAATAAGTTCATCAAATTGTCGAGTATTTGAGGGTGATCACTAAGGTGATGAGAGTCAGCAAAGTTTCGTTGAACCAAGGCTTTTGATGAAGTGATTTGTAGGGGCACCTTTGTAGCTGGTAAGAAAAAGGTGTTCTGTATATCGGAGAAAATAATTCTCTCGATAAGGTTTTGTGGGTGGTTTTGTGACAATAGTTTTGTGTATTAGAGTTGGAAAATTGGCTAGGGACCGAAATGAATTTTTTGTAGGAACAATTTTGTAGTCGTCATTCATTTGTATACCTTTGCCTTTGTCTTTCTTTCTCATTGTGAAGACCGGCATAAAAGTTGTTTTGTCACTCTTTCCTTGCAAAAACTCTCTTGTAAGGAAATCCGATAAGGAGTTGTTCTCGCATTTGATGAACTCAATGTTGAAATCAAAAGAAGACAAAATTGCTTGCCTTCTGGCAAAGATTTGTTTTGAAATCATATTCTTAACATCCTTTTGTAAAACATCTTTTCTAGATTTGCGATCGATGCGCAGAAGAACTTTTTGGTTCAAAAGATCATCTTGAAATTTCGAAATGCAAAGTACGATAGATAAAATTTCTGTTCTGATAGTAGAATAATTTTGTTGTGACTGAGCCAAACGCCTGAATGACAACGAACTAACCGTTCTTTAACATGCATTCTTAGTTTAAGGATTCCTCCATAACCTATGTCAGATGCGCCTGTTTCTACAATCATGATTGCAGAGGGATGGGGAATACCTAGACATGGTAAAGACTCGACCTTTTGTTTGATTTGTCTAACAATGTCAGTGTGTATAGCAGACCAAGGTTCAAGATTTTTCCTAAGTCTTCTATACAGGGGATTATTCAAATAAGAAATTTGATTTTGTTTTAACTTTAAAAGATTGACAAGTTTGTAAATTAAAGAATTTTGTAAAGGCAAAACTTTGCGTTGCTTAGCACCTGAAAGAAAATTGAAAGAGATTTAATTGCCAAGAATCTTGGTGTGAACACCTGATTCATTGACCTGAAAAGGATAAATTTGTGTTAAAAATGGAGTACCAAGGATAATGTCATGGGTAATATTTTGTACAATCAAAAAAATATTTTTGAAGCAATAACCATTGTTTTGAATGTAACCTCTGTCCAGGTTATACCTGGTGCTCGAAGGTTGTCGATTGGCTTTGCACAATTGTTCTTTTTTTCTTTCACAATACTTAGTAGGAATAATTCCCTCACATATGCAGTTCTGGGCAACTCCACTGTCAATAAGAGCTGTTGCACTTGTAGAGAAATTATTGAATACTATTTTGACCGTAGAGAATCTTTTTTGAATTGTCACATAAGAAATTGTTCTTCAGAAATTACAATCTCAGGGATGTTTCCTATATTTAGAAAATTATCATGAATATGAGTGGAACATGGGTCTATGTTTCCAGGATGGAAAGTTTTGCATGGAGTTCTAGATCAATACCTTTGAGATTGGTGATCTCGTGTCTAAGATCTCGAAGTTCAGCTTTTAGCTCATTGACTTCAATCTGGATATATTTTGTTGTGAGTTGCTGGCAAGGATTTGGGACGGGTTATTCTTGGAAGAGTTTTGTCAGGCTCGGAGTTTCAATGTCAAACTTAATGACTCTCTTTTCTTCTTAAAGAATCAAGTCTTCATGGTTTCTTAGATACTCCTTTTTTTCTCTTCATCATAAATCTTTTCGATTAGATCAATAAGGAATTCTTTCTGATTTCTATTGGTGATGACGTTGATTACTTTGATGGGAGAAGAATCATAATCTGATTCATCTTCCTCAGAGCTTTGATAGTGATCAACTTCTTTGTCACTATCAAATGAGTTTTGGGCTAAAATAGCTACGAGCTTCTTTTGAAGTTCAGGCTGATCAGCAAATAACTCATTGATCTGTTTTGCATGAGAAAGCTTTGTGCCCTGGTTTGCCACATTTGTAACAAACAACTGACTCCTTTGTGGCGTTCTTCTTTTTGGAAGAAGTTGGAAGAAGTTGGCTTAGAATTGAAGGTTGGAGGAGAATTGTTTGGAGGTTTTGTTGGCATTTTGAATCTTTTTTGAATGGCTTTCTTAGCACGTTTGTCGTTTGAAGAAGGAGCTTCAATTTTTGTGATGCCAAATGCTTCACAAGGTGTAGAAAAGAAAATATTTATTGAAAGAAGAAAACTTTATTAAGAAAACTAAAAACACAGGGAACATAAAAGAAAATACAAACTGAAAGAAGAAAATTGAAGAAAACTTACAGATAATTTGTAAAAGTAAAAAACATACAAACTGTCGAATTTGTAGAACTTGTAAAGAGATTTGTAAAGGAGAAAATTAAAGATGAGAGAGGAGAGTCTTGTACATGGGAATTTGTTAAGGGGAGTTTGGGCTCTGAAGCTGGCTCTTGTTTTTTGATCTTCTGAATTCTCGATTGTTTTTTCGATGGTTTGTTTGAAAGAAATGTCTGCCTTATATAGAGCTGGATGGAGCTCAGTAATAGAGGCGTAACAATGTCCAAATGTCATGCACCGAAAGTTGGTCTATAATTGTCAAAAGGTAACCGCTTTGTCTTGTGCAACTTTTGAATATTTTATCCTTGAGACTGTTCATGAAAAGTAACTTGTCGGTACTGTAGATGAATACCGGAATGTCAGGGAACTGTAGTGAATAGTGCATGCCGACAGTTTTGTCTTAAGCTCCAAAATAAAATTTTGTTAGTTGTAATGGCCTTTACTTTCGCCAATGGTCATGACCTTTACGGAATCATTTCTTTTGTCTTTTGAATTTTTTTTTTTGTCACAGATCGTAAGGATCTCGTGAATCCTGAAGATCTTCAATTCTGGGTTTTGTAGTAGACTCTGCTAAACTTGAATTGTCATATATGACATCATCATCAAGGAGTGTTTGTAAAAAGGTATGTTTGATTGCTGGGTCGTCTTTGAGCACTTTGAGAATATCTCCTTGTTTTTGTGTTAATCCCTTGGATTTGGATTTTGTAGAGGAAGAAAAGACTTCCATTTTTGTTAGGGTAGATGGACCACGGGCAACATCCTTTTTGTCAAATGAATGAATGTGTTGGTGGGTAAATTTTTTGGATTTTGTTCTGCAAAAATATTCAACATTTTCTTTGCCATAGAGTTTCGTTTTGTATTCATTCCACCATCTGACCATGTAGATCGGCAGAACAGATAGGGGAGACGAATTAAGAAGAAAATTCTGATATCTTTATTCCGAACAGAATATTCAAGCAATGTTGAAGATTCTGAAAAATTGTACTTCTTTTGTAAATGCTTCATAGGCGGGGGAGTTTGCAATCCAGAAATCCCACACTTCCTTAGCCTCACTAGGTAAGACAGAGGGAGTGCAACCAAACATTGTCCACCAATGATAAAACCAAATTGGAAATGTATTTGGAGCTTTGTCATGGAAATTAAAGAACTAAGAATGAATCGCTGGTCTGTGAAAAAATGCTCTTGGCGTGGCCATTTTGTAATCCATGTAATTGTAAGTACCTGGTTCAAAAGAAATAGAGAATTGTCTTTCTTGCAGAGGATCTTTCCATTGCAGGAAGCCCAAAACAATCTTGATAAGGCATTTTGTATATAAAATGTAGGAGGGAGTTGCGACATCTGCGATATGGCTAATGTTAGCTGACTAGGTGTCTGTAAGAATAAGTTCATAAAGTTGTCGAGTATTTGAGGATGATCACTAAGGTGATGAGAGTCAGCAAAGCTTTGTTGAACCAAGTCATTTGATGAAGAGAATTGTAGGGGCAACTTTGTAGCTGGTAAGAAAAAGGTGTTCTGTATATCGGAGAAAATAATTGTCTCGAGAAGGTTTTCTGGGTGGTTTTGTGACAATAGTTTTGTCCGGTAGAGGTGGAAAATTGGCTAGGGACTGAAATGAATTTTTTGTAGGAACAATTTTATAGTAGTTATTCATTTGTATACCTTTGCCTTTGTCTTTGTTCCTCATTGTGAAGACCGGCATAAAAGGTTTTTTGTCACTCTTTCCTTGCAAAAACTCTCTTGTAAGGAAATTCGGTAAGGAATTGTTCTCTCCTTTGATGAATTAAATGTCGAAATCAAAAGAAGATAAAATTGCTTCTCATCTAGCAAAGATTTGTTTTGAGACCAGATTCTTAACATCCTTTTGTAAAACATCTTTTGCAGATTTGCAATCGATGCGCAGAAGAAATTTTTGATTGAAAAGATCACCTTGAAATTTCGAAATGAAAAGTACGATAGATAAAATTTCTGTTCTGATAGTAGAATAATTTTGTTGCGGACCAAGCCAAACGCTAGAATGATAAGGAACTAACCATTCTTTATCATGCAATTTTTGTTTAAGGATTCTCCCATAACGTATGTCAGATGCATATGTTTCTACAATCATGAATGCAGAGGGATGGGGAATACCTAGACATGGTAAAGACTTGACCTTTTGTTTGATTTGTCTAACAATGTCAGTGTGTACAGTAGACCAAGGTTCAGGATTTTTCCTAAGTCTTCTATATAGGGGATTATTTAAAAAAGACATTTGATTTTGTTTTAATTGTAGAAGATTGACCAGTTTTTGAATCGAAGAATTTCGTAAAAGCGATACTTTGCGTTGCTTAGCAGCCGAAAGAAAATTCAAAGAAATTGGATTTTCAAGAATCTTGGTATGAACATCTGATTCATTGACCTGGAAAGGATAAATTTGTGTTGAAAATGGAGTACCAAGGATAATGTCGTGGGTAATATTTTGTACAATTAAAAAATATTTTTGAAGCAATAACCATTGTTTGGAAAATTGTCAGGAATATGAGAGGAACTTTAAATCTGTGTTTCCAGGATGGAAAGTTTTGTATGGAGTTCAAGATCAGTAACTTTGAGATTGATAATCTCGTGTCTAAGATCCCGAACTTGAGCTTTTAGCTCATTGACTTCAATCTGGATATATTTTGTAGTGAGTTGCTGGAAAGGATTTGGTACTGGATATTTTTGGAAGAGTTTTGTCAGCCTTGGAGTTTCAATGTCAAACTTAATGACTTTCTTTTCTTCTTCAAGTATCAAGTCTTTACGCTTGCTTAGATACTCCTTTTTTGTCTCTTCATCATAAATCTTTCCGATTAGATCAATAGTGAATTCTTTCTGATTTCTATTGGTGATGACGTTGATTAGTTAGATGGGAGAAGAATCATAATCTGATTCATCTTCCTCAGAGCTTTGTTAGTAATCAACTTCTTTGTCTTTATCGGATGAGTTTTGGGCTAAAATAGCTAGGAGCTTCTTCCGAAGTTTAGGCTGATCAACAAATAACTCATTTACTTGTTTTGCATTGGAAAGCTTTGTGCCTTGGTTTGCCACATTTGTAACAAACAACTGCTTTCTTTTTGGCATTCTTCTTTTTGGAATAATTGGGCTTAGAATTGAAGGCTGGAGGAGAATTGTTTGGAGGTTTTGTTGGCCTTTTGAATCTTTTGGGAACGGCTTTCTTAACACGTTTGTCGTTAAAGAAGGAGCTTCAATTTTTATGATGCCAAATGCTTCACAGGGTACAGAAAAGAAAATATTTACTGAAAGAAGAAAACTTTATTAAGAAAACTAAAAACACAGGGTACATAAAAGAAAATACAAACTGAAGAAGAAAACTGAACAAAACCTACAGATAATTTGTAATAGTAAAAAACTTACAAATTGTCGAATTTTTAGAACTTGTGAAGAGATTTGTAAAGTAGAAAATTAAAGAGGAAAGAGGAGAGTCTTGTAGGTGGGAATTTGTTGAGGAGAGTTTGAGCTCTTAAGTTGGCTCTTGTTTTTTGATCTTCTAATTCTCGATGGTTTGTTTGAAAGAAATGTCTGCCTAATATAGAGGTGGATGGAGCTCAATAATAGAGGTGTAACAACGTCCAAATGTCATGCGCTGAAAGTTGGGCCCAAAATGTCAAAAGGTAACCGCTTTATCTTGTGCAACTTTTGAAAAATTTATCCTTAAGACTTTTCATGAATAGTAACTTGTCGGTACTGTAGATGAATAGTGGAATGTCGGGGGACTGTAACGAATAGGGTCTGCAGATAGTTTTGTCTTAACCTGCAAAATAAAATTTTGTTAGTTGTCATGGCCCTTACTTTCGCCAAAGGTCACGACCTTTACGGGTTCTTTTCTTTTGTCTTTTGAATTTTCTTTTTGTCACAAATCGTAACGATCTTGTGAATCCTAAAGATCTTCAACTCTGGGTTTTGTAGCAGACTTTGCTGAACTTGAATTGTCATCTATGACGTCATTGTCAAGGAGTGTCTGTAAAAAGATCTGTCTGATTGCTGGGTCATCTTTGAGGACTTCGAGAATATCTCCTTGTTTTTGTGTTAGTCCCTTGGATTTGGATTTTGTAGAGGAAGAAAAGACTTCCATTTTTGTTGGGGTAGATGGACCACGGGCAACGTCCTTTTTGTCAAATGAATGAATGTTTTGGAGGGTAAATTTTTTGGTTTTGGTTCTGCAGAAATATTCAACATTTTCTTTGCCACAGAGTTTGGTTTGTATTCATTCCACCATCTGACCATGTAGATTCGGAGAACAAATAGGGGAAATGAATTAAGGAGAAAGTTTTGATATCTGTATTCCAGAAAGAATGTCGAGGCAATGTTGAAGATTCTGAAGAATTGTACTTCTTTTGTAAATGCTTCATAGGCGGGGGAGTTTGCAGTCCAGAAATCCCATCCTTCCTTAGCCTCACTAGGTAAGATAGACGGAGTGCAACCAAACATTGTCCACCAATGGTAAAACCAAATTGGAAATGTATTTGGAGCTTTGTCATGGAAATTAAAGAACCAAGAATGAATTCTGGTCTATGAATATGAAAAAATGCTCTTAGCGAGGCCATTTTGTAATCCAGGTAATTGTAAGTACCTGGTTCAAAAGAAACAGAGAATTGTCTTTCTTGTAGAGGATCTTTCCATTGCTAGAAGCCCAAAACATTCTCGATAAGTCATTTTGAATATAAAATGTAGGAGGGAGTTGCGACTTCTACGATATGAGTAATGTCAGCTGACTAGGTGTCTGTAAGAATAACATAAAATTGTCGAGTATTTGAGGATGACCACCAAGGTGATGAGAGTCACGAAAGCTCCGTTGAACCAATCCATTTGATGAAGAGATTTGTAGGGGCAGCTTTGTAGCTGGTAGGAAAAAGGTGTTCTGCATATCGGAGAAAATAATTGTCTTTAGAAAGATTTGTGGTTGGTTTTGTGACAATAGTTTTGTGCACAGAGGTGGAAAATTGGCTAGGGACTGAAATGAATTTTTGTAGGAACAATTTTGTAGTCGTCATCCATTTGTATACCTTTGCCTTTGTGTTTCTTTCTCATTGTGAACACCGGCATAAAAGGAAATCCGATAAGGAGTTGTTATCTCATTTGATGAACTCAATGTCGAAATCAAAAAAAGATAAAATTATTTGCCATCTAGCAAAGATTTGTTTTGAAACCATATTCTTAACATCCTTTTGTAAAACATCTTTTCTAGATTTACGAACAATGCGCAGAAGAAACTTTTAGTTGAAAAGATCATCTTGAAATTGTGAAATGCAAAGTACGATAGATAAAACATCTCGTCTGACAGTAGTATAATTTTGTTGCGACCAAGCCAAACGCCTAAATGACAACGAACTAACCGTTCTTTATCATGCATTCTTTGTTTAAGGATTCCTCTATAACCTACATCAGATGCGTATGTTTCTACAATCATGATTGCAGAGGGATGGGGAATACCTAGACATGGTAAAGACTCGGCCTTTTGTTTGATTTGTCTAACAATGTCAGTGTGCATAGCAGACAAAGGTTTAGGATTTTTCCCAAGTCTTCTATACAGGGGATTATTTAAATAAGAAATTTGATTTTGTTTTAACTTTAAAAGATTGACTTGTTTGTAAATCGAAGAATTTTGTAAAAGCAAAACTCTGTGTTGCTTAGCACCCGAAAGAAAATTGAAAGAGAATTAATTGCCAAGAATCTTGGTATGAACACCTGATTCATTGACCTGAAAAGGGTAAATTTGTATTAAAAATGGAATACCAAGGATAATGTCATGGGTAATATTTTGTACAATCAAAAAAATATTTTTGAAGCAATGACTATTGTTTTGAATGTAACCTTTGTTCAGGTTATGCTTGGTGCTCAAAGGTTCTCACAATTGTTCTTTTTTTCTTTCATAATACTTAGTAGGAATAATTCCCTCACGTATGCAGTTCTGGTCAACCCCACTGTCAATAAGAGGTACTGCACTTGTAGAGAAATCATTGAATACTATTTTGACCTTAGAATACCATTTTTGAATTGTCACATGAGAAATTGTATAAAGAAATTGTTCTTCTGAAATTATAGTCTCAAGGATGTTTCCTATATTTGGAAAATTATCAGGAATACCAGTGGAACTTGGAATCTGTGTTTCCAGGATGGAAAGTTTTGTATGGAGTTCTAGATCTGTACCTTTGAGATTGATGATCTCGTGTCTAAGATCTCGAACTTGAGCTTTTAGCTCATTGACTTCAATCTGGATATATTTTGTAGTGAGTTGCTGGAAAGGATTTGGCACTGGATATTTTTGGAAGAATTTTGTCATGCTTGGAGTTTCAATGTCAAACTTAATGACTTTCTTTTCTTCTTCAAGAATCAAGTCTTCATGGTTTCTTAGATACTACTTTTTTTTCTCTTCATCAGAAATCTTTCCGATTAGATCAATCAGGAATTCTTTCTGATTTCTATTGGAGATGACGTTGATTACTTTGATGGTACAAGAATCATAATCTGATTCATCTTCCTCAGAGCTTTGATAGTGATAAACTTCTTTGTCACTATCAAATGAGTTTTGGGCTAAAATAGCTAGGAGCTTCTTCTGATGTTTAGGCTGATCAGCGAATAACTCATTGATCTTTTTGCATTGGAAAGCTTTGTGCCCTACTTTGCCACATTATTAACAATCAACTAGCTTCTTTGTGGAGTTCTTCTTTTTGGAAGAAGTTGGCATAGAATTGAAGGTTGGAGGAGAATTGTTTGGAGGGTTTGTTGGCCTTTTGAATCTTCTTTGAATGGCTTTCATAGCACGTTTGTCGTTTGAAGAAGGAGCTTCAATTTTTGTAGTGCCAAATGCTTCACAGGCTACAGAAAAGAAAATATTTACTGAAAGAAAAAAACTTTG
The DNA here is from genome assembly GCA_017589665.1 of Selenicereus undatus. Taxonomy (NCBI): domain Eukaryota; kingdom Viridiplantae; phylum Streptophyta; class Magnoliopsida; order Caryophyllales; family Cactaceae; genus Selenicereus; species Selenicereus undatus. The sequence continues at coordinate 58,722,232 of JACYFF010031957.1, forward strand.
TTAAGAAAACTGAAAACACAGGGTACATAAAAGAAAATACAAACTGAAAGAAGAAAACCGAAGAAAACTTACAGGTAATTTGTAATAGTAAAAAACACACAAATTGTCGAATTTGTAGAATTTGTAAAGAGATTTGTAAAGGAGAAAATTAAAGAGGAGAGGGGAGAGTCTTGTAGATGGGAATTTGTTAAGGAGAGTTTGAGCTCTTAAGTTGGCTCTTGTTTTTTGATCTTCTGAATTCTCGATTGTTTTTTCGATGGTTTGTCTAAAAGAAATGTTTGCCTTATATAGAGCTGGATGGAGCTCAGTAATAGAGGCGTAACGATGTCCAAATGTCATGCGCCGAAAGCTGGGCTCTAACTGTCAGAAGGTAACCGCTTTATCTTGTGCAACTTTTGAAAATTTTGTCCTTGAGACTGTTCATCAATAGTAACTTGTCGGTACTGTAGATGAATAGCGGAATGTCAGGGGACTGTAGTGAATAGTGCATGCCGACAGTTTTGTCTTAACCTGCAAAATAAAATTTTGTTTGTTGTAATGGCCTTTACTTTCGCCAATGGTCATCACCTTTACGGAATCTTTTCTTTTGTCTTTTGAATTTTGTTTTTGTCACAGATCGTAAGGATCTTGTGAATCCTGAAGATCTTCAATTCTGGGTTTTGTAGTAGACTCTGCTGAACTTGAATTGTCATCTATGACATCATTGTCAAGGACTGTTTGTAAAAAGATCTGTTTGATTGCTGGGTCGTCTTTGAGCACTTTGAGAATATCTCCTTGTTTTTGTGTTAATCCCTTGGATTTGGATTTTGTAGAGGAAGAAAAGACTTCCATTTTTGTTGGGGTAGATGGACCACGGGCAACATCCTTTTTGTCAAATGAATGAATGTGTTGGTGGGTAAATTTTTTGGATTTTGTTCTGCAAAAATATTCAACATTTTCTTTGCCATAGAGTTTCGTTTTGTATTCATTCCACCATCTGACCATGTAGATCCGCAGAACAGATAGGGAGACGAATTAAGAAGAAAATTCTGATATCTGTATTCCGAACAGAATATCCAAGCAATGTTGAAGATTTTGAAAAATTGTACTTCTTTTGTAAATGCTTCATAGGCGGGGGAGTTTGCAGTCCAGAAATCCCATCCTTCTTTAGCCTCACTAGGTAAGACAGAGGGAGTGCAACCAAATATTGTCCACGAGTGAAAAAACCAAATTGGAAATGTATTTGGAGCTTTGTCATGGAAATTAAAGAACCAAAAATGAATCTCTGGTCTATGAAAAAATACTCTTAGCGAGGCCATTTTGTAATCCAGGTAATTGTAAGTACCTGGTTCAAAACAAAAAGAGAATTGTCTTTCTTCTACAGGATCTTTCCATTGCTGGAAGCCCAAAACATTCTTGATAAGGCATTTTGAATATAAAATGTAGGAGGGAGTTGCGACTTCTGCGGTATGGGTAATGTTAGCTCACTAGGTGTCTGTAAGAATAAGTTCATAAAATTGTCGAGTATTTTAGGATGATCACTAAGGTGATGAGAGTCAGCAAAGCTTCGTTGAACCAAGTCTTTTGATGAAGAGATTTGTAGGGGCAACTTTGTAGCTGGTAAGAAAAACGTGTTCTGTATATCGGAGAAAATATTTGTCTCGAGAAGGTTTTGTGGGTGGTTTTGTGACAATAGTTTTGTGTATTAGAGTTGGAAAATTACCAAGGGACCGAAATGAATTTTTTTAGGAACAATTTTGTAGCCGTCATTCATTTGTATACGTTTGCCTTTGTCTTTCTTTCTCATTCTGAGGACCGACTTAAAAGTGTTTCGTCACTCTTTCCTTGCCAAAACTCTCTTGTAAGGAAATCCGATAAGGAGTTGTTCTCTCATTTGATGAACTCAATGTCGAAATCAAAAGAAGATAAAATTGCTTGCCGTCTAGTAAAGATTTGTTTTGAAACCATATTCTTAGCATCCTTTTGTAAAACATCTTTTCCAGATTTGCGATCGATGCGCAGAAGAAATTTTTGGTTGAAAAGATCATCTTGAAATTTCGAAATGCAAAGTACAATAGATAAAATTTCTCTTCTGATAGTAGAATAATTTTGTTGTGACCGAGCCAAACGCCTCAATGACAACGAACTAACCGTTCTTTAACATGCATCTTTGTTTAAGGATTCCTCCATAACCTATGTCAGATGCGCCTGTTTCTACAGCCATGATTGCAGAGGGATGGGGAATACCTAGACATGGTAAGGACTCGACCTTTTGTTTGATTTGTCTAATAATGTCAGTGTGTATAGCCGACCAAGGTTCAGGATTTTTCCTAAGTCTTCTATACAGGGGATTATTTAAATAAGAAATTTGATTTTGTTTTAACTTTAAAAGATTGACCTGTTTGTAAATCGAAGAATTTTGTAAAAGCAAAACTTTGCGTTGCTTAACACCCGAAAGAAAATTGAAAGAGATTTAATTGCCAAGAATCTTGGTATGAACACCTGATTCATTGACCTGAAAAGGATAAATTTGTGTTAAAAATGGAGTACCAAGGATAATGTCATGGGTAATATTTTGAACAATCAAACAAATATTTTTTAAGCAATAACCATTGTTTTGAATGTAACCTTTGTCCAGGTGATACCTGGTGCTCAAAGGTTGTCCATTGGCTTTGCACAATTGTTCTTTTTTTCTTTCACAATACTTAGTAGGAATAATTCCCTCACGTATGCAGTTCTGGTCAACTCCACTGTGAATAAGAGCTACTGCACTTGTAGAGAAATCATTGAATACTATTTTGACCGTAGAATACCATTTTTGAATTGTGACATGAGAAATTGTATGAAGAAATTGTTCTTCAGAAATTACAGTATGAGGGATTTTTCTTATATTTAGAAAATTATCAGGAATATGAGTGGAACTAGAAATCTGTGTTTCCAGGATGGAAAGTTTTGTACGGAGTTCTAGATCAGTACCTTTGAAATTGATGATCTCGTGTCTAAGATCTCGAACTTGAGCTTTTAGCTCATTGACTTCAATTTGGATATATTTTGTAGTGAGTTGCTAGAAAGGATTTGGCACTGGATATTCTTGGAAGAGTTTTGTCAGGCTTGGAGTTTCAATGTCAAACTTAATGACTTTCTTTTCTTCTTCAAGAATCAAGTCTTTATGGTTTCTTAGACACTCCTTTTTTTTTCTCTTCATTAGAAATCTTTCCGATTAGATCAATTAGGAATTCTTTCTGATTTCTATTGGCAATGACGTTGATTACTTTGATGGGAGAAGAATCATAGTCTGATTCATCTTCCTCGGAGCTTTGATAGTGATCAACTTCTTCATCACTATCAAATGAGTTTTGGGCTAAAATAGCTAGGAGTTTGAAGAAGGAGCTTCAATTTTTTTGATGCCAAATGCTTCACAGGGTACAGAAAAGAAAATATTTACTGAAAGAAGAAAACTTTATTAAGAAAACTAAAAACACAGGGTACATAAAAGAAAATACAAACTGAAAGAAGAAAATTGAAGAAAACTTACAGATAATTTGTAATAGTAAAAAACATACAAACTGTCGAATTTGAAGAACTTGTAAAGAGATTTGTAAAGGAGAAAATTAAAGAGGAGAGAGGAGGGTCTTGTAGATGGGAATTTGTTAAGGGGAGTTTGGCTCTGAAGTTGGCTCTTGTTTTTTGATCTTCTGAATTCTCGATTGTTTTTTCAATGGTTTGTTTGAAAGAAATGTATGCCTTATATAGAGCTGGATGGAGCTCAGTGATAGAGGTGTAACAATGTCCAAATGTCATGCGCCGAAAGTTGGTCTATAATTGTCGAAAGGTAACCGCTTTGTCTTGTGCAACTTTTGAATATTTTATCCTTGAGACTGTTCATCAATAGTAACTTGTCGGTACTGTACATGAATAGCGGAATGTCCGGGGACTGTAGTGAATAGTGCATGCCGACAGTTTTGTCTTAACCTGCAAAGTAAAATTTTGTTAGTTGTAATGGCCTTTACTTTCGCCAATGGTCATGACCTTTACGGAATCTTTTGTTTTGTCTTTTGAATTTTGTTTTTGTCACAGATCGTAAGGATCTTGTGAATCCTGAAGATCTTCAATTCTGGGTTTTGTAGTAGACTCTGCTGAACTTGAATTGTCATCTATGACATCATTGTCAAGGAGTGTTTGTAAAAAGATCTGTTTGATTGTTGGGTCGTCTTTGAGCACTTTGAGAATATCTCCTTGTTTTTGTGTTAATCCCTTGGATTTGGATTTTGTAGAGGAAGAAAAGACTTCCATTTTTGTTGGGGTAGATGGACCACGGGCAACATCCTTTTTGTCAAATGAATGAATGTGTTGGTGGGTAAATTTTTTGGATTTTATTCTGCAAAAATATTCAACATTTTCTTTGCCATAGAGTTTCGTTTTGTATTCATTCCACCATCTGACCATGTAGATCCGCACAACAGATAGGGGAGATGAATTAAGAAGAAAATTCTGATATTTGTATTCCCAACAGAATATCCAGGCAATGTTGAAGATTCTGAAGAATTGTACTTCTTTTGTAAATGTTTCATAGGCGGGGGAGTTTGCAGTATAGAAATCCCATCCTTCCTTAGCCGCACTAGGTAAGACAGAGGGAGTGCAACCAAATATTGTCCACCAATGATAAAACCAAATTGGAAATGTATTTGGAGCTTTGTCATGGAAATTAAAGAACAAAGAATGAATCACTGGTCTGTGAAAAAATGCACTTGGCGCGGCCATTTTGTAATCCAAGTAATTGTAAGTACCTGGTTCAAAAGAAATAGAGAATTGTCTTTCTCGTAGAGTGTCTTTCCATTGCTGGAAGCCCAAAACATTCTTGATAAGGCATTTTGTATATAAAATGTTGGAGGGAGTTGCGAAATCTGCGGTATGGGTAATGTTAGCTGACTGGGTGTCTGTAAGAATAAGCTCATAAAATTGTCGAGTATTTGAGGATGATCACCATGTTTACGAGAATCAGCAAAGCTTCGTTGAACCAAGTCTTTTGATGACGAGATTTGTAGGGGCAACTTTGTAGCTGGAAAGAAAAAGGCGTTCTGTATATCGGAGAAAATAATTGTCTCGAGAAGGTTTTGTGCGTGGTTTTGTGACAATAGTTTTATCCGGTAGAGGTGGAAAATTAGCTACGGACTGAAATGAATTTTTTGTAGGAACAATTTTGTAGTCGTTATTCATTTGTATACCTTTGCCTTTGTCTTTCTTCCTCATTGTGAAGAATGACATAAAAGGTTTTTTGTCACTCTTTCCTTGCAAAAACTCTCTTGTAAGGAAATCCGGTAAGGAATTGTTCTCTCCTTTGATGAATTAAATGTCGAAATCCAAAGAAGATAAAATTGCTTACAATCTAGCAAAGATTTGTTTCGAGACCAAATTCTTAACATCCTTTTGTAAAACATCTTTTGCAGATTTGCAATCGATGAGCAGAAGAAATTTTTTGTTGAAAAGATCATCTTGAAATTTGGAAATGAAAAGTAGGATAGAAGAAATTTCTCTTCTAATAGTAGAATAATTTTGTTACGGACCAAGCCAAATGCCATAATGATAATGAACTAACCGTTCTTTATCATGCATTTTTTGTTGAAGGATTCCTTCATAACGTATGTCAGATGCATCTGTTTCTACAATCGTGAATGCAGAGGGATGGGGAATACCTAGGCATGGTAAAGACATGACCTTTTGTTTGATTTGTCTAACATTGTCAGTGTGTATAGCAGACCAAGGTTTAGGATTTTTCCTAAGTCTTCTATACAGGGGATTATTTAGATAAGATATTTGATTTTGTTTTAATTGTGAAAGATTCACCTGTTTGTAAATTGAAGAATTTTGTAAAAGCGAAACTTTGCGTTGCTTAGTACCGGAAAGAAAATTGAAAGAGATTTAATTGCCAAGAATCTTGGTACGAACACCTGATTCATTGACCTGAAAAGGATAAATTTGTGTTGAAAATGGAGTACCAAGGATAATGTCTTGGGTAATATTTTGTACAATCAAAAAAATATTTTTGAAGCAATAACCATTGTTTCGAATGAAACCTTTGTTCAGCTTATACCTGATGCTCAAAGGTTCTCCATTGGCACTGCACAATTGTTCTTTTTTTCTTTCATAATACTTAGTAAGAATAATTCTTTCACGTATGCAGTTCTAGTCAGCTCCACTGTCAATAAGACCTACTACACTCGTAGAGAAATCATTGAATACTATTTTCACCGTAGAATACCATTTTTGAATTGTCACATGAGAAATTATATGAAGAAATTGTTCTTCAAAAATTGAAGTCTCAAGGATGTTTTCTATGTTTGGAAAATTATCAGGAATATGAGAGGAACTTGGAATCTGTGTTTGTAGGATAGAAAGTTTTGTATGGAGTTCAAGATCAGTAGCTTTGAGATTGATGATCTCCTGTCTAAGATCTCGAACTTCAGCCTTTAGCTCATTGACTTCAATCTGGATATATTTTGTAGTGAGTTGTTGGAAAGGATTTGGTAGTGGATATTTTTGGAAGAGTTTTGTCAGGCTTGGAGTTTCATTGTCAAACTTAATGACTTTCTTTTCTTCTTCAAGAATCAAGTCTTTATGGTTTCTTAGATACTCCTTTTTTTTTCTCTTCATCAGAAATCTTTCCGATTAGATCAATCGAGAATTCTTTGTGATTTCCATTGGTGATGACGTTGATTACTTAGATGGGAGAAGAATCATAATCTGATTCATCTTCCTCAGAGCTTTGATAGTAATCAACTTCTTTGTCTTTATCGGATGAGTTTTGGGCTAAAGTAGCTAGGAGCTTCTGCTGAAGTTCAGGCTGATCAGCAAATAACTCATTGATTTGTTTTGCATTGGAAAGCTTTGTGCCCTGGTTTCCCACATTTGTAACAAACAACTGGCTTCTTTTTGGCATTCTTCTTTTTGGAAGAAGCTGGCTTAGAATTGGAGGCTGGAGGAGAATTGTTTAGAGGTTTTGTTGACCTTCCGAATCTTTTAGGAACGACTTTCTTAGCACGTTTGTCGTTTAAACAAGGAGTGCTTGAGCTAAAAATGTGCTATTTTTATGGTACTTTTTCACCGACTTTATGCTCGTTTTAATAATATTTTTTAGGTTTTTAATTGATTTTATTTTATTATGCAGATTTTGAATAAATGTGGAAAAAGGGCTAAAAATGGAGAACAAAATATCGAGAACTGAAAAACCAGTCCAAATTACCAGAGAACCAGTCCAAAAAAAACCCAAACCGGTCCAGCCTGAAACGGACCAGTCGGTTCAGCTCTTAAAAAACCCCCTTCTTCACACTTTCTCTGTCCCCTTCTCTTTTGCGTCTGCTTCTCTCTCCTCGAAACAGCCCAGAACTCGAGCCCTGCAACCCCTTCCCAGAACCCTCGAACCTCCAGCCCCCCATCTCTCTCTCCACCTCGTTCTCTCTCTCCGTTATCCTTTCCTAAAACCACTCAGCCCACAGAAACTCGAAACCGAGAAAGCCCCGAAATCCACCCACGGTTTTATCTTCGAAACCCCATCCCACCACTGTGAAGTACGCATGTACTGCCAGCACATCACACCACCTTGCACCATCGTCACCGTCCAGATGCCCACAAATCGAAGGGTCAAGAGGCGAGATTCGAAGGGCTGAAGAAGCTGGTTCGGGTATTTAGGGGAGACGACGCCATTGGAGGTAGAGGTTAGGTAATTCAGGAGTAGGTAATTTAGGTAGATTTTAGGAGTAGGATTAGGATTTTAATTCTGTTCTTAGGCTAGGTTTAGTTTTAATTGTCGAAATTTAGCCTCAAATTTCATTCATGTTCTTCGATTTCATATTAGGGTTTCGAATTTGAGTTCCAAATTGAGCATCTAAATTGATGTAGCTAGGTTTGAGTTATGGCTTTCGAATGGTATTCAACGAATTCAATTGTAATTGCGCAAATTTTTGGTTTATTTGACTGAACTGGCCGGTTCTCTTCCTCCCCTGTTTCGATCAGCTGGCCTCAGTTTACATGTCTGTTTGGCTTGATTTCGATACTGTTGCTTCCCCCTCCCTTGCTGCTTAGTCTTCTCAGTTTGGCTTTGGATTGATTAGTTTCAGTGTGTTGATTTAGGTATTGTTCATTTCAATATGTAATGACTGAAATCATGCTGTTAATTTCTCTGGGTTTGTTTGAATTCATCCTCAGCTATGGTTACTATTCTTGGTTGATTACTGCTGATTATTGTGTTGTGACTGCTATTGTTTTGGGTGATATTGCCGGTTAGGGTAGATTTAGGCTTGATACATATGCCCTGTTCTGACCTTGATTTAGTTTAATGATGATGATTGTGAGATTGGCTTAATAAGTAAACTTTGATTTGGTTGAATGATTGCTCAAGCTAGATTTTGTTGTTTTAGTTGAGTTAGCTTTGCAAATCCGGTAAATTGTATTAGTCTGAGCTTTTCATTTGTGCCTTCGAGGTGATGTTGCCAGAATAAGGTTGCTAGTTAATTTTTGAAGCTTTAGTTGATTAGCATCTTGGTTGAATTAATCGAATTAGTAATTCAGATGTGTTTAGTTGATTTGCGGTATCACTTAGGTTAGTTAATAATTGTTTCGTTTTAAATGACCATAATCTAAACGTCTTCCCTGTGGACTGACCCTCAAAGTACTACGACTAACAATCGGGTGCTTGAGGTTTTCTTTTTCTCTTTTCTTTAGTTTAATTTTCCACCCCTCAACAATCGCTCAACATTTTTGACGTCGTTGTCGGGGAGGACGACATGAGATTTGGTCATTGTTTTTGTTTTCGTAGTTACTCTATTTCGAACTTTGTTTTGTTTACTTCTTAGTAGTTGTGAGTTGCTTAATTAGTTATTGTGCTTTGCTTTAGTTGATTTTTCTATTTTGGTATTAATTGTTACTGAGTTTAATCGCTTTGTTTTCAAAAAAATCGCTAAAAATCCAAAAACATATGAAGAAAAAGCTTAAAAATTCAAAAAAATTAGAAATTTCAAAAAACCCAAAAAAACTAGAAAATTGGAAATCAAAAAAAAAATTGAAAAATTTGGAAAAATTGAAAAATTTTCAAAATGCCGGTTTTTAATTTCCCGCAATTTGAGCATGAACTTTTTTGGAGCTATTTATCAAGGCTTAATGATTATCGCACTCAGCTGAATCGTAATTTTGAAAAATGGGAAATTTGTGAGGTCATTGTTTTGGGTCTAAATGCTGAATTCAGGGGTATTGTGGAGTCCATGTGCCCAGGGGGTTTGCTAGGATTGTTGTCTAGATCTCAAGATGAAGTTTGGGATTTCTTTGAAAATTTAGCTTGGGATACTTACGAGTTTGAACAAGCTAAAATGAACTTAAAGTACCCAACTCATGCTGAGTCTACTTTTTATGCTAATTCTTCCCCCCAAGATCATTTTCTAAACCCATATGACCCATCTTATTCTTATATGCCTCCTGTGCTGTGTGATTATTGTGAATCTCCTTATCATGGCGCCACTACTTCTCCATATCATGTTACATGTGCAAGCCATGAAAAGAAAATTAATGAAATGACTGATCAAATGCTAGAGACTATGATATTGAAAATTCCTGAATATTCTCAACGTTTTAACCTGATTAGAGGGACTTATAGTAAGCCTGACTCTAGGTTAGGATCTTCTGAACCTGCAGTTAGTCGTACTGATGATTTTGCACCTTCTTATTCTACTAGGCCTGATGTGAATGAAAACATGTGTTTGCCTAGTTTAGAACAAGAAAGTGACCTCCCTCAGTCTCTATCGACAGACCTTGCACCGTGCACTAACTCACCTAAGGGCGTCACTGACGATGCCCTAGTTTCTGTCAACCTACACACCAGTTTGAACAACTTTTGTGAATTAGAAGTGGGTAAACAATCTGATCTTGATAGTGAGTTAGAAACAAGCATCATACCTGCAGTTGAGCT
>JACYFF010031957.1:58792277-58803373 GCA_017589665.1 Selenicereus undatus
TCTCGATACTGTTCAGGACAGCTTATCAGAGCAATTATTCAAGACTAATTTTCAAGGCAGCTTATTAAAACAATAATTCAATAACACTGCTCAAGACAGCTTATCAGTACACTATCCAAGACAGCTTATCAATAAACTATTCAAGATAGCTCATCAAAGCAATAATTCAAGAACACTGTTAAAGACAACTCATTTAGGACAATAATTCAACAAAAGTCCAAAGTCCACTATTACTCAATACTGTTTCACTTTTGACGTGTTTCCAGTCCAAGTTCAACACGAAGCATTAATAAATCAAGATTGTCGGCAGACGTTATCAACTCAAGGTTCCATTTTATCATTCAATCTTTACTGTTAGGCCTGATCCTGTCCCATCTGGAGGGATGTCAAGGATTAATTGCATATCTAATAATTCAACAATTCATTCAATGCACTTATGACTAGCAGCATGACTCATCAATATCACTGACACACACTATGACCATTAGGATTAATTGCGTATCCAATAATTCAACAGTTCATTCAATGCAGTTATGACTAGCAGCATGACTCATCAATATGAGTTGCACACGCTATGACCATTATAGCACTTGTCTAGCACTCAATTCATTCAACACGCAATGTGTCATGACTCATCCGCCATTATACGCATGCATTCAAGGCGCTCATTGCATGCAATGACTCATCATGGACAAATGACTCATGCATCCAAAAGCAAGTTAACGTGACTCATTAGCATGTCGACATCAAAAGGGATGACTCAACAAGAAGACAACCCATTTTCTAAGACCATGTCAGCACAATAATTCTCGCAACTATTCAAGACAGCTCATCAGAGCAATTATTCAACACTACTGTTCAAGACAGCTCATCAGAACAATAATTCAAGAACATTGTTCAACACAACTTATCAGTACACTATTCAAGACAGCTCATCAGAACACTGTTCAAAACAGCTCATCAAAGCAACAATTCAAGAACATTGTTCACAATAGCTCATTCAGGAAAATAATTCAGCAACGTTCCAAAGTCCATTATTACTCAATACTGTTTCAGTTTTAACGTGGCTCAAGTCCAAGTTCAACACGAAGCATCAATAATTCTAGATTGTCGACAGACATTATCGACTCAAGATTTCATTTTACCATTCAATCTTTACCGTTCACGTGTAAAGAATTAATTCCATTTTGTATTCTATAAATAGGTACTCCATAGCATTGCATTAAGCAGTGTTACAAACACAACATACTTCATCACACAGTTCAACCTTGTATGCAACACCCTTCAATCTCCTCTCAAACAGCCTTCACAATTCCCTTGTACTCCATCACCAAGTGCTCAATCCTTGAATCAAGTTTTCTTAATTCAAATAAAAGTTAGTTTTTATTCATCTACTTCGTTCATTTCAATTTCCTTATTTCCAACTACGTTTTAAGTATCGTTTTGATTATCATTTCAAAATTAGACTCTGCATAATTTCAACTTGGCTACTCCGCTCCCCATGCATTAATCCCGCATCTAGGCCCTCGTTACTGCTTAGCCTAGGCCCGATCCAGTCCCATCCGGAGGGATGTCCAGGATTAATTGCATATCCAATAATTCAATCATTCATTCAATACAATTGTGATTAGCAGCATGTGTTTGAGCTAAAAATGTGCTATTTTTAAGGTACTTTTTCACCGGTTTTATGCTCGTTTTAATAATATTTTTAAGGTTTTTAATTGATTTTATTTTATTTTGCAGATTTTGAATAAATGCGAAAAATGGGCTTAAATGGCGGAAAAAAGCGAGAAAAATAGAAGAATTGTCGGAGGTTGAAGAATCGGGCCAAAAAATCGATGAAAAACCTTCCAAAGAAAGAAGAGAAAAATTAAAAAACCAGACCGGTCCAGCTGAACCGGACCGGCCGGTTCGACAAACCGGTTCGCATGAACCGGTTCCCACTTAAAAACCCCCCTCCCCTTCATTTTCTCTCTCCCCTTTTCAGTCCCCTGTTCTTTGTCTCTCCCCGACCCTCGACCCAGAAAACCATAGAAACCCAGACCCCAAACATCATCGCCATTCTCACACCACCTCATCTCCTCTCTCTCTCTACCCCGTTCTCTCTCCTCCAGCACAACATCCCAGCCCACCGAATTCCTCAAACCCCTACACCCTCTACCCACGGTTTTCCCCAAAACCGAAACCCACCAACTCATCCTCAACCACAAACACCAAGCCACGACACCCCATGCATTGGCTTCATCACTACCGTCCAAGCAAGCAGCAAATCGAAGGGTCAGAAGTGAAGAGGGCTTCGGGTATAAAGGTTCGAAGACGCCATTGAAGAAGGGGAGTCAGGCAGCTTAGGTTAGATTTTAGGATTAGGTTTAGATTTAGTTTAATTTCGTTGTTAATTTCATTTTCGTATTCGAATCTTAGAAATTTCGAGTTTAAATTTCGTTCCCTTGCTTTCGAATTTCAGAAATTAGGGTTAGGTTTTAGATTCGGTTTATGGTTGAATTCATTGCAATTTCGAGATTCCTTGGTTGTAATTAAGCTTTCGATTTTGATTTTGCAAAATTCTGGGTTTATGGCGTTCAATATTGCTCGATTTCCCCTCTCCCCTGTGCGGTTGTTCGAATGGCTGAAAAATGAGTCATGTTCTTGATGATTCATCGAGGCTCTTGGTAATTCCATTCCCCTGTTCCTACTTCCTGTTTCGATTCTGTTCCTTCCCCTTCCCCTGTTTTTGCTGCTGCTGTTCGTGTTCTGTTCACTTCTCATTTTCAGTTTTGTTAATTTCGTCCCCCTCCCTTATAGTTTAATTAGTTTGATTAAGTACCTTAGTTTAATTTCGTATTAACAAAGTAATTAGGTTGTTAGTTTTAAACCATGGCTAATTTCAAGTTTAGTTGTTTAATTTGGTCTAATTGGTTAATCAATATAAAGGTTAGGTTAGGTTTAGTCATTAGGTTGTTTTGATGCTTAGTTGAATTAGATTATTAAATTACCTTGAATAATTCGATTTGGTTTAATTAGTTAAATTTAATCGTTTAGTTTTAAAATGACCATAATTTCACATTTTCCCTGTGGACCGACCCTTAAGTACTACAACTGACAATCGTGAGTATTTGAGGCATCATTTTTCTTTTTCTTTAGTTAATTTTCCATTCCCCCTCAAAAATCACTCAACAGCATGACTCATCAATATGACTGACACACACTATGACCGTTAGGACTAATTGCATATCCAATAATTTAACAGTTCATTCAATGCAATTATGACTAGCAGCATGACTCATCAATATGACTGACACACGCTATTACCCTTATAGCACTTGTCTAGCACTCAACTCATTCAACACGCAATGTATCATGACTCATTAGCTATTGTACGCATGCAATCGAAGCACTCATCACATGCAATGACTCATCACTGACAAATGACTCATGCATTCAAAAGCAAGTTAACGTGACTCATTAGCATGTCAACATCAAAAGGGATGACTCAACAAGAAGGCAAGCTTTTTTCCAAGACCTTATCAGCACAATAATTCTCGCTACTGTTCAAGACAGCTCATCATAGCAATTATTCAAGACTAATGTTCTAGACAGCTCATCAGAACAATAATTCAAAAACACAATTGGAGACAGCTTATCAGTACGCTGTTTAAGACAGCTTATCATCACACTATTCAAGACAGCTCATCGAAGGAATAATTCAAGAACACTGTTCAAGTGAGCTCATTCAGGACAATAATTCAATAACAGTCCGAGGTCCATTATTACTCAATACTGTTTCGCTTTTGATGTGGCTCCACTCCAAGTTCAATACGAAGCATCAATAATTCAAGATTGTCGGCACACGTTATCAACTCAAGATTCGAATTTATCACTCAAACTTTACCGTTCACGTGTAAAGAATTAATTCCATGTTGTATTCTATAAATAGGTACTCCATAGCATTGTATTAGGCAGGCGTAGAAACACAACAGACTTCATCACACACTTCAACCTTCCAACCCTAATCCCTTTCCTCTCAAATATCCTACTCCATCATCAACTACTCCAATCATTTTATCAAATTTTCATAATTCAAATAAAAGTAAGTTTTTATTCATCTACTTTGCTCATTTCAATTTTGTTATTTGTAATTACGTTTTAATTATCGTTTTGGTTATCATTTCAAAATTAGACTCTGCATATTTTCAATTTGGCTACTCTGCTCCCCTTGCATTAATCCTGTATCTAGGCCCTTATTAATGCTTAGCCTAGGCCTCGATAATGTGGTTGTCCCAGATTGTGAGGATTTGGAGGATCCTGAAGATCATTAGTAGTGAAAGTGGAAGTAATCATCGTGTACAAATTTGCAACATAAGCCATATGTTGTGTGAATAAGACAGGAAGTATTGATTTGGAATGGATACCGTAGTGGTATTAAGACTTGAGTATGGCTTTGATCAACTGGACAGATGTGGACGTCGGGGAACATCTTGGAAACAAATTTGAAAATATGAGGTTCAAAAGCTTTCCAATATTGGTATTGTTTATGGAACCATTTGAAATAATTAATATACCCAGTGGGCATAATGATAAGAACCGGATGATTGTTAACATCTTGAACAAGTGTTTGGTAGGCTTTGATAAGTTTGAGATAACTGTAGAATGATATTTTAGAGGAATTGTACCATTCTTGATAATCAATGAAGATAGCACTTTCATTGTATCTTGGTCCATAGAATGATGTGTAGTAGAGTTCATGATCTCGGAGATAGAACAAAAGAGGTTCATGGGGCTAATTTGTCATTTGAAGGTGATTTTGTGTGGGATAGGAACTGTTGTCATTGTCGAATTGTATGGCTTTGCCTCTGTCCTTATTGTCCATGGTGAGACTTGTATGGAAATGTTTAGATAAGTCAGAAGAAGATGTTTGAATGGAGGATGAAGCTTGAGTATAAGTTAATGGGGGAAATTCTTCAGACTGTAGAATTTGGAATCAGTTTGCAACAGCGATTGAATACTGAGGATGGGTTTGAGTATCATGGGTCATGGGATATTGGTGCGAAATTTGAATCTTTGCTAACTGAAAATAAAATATAATTTTGTCAGAAATGGTAAAATTTGTAGTGAAAATATTGTAAAGGAATTTAACAAAACTGTTGAAAATGTTTTTGAAAATAGCTTACTCCGCATTTAATAGGTTCAGGTTATATGATTTGATATCTGGCGATGCACGTATTGAGTATTCTAAGATTGGTTTGCCAGCAATGTATGGTTTTCCCTAGATCATGATGCTGGCGCATTAATTGATAATATTCATTTAACCATTTTATCTAAAATTTATTGAAATCTGGAGGTGACATAGATATAATATAATTGTGTAACATAATGCTTAATTTTTCTAATCGTCGATTTATTTCTTGCAATTCTCTTTGATCATTATTGAGTCGTTTGATGACTTCAAGCCTTTCTAACTTATACCAATATTTTGGATAGTTACTGCAACACTCGGGATTTCATCCCCTCCGTTAAGCCGATTTATACCGTTATAAATTGAAATAATGTCGACGTAGGCTGCCTGAGTGTTGATTTTATTGAAAGGAATATTATTATTGTCATTGTTAATAGTTTTTTTTTTGGTATTAAAGATTCCCGAATACGACTAGAACGTCGAACCTTGGGAATAATCTTACAATTTATTGAATCGAACCTTAATATAATCAAACGGTGACTAAACAGTCGAAGATTGTATTAACGGTTACGGACTAAGATTTGAAGGTCGAGGATTTAATTTATGGCACAACAGGCGGTTGTTTTTACCGGCGGACAAAAGAAAGAAGAAAAAACAAAAAATATCATAAAATATAAAAAAACTTAAGGGGCCGAAGCCCCCTTTTTTTCGGGGGAGGAGAGAAGCATAGAGAAAAGGGGGTGGTCTTCGACCCCTGCCCCGTGCCACACCCACACACACACGCCGGAGAGGGTGAGGGAGGCCCGGCGGTGTCGCAGGCAACCGACCAACTCACGCCGGCCGTTCCCCTCGCCGGTAGGCGACTAATTTGGGCCACAGAGAGACAGAGGCAGACGTAAGGGAAGACAAAGAGGGTCGGGGTGGGGGAGGTCGTCGTGGGTCTCGGCGGCACCTCCACGACTCGCCGGACACCGGCGACGTGGCAGTAGGCAGAGACGACAGAGACAGAGGCAGCGAGATAGCAAGGTGGCGACCGAGTCCGCATTGAGCCAACCCAAACCGAACCCTAAACGGGTCCTTTAGCTTAGATTCGAGGTGGATTCCCTCTCCCTCTTGTTTATCATTAATTTAAGTGCATGTTTATCATCTATAGCTTGTTCAGGTTGAATTGGAATTAATATTTAGTGATTTGAGGAAACCGTGGCGTGAACTAAACGGTACCTGAACAAGGTTATTGATTAGATACAGTTATCGTTTATATGAAATTTATACATAGTTTATCGAATATATACATGGATAAATTATCGATGCTAAGAAATTACAATGTTCATCGATTATATATGTTTATCATTTCCATAAAGATTATCGATTATATAACGCTCATTGATTATACATGTTTATCGATTATATAACGTTTATCGATTATACGATGATTATTTTTTGTCTAATGTTTATCGATTTTATGAAATTCTTTATTATACATAGTTATCGATTATATGAAGTCTATCGCCTTCATATGTTTATCGATTGTGTGCAGTGTATCGATTATATAGTTTATCGATTACATAGTTCCTCGATTTTATGAAAAATCGACTATATAGTTCATCGATTACATTCTATGAAGTTTATCAATTTATTGGTGATCCATAGATTATATAAAGTGTATTGTGTATATTTATATCGTTCGTCGATTATACGAAGTTTGTAAATTGTATATAGTTTATTGATTATAGTAAAAGTTACTAAATGCTTATGTACATGATTTATGAGTGTTCATAATTGTTTTATCGATCCCCCGTTTTCATCGACAAGGCCTTGGTAACGAAATCAACCGAATGAGTTAGGTGACCAATTCAGAACCTCCATAAAAGTTTACATGTAACTTCAACTTTTATGTTTCAAAGTTCAGTATTTTATTTCTCTGCCAGTAGGCAGAGCATTCAAAGTTCAGTATTTCATTTCTCTGCCAGTAGGCAGAGCATTCAAAGTTCAGTATTTCATTTCTCTGCCAGTAAGCAGAGGATTCAAAGCTCAATATTTCATTTCTCTACCAGTAGGCAGAGCATTCAAACTTTAGGATTTCATTTCTCTGCTAGTAGGCAGAGGATTCAAAGCTCAGTATTTCATTTCCCTGCCAGTGAGCAGTGGATTCAAAGTTCCATATTTCATAATCTTACCAATAGACATAAGTTGAAGTTACATGTTTCATGGCTCTGCTAATATGCAGTAGAGTCATATGTTATAAAGCCCCGCCGACGGCTATAGAAACTCGGTGAAAGGAGGCTCCCAGTTCCTATGATAGTTTATAAAACGTTATACTTTTAATAAACAAGCTTGTGAAGTTCAAAGGTCAGTAAATAGTTTACTAATCACATGACGTAGTTATGGTTATCGTTCCATGTTTTCTCACAAAAATCCATGCTTGCATGTGACCGGCTACTGTGTGGTATAGTAAAATCATCAATTAAGAGATTGTATTGCATTGAACATGATGGTTGTTCCAGTGTCATTGCTAAATTCATATCGTCTACCACTTGATAGCGTCTTTAACGAAATCTCATGATTATGTACGTTGTGCATTATATGAAATCTTCATGATTATGTACGCTTTGCATTATATGAACTAAAATCAGCTTCGCTAATGTATTGAGCATCACGTATAAAGTTTTAGCAATGGAGAAGCCCTTTTGTAACAGATATTTCAGCGAGACTGTTCATGGGCTCAAATCCATTGTTTTATTAAGTTTATGAGTTCATATGAGTGACTTATGGAAAGTTCATCGAGTATAGCTATTCTCAAGTTTAAGTTGTTGGTGCAAATGTTAATTTCTCTCGCATTGTGAGGGGGAAACATATTGTACCATAGGTGAGCTTTTCAAAAGGGGAGAAATTATGAACGACGGTCGTAAGTTATTATTGTACTGAAAATATTGTTTTAGGGGAGGGGGTTATCCACTATGCGATTATCACTCATTCCATCTATCATTGTTGCCCTCCAGGTTTCTGAAGTAAGCTGAAAGGGAGTCATTGCTACCTGGAAGTAAAGTGATGGGCTTATATGTGAACTACAAAGTATTTTATAATGTAATGATTGTAAATTGAGTTCTTGTGTGCTTGGTTTGCATATCATTTAGAGTCGCTCTGTATGGCCGTTTGAGCCACCATCTAAGTTGCCAGGGTTGTACCTTTCATTGTTCTTTTGTTTAAACACTGAACTGCATTGATTATGGTGCTCCGAGTGGGTAGCCCGTAGAGGTGTGAACTCCGGCGAGTGGCCATTGAGTTAGTTTTTATTGTTATTTTCAGTGTAGGGAATTAATTGTAAGGCTTTAAGCCTGGGGAAATGGTCAATTTTCGGGGGAAACTCTGTCCGTTCCATCCCATAATTTAAAAGAAAAATGCTAACACTCCTAGCCTAGGGTTAGGGGTGTTACAGTTACATTGAATTACATCGATTTGTTTTGATATTGAGGTATTTTGTAATAAAGATAAATCGTTTTGATAAACAGGGGTAACAAATTTGAATGATATTATTGTTCCCATAATTTCTGTATGCACACCAAATTAATCGACTTTAAATGGATAAATTTGAGTAACGAAATGAGTTCTAAGAATAAGTTCTTGACTTATATCCCGTACTAAAATGAATGAGTTTTTGAAGCAATATCATTGATTGCATATGTAAGCATTTGATAATTGATACTTAACTTGTAACGCTATACCATTAGCGCTCTAGAGACAGTCTTTTATTTTTTCATAATATATAGAGGGAATTAATCCTTATTTGATACAATTTTGATCTGCACCACTATCCAATAGTGCAATAGTATTTAATCCAAAACTAAGTTTAATTTTAAGAGTAATATGAATATACCATTTTTGAAAATTTATTTGATTAATAGTTGAAACAAACTGTTGATTCGTAGAAATATCTTCTGATTGAATGTTTGAAGAAGAAGGTTTGTTTTCTATTAATGTTAATCTTGTTTCTAATTCAAGATCTTTTGTCTTTAATGAACATAAATGTTTTTGTAAATTTTTAATTTATTCTTTTAAAAGATTAATTTCTTTTTATAAGTCTTGAATATTAACTGCTTTTAAAATATTTGGAATCTCGCGCGTTTCAAATATTTTATTGATACTTACCTTATGAGGAGGTTCTAAAGAATCTTATTTTATTAATATACGTTTGAGTTTTTGTAAATATTCTTTTCTTAATTCTGCATCTTGAATTTGATCAATTAAATCCAGTAAAAATTCTTTTTTATTATTATTAATAGTTATGACATTAATACATTTATAGCATAATCTTGAGAACTTTTTACTAGATGAATATTTGCTTGAATCACTTTCTAATTCATTGATATTATTGTCTTCATAATCTGAGGACGATAATGAATTTTCTGATTGACTAGGAGTATCTTTGAGTTCAAATAATGAAATTAATTTATCTTGAATAGCTGGATGTTCTGCACATATTTCATTTAATTTCTTTTTAACTTTACAGTTTTTTGAATAGTGACCTAGTTTACCAAATTTATAACAAGTATTTGTATTATCGATTTTCGTTTTTGGAGTAGTCTTTTTAGAACTTAATTTTTTGTAATTTGGACTTCTTGTATTATATTGTTTCTTTTTAGTAATTTGAGTTTTTCTTCGTTTTTTGAAAATGGAGCTTATAAATTTGGAAGGCAAAATGTTTCACAAAAAGAACCTAATTCTTTTCGTTTAGCGGCTTTGTCGGTTGAATACCTTACTTGTAGTTTTAATTCATTACATAATGAAATTCCTTCTTTTTTGATAAAACTTAATAATTGACCAAATGTAATTTTTTCAAATGGAATTGGACCTTTACCTATGACTTCGCTTAATTTATTGAA
The DNA here is from genome assembly GCA_017589665.1 of Selenicereus undatus. Taxonomy (NCBI): domain Eukaryota; kingdom Viridiplantae; phylum Streptophyta; class Magnoliopsida; order Caryophyllales; family Cactaceae; genus Selenicereus; species Selenicereus undatus. The sequence continues at coordinate 58,802,331 of JACYFF010031957.1, forward strand.
TATTCTTTGAGAAAATAAAAATAGTAATCCTGAAACAAATTTTTCTTTCCAATAAGGTTGACGACAGTCTTCTCTTTTTAATAGGTATGTTAAAAATGTATCTTTGTGCCAATTGTAATCTTCAAGAGGTTGACATCTTAAATTAGTTAAAAGAATATCTGTTGCAGCATTAATATCTTTTGGACTTCCAAGAAAATTAGTAACTATTGTGTAAATTAATGTTTCTATATTGTCAGGGTGTCCTTGAGAATTTGTGTGAGTTCTAATTTTTTTACATTCATCTTCTTGAATATAATTCTCCCACCAAAGTTTTGAGTATACCGCTGAATCCAGAGGTTAACAAATCAAAAGCTTGTAAATATATTGAACGTTTAGTTGAATAAGTTGTACAAGCAATTAACATTCTTTCGAGTGTTACGAATATTTCATGGTCACTATGACCATCAATATTCCATTCATATATTGAATCACCAGCAAAGCTTTTAGAAATTATTGTTCTAGCACTTTCAAGGTAAAGATCTGGAGGAGTTTGCTTGGAATAATATGGAATTTCTTTTATATATATTTTATTAATATTTTGGATATCATCATATGATTGAGATAAATCTTTTTCTAAAATATTAACTGTATTGTTAGTTGAAGTTTCTGCTTCTTTTAATTTTTCATCTATTTTTGAAATTAAAGGATTACTATTATCTGGTAGTTCTAATTTATTTCAGCGTCTTATTTTGAATAAGGGTTTTGCAATATCATCTAGAAGTTTGGCTTATTCGTTTTATTATCATTAATATCTAAATTTTCTAATTTTTCAGTTAATGAATCAATTTCCTATTTTTTAACAATTGCTTCGATTTGAGTAGAGACCATATTGACTTGTTGAGACACAGTATGTAATACTTGGTTTGTGTAATTATTTTGATGATATACCTTTTTAATATCACTTAAATGTACTTGACTATTTTCTTGATCATTTCTACCTATTTTGAATGGAATGGCTGGATTATGACCTTCAGGAGTACTTAATATAATTTCTTCTAATGGAG
>JACYFF010031957.1:58822923-58841411 GCA_017589665.1 Selenicereus undatus
CTCCATTAGAAGAAATTATATTAAGTACTCCTGAAGGTCATAATCCATCCATTCCATTCAAAATAGGTAGAAATGATCAAGAAAATAGTCAAGTACATTTAAGTGATATTAAAAAGGTATATCATCAAAATAATTACACAAACCAAGTATTACATACTGTGTCTCAATAAGTCAATATGGTCTCTACTCAAATCGAAGCAATTGTTAAAAAATAGGAAATTGATTCATTAACTGAAAAATTAGAAAATTTAGATATTAATGATAATAAAACGAATAAGCCAAACTTCTAGATGATATTGCAAAACCCTTATTCAAAATAAGACGCTGAAATAAATTAGAACTACCAGATAATAGTAATCCTTTAATTTCAAAAATAGATGAAAAATTAAAAGAAGCAGAAACTTCAACTAACAATACAGTTAATATTTTAGAAAAAGATTTATCTCAATCAGATGATGATATCCAAAATATTAATAAAATATATATAAAAGAAATTCCATATTATTCCAAGCAAACTCCTCCAGATCTTTACCTTGAAAGTGCTAGAACAATAATTTCTAAAAGCTTTGCTGGTGATTCAATATATGAATGGAATATTGATGGTCATAGTGACCATAAAATATTCGTAACACTCGAAAGAATGTTAATTGCTTGTACAACTTATTCAACTAAACGTTCAATATATTTACAAGCTTTTGATTTGTTAACCTCTGGATTCAGCGGTATACTCAAAACTTTGGTGGGAGAATTATATTCAAGAAGATGAATGTAAAAAAATTAGAACTCACACAAATTCTCAAGGACACCCTGACAATATAGAAACATTAATTTACACAACAGTTACTAATTTTCTTGGAAGTCCAAAAGATATTAATGCTGCAACAGATATTCTTTTAACTAATTTAAGATGTCAACCTCTTGAAGATTACAATTGGCACAAAGATACATTTTTAACATACCTATTAAAAAGAGAAGACTGTCGTCAACCTTATTGGAAAGAAAAATTTGTTTCAGGATTACTATTTTTATTTTCTCAAAGAATATTCAATAAATTAAGCGAAGTCATAGGTAAAGGTCCAATTCCATTTGAACAAATTACATTTGGTCAATTATTAAGTTTTATCAAAAAAGAAGGAATTTCATTATGTAATGAATTGAATTACAAGCAAGATATTCAACCGACAAAGGCGCTAAATGAAAAGAATTAGGTTCTTTTTGTGAAGCATTTTTCCTTCCAAAGTTAAAAGCTCCATATGTCAAAAAATGAAGAAAAACTCAAATTACTAAAAAGAAACAATATAATACAAGAAGTCCAAATTACAAAAAATTAAGTTCTAAAAAGACTACTTCAAAAACGAAAATCGATAATACAAATACTTGTTATAAATGTGGTAAACTAGGTCGTTATTCAAAAAACTGTAAAGTTAAAAAGAAATTAAATGAAATATGTGTAGAACATGCAGCTATTCAAGATAAATTAATTTCACTATTTGAACTCAAAGATACTCCTAGTCAATCAGAAAATTCATCATCGTCCTCAGATTACGAAGACAACAATATCAATGAATTAGAAAGTGATTCAAGCAAATATTCATCTAGTAAAAAGTCCTCAAGATTATGCTATAAGTGTATTAATGTCATAACAACTAATAATAATGAAAAAGAATTTTTGTTGGATTTAATTGATCAAATGCAAGATGCAGAATTAAGAAAAGAATATTTACAAAAACTCAAAGGTATATTAGTAAAAGAAGATTCTTTAGAACCTCCTCATAAGGTAAGTATCAATAAAATATTTAAAACGCGTGAGATTCCAAATATTTTAAAAGTAGTTAATATTCATGACTTATAGAAAGAAATTAATATTTTAAAAGAACAAATTAAAAATTTACAAAAAGATTTAGGTTCATTACAGACGAAAGACCTTGAATTAGAAACAAGATTAACATTAATAGAAAACAAACCTTCTTCTTTAAACATTCAATCAGAAGATATTTCGTCGGATCAACAGTTTGTTTCAACTGTTAATCAAATAAATTTTCAAAAATGGTATATTCATATTCCTCTTAAAATCAAAAATAGTTTTGAATTAAATACTATTGCACTATTAGATAGTGGTGCAAATCAAAATTGTATAAAAAAAGGATTAATTCCCTCTATCTATTATGAAAAAACAAAAGAACGTCTCAATAGTGCTAATGGTATGGCGTTACAAATTAAATATAAATTATCAAACGCTTACATATGTAATCAAGGGTATTGTTTCAAAAACTCATTTATTTTAGTACGAGATATAGGTCAATAAGTTATTCTTGGAACTCCTTTCATTACTCAAATTTATCCATTTAAAGTAGATCAATTTGGTATACATACAGAAATTATGGGAACATCAATATTATTCAAATTTGTTACCCCTATTTATCAAAACGATTTATTTTTATTACAAAATATCTCAATATCAAAACAAATCAATGTAATTGAATGTAACTATCGAAAATATTAGTATAAATTCGAAAGGCTTGAAGTCATTAGACGACTCAATAATGATCAAAGAGAATTGCAAGAAATAAAGCAATGATTAGAAAAATTAAGCATTATGTTACACAATTATATTATATTTAAGTCACCTCCAGATTTCAGTAAATTTTATACAAAATGGTTAGATAAACATTGTCAATTAATGTGCCAGCGTCATGATCTAGAGAAAACCATAGATCACTGGCAAACCAATCTTAGAATACTCAATACATGCATCGCCAGATATCAAATCATATAACCTGAACCTTTTCAATGCGGAGTAAACTATTTTCAAAAACATTTTCAAAAAGTTTACTAAATTCCTTTGCAATATTTTCACTATGAATTTTACTGTTCTGACAAAATTATATTTTATTTTCAGTCATCAAAGATTCAAATTTCTCAGCAATATCCCATTCCCATCCTCATTATTCAATCCCTATTGCAAATCGTTTCGAAATCCTACAGTCTGAAGAATTTCCTCCATTAACTCCTACTCAAACTTCATCCTCCACTCAAACGCCTTCTTCTGACTTATCAAAACATTTCCACACAAGTCTCACCATGAGCAATAAAGACAAAGGCAAGGCTATACACTTAGTCAATGACTACAATTCCTGTCCCATACAAAATCATCTCCAAATGACAAATTACCCTCATGAACCTCTTTTATTCGATCTCCGTGATCATGAACTCTACTATACATCATTCTATGGACCAAGATACAATAAAAATGCTGTCATCATTGATTATCAAGAATGGTACAATTCCATTGAAATATCATTTTATAGTTATCTCAAACTTATCAAAGCCTACCAAACACGTGTTCAAGATGTTAACAATCATTCGGTTCTTATCATTATGCCCACTGGGTATATTAATTATTTCAAATAGTTCCATAAACAATTCGAATATTGGACAACTTTTAAACCTCATATTTTCAAATTTGTTTCCAAAATATTCCTGGACGTTCACATATGTCCCGTTGATCAAAGCCATACTCAAGTGTTAATACCCTTGCGGTACCCATTCCAAATTGATGCTTCCTGTATTGTTACCATACAATATGGCTCATGTTGTAAATTTCTCCAAGATGATTATTTTCACTTTCGGTACTAAATATCTTCAGGAACCTCCAGATCCATATGAGTAGTCGATTTTCTACTCCTTGTATTCAAAAACAAAAACGATAAAGAGACAAAAGAAAAGAGCTCGCAAAGGTCTTGGCCTTTGGCAAAAGTACGGGCCATTCCACCTTAATAAAGTTTTTATTTTGCAGGTTTCCATTCAAAAGCCCCGGGAGGGATGTCCCATGTGTCCCATCAATTCACATCCCATCAATTCATTAATGCCAACTCATCATGCCCCATGTCCCAATAATTCAACAATTCATTCAATAGCATAACCAGTAGCATGACAAATCAATATTGTGTCCCATCAATTCACATCCCATCAATTCATTAATGCCAACTCATCATGTCCCATGTCCCAATAATTCAACAATTCATTCAATAGCATGACCAGCAGCATGACTCATCAATATGACTGACACATGCTATGACAATGAATTATTGATGCTTCGTGTTGAATTTGGAATGGAGTCATGTCTAAAGTGAAACAGTATTGAGTAATAATGGACTTTGGACTATTGTTAAATTATTGTCCTGAATGAGCTGTCTTGAACAGTGTTCTTGAATTATTGCTCTGATGAGCTGTCTTGAACAGTGTGCTGATAAGCTGTCTTGAAGAATGTTCTTGAATGATTGCTCTAATGAGCTATCTTGAACAGTAGTCTTGAATAATTGCTCTGACAGTGTGTTGGAAAATAACTTGTGTTCTTGTTGAGTCATCCCTTTTGATGTTGACATGCTAATGAGTCACCTTAACTTGCTTTTGAATGCATGAGTCATTTGTCAGTGATGAGTCATAGCATGTGATGAGTGCTTTGAATGCATGCGTACAATAGCTGATGAGTCATGATACATTCCGTGTTGAATGAATTGAGTGCTAAACAAGTGATATAATGGTCATAGCGTGTGCCAGTCATATTGATGAGTCATGCTGCTGGACATTTGTGATGGCATTAATGAATTGATGGGTCAGTCATATTGATTAGTCATGCTGCTGGTCATGCTAGTCATAATTTCATTGAATGAATTGTTGAATTGTTGGATTTTTGTAATGGCATGCAATGAATCCTGGACATCCCTCCCAGGGCTTTTGAATGGAAACCTACAAAAATAAAAACTTTGTTAAGGTGAAATGGCCCTTACTTTTGCCAAAGGTCAAGACCTTTGCGAGCTTTTTTGCTGTTCTTTCTTTTTTGGTTTTCACTTTTTGAATAAAATGAGTAGAAAATCTACTCAAAACTCATAAGGATCTTGAGCACATGGACCATCCCATACGTCATAATTGGAATGAGTTGAAGATGAGGATGAATTCGATGAAGTTGCTTTGGATAGTAATAACAACTGTTTTTGCTTTTTGAGTAATTTAATCTCCTTTTTTAGTAATTGGAGTTCATCAAGCTCATTTGAAGCAGTAGCTTTACCTTTATTTTTTGAGGATCCTTCTTGTTGCTTTTGTGGAGTTGATGGTGTTGCTGAAACAACTTGTTGTGTTGTATGTAACATTTTTGCTTGGACAATATCTAAGCAACAAAACTTATTAATTGCAAATTTTTCCCACCATTTGATTTTGTATTCTCTAACGAGAGAGAATGATGCTAGTGGTGGATAATATGGGATAATACAGAAAGACCAACAAAAAATCCATGGAATACCAAATTTCTTGTGGAATAGGATTTCTATGAGATCTGGGGAATTTGTGGCGAATTTGGAATAAAATTGGAATGATTTTTTGACTTCTTCTGGCCATATGTTTTGAAGACTACCATAGACAGTCCACCATTCATAAAACCATAATGAAAATGCAATATCAGGTCTTGTATCAAAACTGATGAACCAGGAATGATTGAATGGTCTGTAGAGAAATGTTTCATACCGAGCATTCTGATAATCAATATAATGATATCCTGAAGGATTGAATGAAACAGAAAAGGATTTGGCGGTGTATGTAGTAGACCAATCTTTTCCTGTAAGAACTTTGAGGATTCAACATTTTGAATAGGCGATAAAATTTGGATTTTGTTTGTCTGGAATATTTTTAATTTCTACAGATTTGGAATCGACAAGGATAAGTTCATAAAATTGTCGTGTTTTTAATGGGGAGTCTAGAATATAGTAACAGTCTGGAAGAAAAGTGGTTTTGACAAATTTATTGAGTTCAAGAAGAGATTGAGGTTCACGGTATTTAGTATAGGCGACATGATTGCGTAATTTTTTGGTGAAATATTTTGATAAGTCTAAAGAAGATGTTTGAGTAGAGGATGAAGGTTGTTTAATTGAGGCTTGAGCATAGGTTAATGGAGGAAATTCTTCAGATGGTAGGGTCTGGAATTGGTTTGTAACAGGGATTGAATATTGAGGATGGGTTTGAGTATTAGGTGTCATAGCATATTGCTGAGGAGTTTGAATCTTTCTTTCTTTCTTAGTATCTTGGTTCACGTTGATGGCTGAAAATGAAATATTGTTGTCAGAAATGGTAAAACTCATAGGGAAAATATTGTAAAGGAATTTTATAAAATTTTTGAAAACCGTTTGAAAATATTTTACTCTGCATTGAATAGGTTTAGGCTCTAGGATTTGAGATTTGTATGAGGCTATGATAATCGAGACAAAAGTCTTAAGATGATTAGTCTCGGGATAATCAAGTAGACTAAAGACAATAATCAATACTTTTGTTTTTTCATAATATAAAGAGGGAATTAATCCTTTTTTTATATAATTTTGATCTACACCACTATCTAACAATGCAATAGTATTTAATTCAAAATTATCTTTGATATGAATATACCATCTTTGAAAATTTATTTGATTAATAGTTGAAACAAGTTGTTGATCCGTAGAGACATCTTTTGATTGAATATTTGAAGAAGAGGTTTTGTTTTCTATTAATGTTAATCTTATTTCTAATTCAAGATCTTTTGTATATAATGAACACAAATCTTTTTTGTAAATTTTTAATTTGTTCCTTTAAAATATTAATTTCTTTCTGTAAGTCTTGAATATTGACTGTTTTTAAAATATTTGAAATCTCTCGTGTTTTGAATATTTTATTGATACTTACCTTATGAGGAGGTTTTAAAGAATCTTCTTTTATTAATATACCTTTGAGTTTTTGTAAATACTCTTTTCATAATTCTGCATCTTGAATTTGATCAATTAAATCCAATAAATATTCTTTTTCATTATTATTAGTAGTTATGACATTAACACACTTATAGCATAATCTTAAAGACTCATTACCTGATGAATATTTGCTTGAATCACTTTCTAATTCATTGATATTATTTTCTTCATAATATGAGGACAATGATGAATTTTCTGATTGACTAGGAGTATCTTTGAGTTTAAATAATGAAATTAATTTATCTTGAATAGCTGGATGTTCTGCACATATTTCATTTAATTTCTTGTTTATTTTACAATTTTTTGCGTAATGTCCTAGTTTGCCACATTTATAACAAGTATTTGTATTATCGATTTTCGTTTTTGGAGTAGGCGTGTTAGGACTTAATTTTTTGTAATTTGGACTTCTTGTATTATATTGTTTCCTTTTATTAATTTGAGTTTTTCTTCGTTTTTTGACAGAGAGAGCTTCTAACTTTGGAAGGCAAAATGCTTCACTAAAAGTACCTAATTCTTTTCGTTTAGCAGCTTTGTCTATTGAATATCTTGCTTGTAATTTTAATTCAGTGCATAATGAAATTTTTTCTTTTTTGATAAAACTTAATAATTGACCAAACCTAATTTGTTCAAATGGAATTGGTCCTTTACCTATAACTTCACTTAACTTATTGAATATTCTTTGAGAAAATAAAGATGGTAATCCTGAAACAAATTTTTCTTTCCAATAAGGTTAACGACAATCTTCCCTTTTTAATAGATATGTTAAAAATGTATCTTTGTACCAATTGTAATCTTCGAGGGTTGGGCATCTTATATTTGTTAAAAGAACATCTGTTGCAGCATTAATATCTTTTGGACTTCCAAGAAAATTAGTAACTATTGTGTAAATTAATGTTTCTATATTGTCAGGGTGTCCTTGAGAATTTGTGTGAGTTCTAATTTTGTTACGTTCATCTTCTTGAATATAATTCTCCCACCAATTTTTGAGTATACCAGTGAATCCAGAGGTTAATAAATCAAAAGCTTGCAAATCTGTTACACTTTTAGTTGAATAAGTTATATAAGCAATTAACATTCTTTGGAGTGTTACGAATATTTCATGGTCACTACAACCATCAATATTCCATTCATATATTGAATCACCAGCAAAGTTTTCAGTAATTATTGTTCTAGCACTTTCAAGGTAAAGATCTGGAGGAGTTTCCTTGGAATAATATGGAAATTCTTTTTTATATATTTTGTTAATATTTTGGACATCATCATCTGATTGAGATAAATCTTTTTCTAAAATATTAACTATATTATTGGTTGAAGTTTCTGCTTCTTTTAATTTTTTTATCTATTTTTGAAATTAAAGGAGTACTATTATCTGGTAGTTCTAATTTATTTGAGCGTCTTATTTTGAATAAGGGTTTTGCAATATCATCTACGAAGTTTGGCTTATTCTTTGACAAGGAATGGGTCTGGAAGATTATTATCAGAGGTAAATATAGCCCACCAAATGAAGAATGGGACATTTACTTTATGTCTTTCTATAAATGAATACCACTTTTGTCTAATGAATGATTGAGCATTTAAATCAAAGTGTGAAATGAACCATTCTCTTTTAACTTTATTCTCTATTGAATTTAAACTTTGTCGTAAGTAATCTTTATTGATTTCAAAGGGACTTGAAATGACATTGATTGAAGAAAATGATGGGGTTTGCATAGTTGAGTATGTTGGTGAACTTATTGAAGAAGTAGGTTCATCTATTAGTTTAGCTATTGGAGCTTTATAAAAAAAATTTTGAGTATCTTCTACTTGATTATATTTTAAATAATCATAATTAGATGACCTACAAGGTATTGAATATGAAGTTCGAGGGAGTTTATATTTTCTAAAACTCTTGAACTTTTTTCTTTACTTGAATTAAATCTTATTAGTACTCTACCATCAGGCTCTTCTATTATTTATTGAATATTCTTTTCAGCAATATTTCTTTGTGGTATAGTATTTTGAATAATAAATTCTTGAGGAATTTTCTAATTAGCATAACTAATTTGACAACTAACTTCCATGCTATTAACCACATTTGAGCTTTGACTACTACCTAAACTAACACGATCTCTGTAACGCCCCAATGATACATAAATCATATAGCTGCATTTACCTACCTAAGCTCAACACCAAGGAATCAATGGACGGGCGTTACCGTTGTCCGCAAGGACAAGCCTTCGCTTGAATATGAAATTTTAGCCATAAAATCAAAGTTTATCCTCAAAGGGGCAATCACATCCATTCAAACCATTTAAGTACATACAGGAATGATGCGAACTTCCCAGGGTTACATCAACATACATAACTCCGTATAATAATACAGTTGTAACACCAAAATACATATTGCAGTTCAAATATACAGCTGGGACACCAAAATGCACCACAATAAGGCATGAAAGCATCTTAGCCCTTCTATCCGCCAATTACATGGACGGTCCTAACTTATTTCTCACCTTCAGCTTCCCTGCCCGCCTGAGACCCATTTACCGAACACCTTCCTAAAGCAAAACATAAAAACATTTCGAACTGTGAGCCAAAGCTCAGTACATGCATCCCTGGACTGATAAAGATTCATTGACAAAGAAATTATGAGGGCCCGTTTTGCAATTCATTTTGATTTTAAAACAGGGAATGTGATGTATATAAAACTAAGTTGCCATTTATTATCTATTAGTGGACCCCTTAGTAACTGTTAGGATCCATGTATAAGTGTACACCTGCCAAGCCGACCAGAAGACCTGACCTGAAGCCGCGCGGGTAACTGGAGGGCAATGCCCTATAACTGATAACTGATGGGGTCACTAATTATGTGATAAATCACTGATTCAATTGGTTCATTGATGCACTTACCAAAACATTATAATTTTGACAAATAAGTGCTGATTTCTAAAGATACAGTCAATGAACGTACCTGGGTTTTTTTAAAAGCTAGATCACAGAGTAAATAGATGCACTAAAACGGAGAGAATAGAATGAGTGTTTAGGCCTTGATTATGTTCAAAAATCATTATAGGCATATGAGGTTAGAAATGAACTTATTTTCATCATGAATACATTTACATAAAATTATCACAATGGATAACTTTAAATAAAAGAAAAGGCTTATAAAGAATTTGTGCGAACCAGTTAATAGATTAAACTTATAAAGTTAAATAAAGTATAGAAATGCTAAGGCACGGTAGCGAGTTTAGGGGGGGTAAGGGGTTATGACGAGGGTATGGAATGAGTAATCCACAACTTATACTCCCGACTTCAAAATGAGACGTAAGACCCCAATATAAATAGCTTAGGAAGTACCCTAAAACTTTCATTTAGGACATGAAACATGATTCACGTGACAGGTTCCCTAAAATGGGGTTAGAACACCAACATGTCAGGTTTCAGTGCTAAAAAATCCATTCTGCCTAGGTTCAATAAAATTGCCATAACTTCCTCCACAGACCTCGAATTAAGGTGATTCAAGAGTAATTTTAAAGCTAACATCCAGATCTATCTACCAACCAAAAATCAGAATTTTTGGTCTGACCAATTATTACCAGTTTTGTTCCAAAGTTCGTCCTATTTTTCTAAAAATTCCAGCAGCACTGCTTTAGTTTGTTCCTTCGTTTTTTTACACCAAACCTCAACTCAAACTCTTTCTTAAGAGTGTATAAACACACTTTCGTACATCCCAACCTCATACAACAACACCATACATAATTCCTCTTCATATTCATATCAAATAAAACTCCTTTTCTAGTCACATAATCCCACACACCTCAAATTTAACATTAGTTGGTCCAAATCTTGCATTTTGGATAAACCCTAGCTTTGGGTCACTTTGAACTCACTCCCAACTTTTCCAAAACATCATAAACAACATTAAAACTTCAATATATCAAGAGATAAGCAAAGACAAGGAGAAAACATGCAATAAACATCACTTAAACAAGAAGCTTTGCATGACCAAGATGAAACCCTAACCCTAGCCTCATCCAATTTCAACTCCACCATAATCCATCAACAAAATGATTCTTAATACCATAAAAACAAAATAATCCATCACTAAAACAACCAAAATAAGAAACGATAACCAACAAGATCAAGAATCAAAAACAAAAATCAGTATAGGGGTGAAAATAACACTCACTTTGGGCTTGGAAAGAGGTGGATATGATTCTTGATGCTTGTGGAAGTGAAAGAGGTGTTTGGGGGTGGTGAGTGGGGGATGTTTTGAGGGGTTTTTGTGGTTGAAAGGTGGCTGGGAGGGGGGTGGGCTGCTGCTGATGCCGAGTAGAGAGAGAAGGAGGACACCGAAGAGAGAGAAAGTCTCTTGAAAACTTGGTGCAAAATGAAGATAAAATGAAAATTTTTACAATTTATACCACATTTACTTGGTTGCAAATACAAGTAGAAAAGTCAAAATTGTCAAGCTTGATTAAGGCTTAATTAAGAGGGTTTAGCTAAACAAATAAAGATCAAGTCTTGTTGCGTCGCAAACGGCCCTAAACGGGCTCGGGTTTAGCGAAAAAACTGAAACCGAGTGCGTTTGCGAAATTTTATTTTTATTATTATTATTTTCCAAAGTTTGAGATAAATGGTTGTGGTGCCTTGAAAAAGAATTCTAAACATTAAATTCATAATTATCAAGGCCTAACTCGATTTTCAAATTCGAGTAAAACAAAACCCCGAATTGCTACGTGAGGGCCTATCTGGAATGTCCATTGGAATCACAAAAGAAATGAGGTAACTGAAATGATATTAATCCCACGGATTAATGAAATGAAATTAATAAGCATAATTTAGGGTCGGACTATTCAGTCTTCCCCCCTTAAGAAGTTTCGTTCGCGAAACTGATGAACTTAACCATAACAAACAGGGTTACCTCGAATAAATCTGGGTATTTGGCTTTCATTGCCTCCTCGGTCTCCCAAGTAACTTCTTTGGAGGTATGATTCATCCAGAGTACTTTAACCAATGGTATCTGCTTGTTGTGCAACTGTTTGATCCTGCGATCTAGTATTTGAATAGGATGCTCTTCATATACTAGATCTTCAGCGATATCGATAGGTTCAGATACAATGGTATGGTTTGGATCTGGAATATATTTTCGAAGCTGAGAGATATGAAACACGTTATGCACATGCTCAAGTTCGATAGGCAACTCTAGGCGATAAGCCAGAGGATTCAACCTTTCAATGATTTCATAAGGTCCAATGTACCTTGGACTCAATTTGCCCCGTACTCCGAACCTCTTCACACCTTTAGTTGGTGAAACTTTTAGAAAAACTTTATCACCGACTTGAAACTCTAGAGGCCTTCTTTTTTTGTCTGCATAACTTTTCTGTCGACTTTGGGCAACCCTGATATGCTCCTGAATCTTTCTTATTGTCTCAGTGGTCTCTTGAATCATTTCAGGACCTATAATCAGTGCCTTATCCAAATCACTCCAGCACAACAGGGTTCTACATTTTCTCCCCTGCAGAGCCTCAAATGGGGCCATTTTGATGGTGGATTGATAACTGTTGTTATAAGAAAATTCCACCAAAGGTAAATCATCTTCCCATTTCCCTTGGAACTCCAATACAGAAGGTCTCAGCATGTCCTCCAAAATTTGATTCACCCTTTCAGTTTGTCCATCTGTCTCTGGGTAATAGGAGCTACTGAAGTTTAGTCTGGTCCCAAAGGCCTTTTGAAGTGCTTGCCAGAAGTGCGCTTGGAATCGTTGATCCCTATCTAGGACTATGTCTAGAGGGATCCCATGTAGACGGACTATCTCCTTAACATACAATTGGGCTAGTCTTTCTATTCCCCAAGTATCCTTAATTGGCAGGAAATGAGCCGACTTCGTGAGTCGATCAACTATTACCTATATAGCATTCTTCTTTGAGGCAGAAAGAGGTAAACCCATAACAAAGTCCATTGAGATTGAATCCCACTTCCAAGTGGGAATTTCTAAGGGTCGTAGTTCACCCACAGGGTGCTGATGCTTTGCTTTAACTTTCTGGCAGATTAAACACTTGTTCACACATTCTGCAACATCTTTCTTCATATTATTCCACCAAAAATATTGTCTCAGATCTCTGTACATCTTTGTGCCTCCTGGATGCACTGAATAACGAGTATTGTGAGCCTCTTCCAAGATTTGCTTTCTTACTTCCCCATTTTTGGGCACACATAGGCGATTCTGGAATCGCAAAGTCCCATCATTGTGTATTATAAAACCCGGAGACTTCCCTTTTTCTAAATTTTGCTTTATGCTTTGGAGTTAGGCATCACTTTCCTAAATCAGTCGAATTTCTTCCCCCAGGGAAGAATGAACAGTAAGTGTTGATAATTGAGCATTCGTTCGCCCGTGAAATACTAGTTGAATTCCAAAGTCCTCAAGTTCTCTCAAGAGGTGCATTTGAGTAATCACCACAGTGTTTGAGCTATGTTGCGCCTTCCTACTTAAGGCATCCGCCACCACATTTACTTTACCAAGGTGGTATTAAACCTGCAAATCATAATCTTTAAGCAACTCAAGCCAACGTCGTTGCCTCAAGTTGAGCTCCTCCCGGGTGAAGATATACTTTAGACTTTGATGATCAGTATAGATCTTGCACGATACCCCATATAAATAATGTCTACAGATTTTCAGTGCAAAGACCATGGCTGCTAATTCCAGGTCATGGGTAGGGTAGTTTTTCTCGTACGGCTTGAGTTGTCGAGAAGCATAAGCCACTACTTTGTCCTCTTGCATCAGTACGCACCCTAGACCGTTCTTCAATGCATCACTATAAACTGTATACTCCTTCCCTTCCATTGGTAACGTGAGAATTGAGGTGGTAGTTAGTCGCTGCCTTAGCTCTTGGAAAGCTTTCTCACATCCTTCAGTCCACTCGAACTTATTCACCTTCTTCAATAGATTGGTCAGTGGTGAAGCAATTTTCGAAAGGTCCTGGACGAACCTTCGATAATAACCTGCTAAACCCAGAAAACTTCTAATTTCAGTGACATTGGTAGGCCTTGGCCATTCTATGATTGCTTTCACCTTTTGTCAACTTTAATTCCTTCTTTGGTAATCACATGCCCCAAAAATACCACTTCCTCCAGCCAAAATTCACATTGCTTTAATTTTCCATAGAGTTTATGCTCCCTCAAGGTTTGCAGTACTGTTCGTAATTGGTCAGCATGTCCCTCCTTGTCCTTAGAATAGATAAGGATGCCATCTAAAAATACCACCACAAACTTATCTAACTAGGGTTTGAAAACCCTGTTCATAAGGTCCATGAAGGCTGTAGGGGCATTAGTGAGACCAAAAGGCATCACTGTGAATTCGTAGTGACCATACCTGGTTCGAAATGTTGTCTTAGGAATGTCATCAGGTTTAATCCTAAGTTGATGGTACCTTGACCTCAAATCAATCTTAGAGAACACTCCTGCTCCTTGTAATTGATCAAATAAATCATCTATTCATGGCAGAGGATATTTGTTCTTAATGGTAATCTTGTTCAACTCCCTATAATCAATACATAGCCTTAAGGTTCCATCCTTCTTATGCACAAACAGCACTGGAGCACCCCATGGTGACACATTAGGCCTAATAAAGCCCTTCTGTAACAGCTCATCCAGCTGAATCTTTAGTTCCTTAAGCTCCGTTGGGGCCATACAATATGGGGCTTTCGAAATAGGCCTAATAAATCAATTTCCCTCTGCGTGGGTAGTTCTGGTAACTCCTCAGGGAAAACATCTTCAAATTCACAAACCACAGGAATATTCTCTACTTCTTCTTCTTTTGTTTGGGTGCTGATAGCATAACACCAATATCCAATACACCCCTGATATAACAGCTTACTTGCTTTCATAGCAGAAATCAAGGGATAAGAGTTTGCCTCTCTCTGCCCATAAAAACACACTTTTCTCCCTTTTTCATTTTTCAGGACAACCTTAAGATGTTCACAGTCGATTTGGGTGCCATAAGAATGCAACCAATTCATCCCCAAAATGATATCAAAATCGGACAAATCAAATTGAATCAAATCCACAGGGAAGGTGGTTTCACCAATGGTGATGGGGACAAGTTCATAAGAGATGGGGCACTCAATCACAGAATTATTAGGTAGCTTAATTCTATAATTGGTTTCCATCCTCCTGTTCTCAAGGCTAAATTGTTTAGCACATCGGGTAGATATAAACGAATGAGTGGCACCCGAATGATATAATACGCAAAATGGCTTTGAATTTAAAAAGAGAGTTCCAGTGACTACCGTACCAGAGGTAGCAGCTTCCTTTTTGTTCATCACAAATGCCCTTCCTGCAACTGCAGGCCTTGAAGGTGGAGGTCCCTGGCGGAGCGGGGCCATGGGTTTCACTGCGCCCTTGTCTACAGCTTTTAGTCGTCAGGGGCATGCAGCGATAAGATGTTCAGGACTTCCACACCACATGCATTTGTTGGTGCCAACACGGCGTTCAGGAGTGGTATGATTTGTTCTTCCAAATTTCGCATAAGGTGCTGTTGAGCCTGCAGGGTGGCTCTTAGAGGGAACAGGAGTAGGTTTCTTCTGGTTCTACTGGTTCTAGCTCACACTCTCACTTGGAGTCCCCCGCTCAAACCCCTTTCTCTTGTGGTTGATTGGATTCAGTGTCCTCAACTCCATCTTCACTCTTTCCACTTCGGCTACTCGCTCATATAGTTCTTGATAAGTCAGCATTGGTTGTCCAGCTAACTGATTTTGAATATAGAAGGCCAAACCTTCCTCAAATCTTCTCATCTTTAACCTTTCAGATGACACAAATTCAGGGAAAAACCTAGACAGTTCGATGAACTTACTAGCATACTGCATCACCGACATGCTACCGCTCATTTTTAATTCCATAAATTCTTTCTCCTTTTGCCTTTGCACCATAGCTGGGTAAAATTTCTCCCTTAACTCTGCTAAGAATTTATTCCAGGTGAATTCAGGCCCTTCGAGCTTATCCTTCACTATATTCCACCAAATGTCAGCTTCACCGGACAAATAATATGTCCCAATGTTCATTTTCTTTTCCTTTGGTACCTCAACTATTGTAAAAATTTTCTCCATTCCTCCAATACCACTGGATCATAAGATCCGTTGTAAACTTTAGGGTTGCGCCGTGCTACCCTATCTGCCGATTTATCCTCCTTGGGAGGGGTTTCAGTAGGCACCTGGGGAATCCGCTCCATCAATTCAGCAACTAAGGTTGGCCAGTAACTCGGGTTGCCTAAGTTGCTAGCTAACTCAGAGAGCGACGGTGGCATGTCACCATGTGGTGGCCCCTGACACGAGGCTTGATCACTCGATCCCTGGCCTTGCTCCGAATTGTCCTCCACATGCACCTCATTGTCGTTTTGCACTGACTGGGACATTCTGATCAGACATTAAATAAAACAATTCAGACACTGGGACCCCAGACATGTAAGATAAACATGCCCAATAAATAGGTAGGAGATGGCTCAAAGAACATTTCATAACTCAAGGCGCCATCATTTCATTTCATAACTGCTTACTTACATACATAGTTGCTGATTTATATACATGAACAACAAAGGCAGACAACACCTAGCTGAATAAGCAAGCCTAGTTCTGACTCCTAAACACTAAGCACTAAATAGCCCCTACGCACTAGATCCGTCACATGACCAAAAAGAGTTACGGATCATGTTGTCATGGTCGGAGATGATTGGACAAACTCTATACAATGTCAGATGCCACACAAAATATAACCATCTAATCCAAGCATACCATATCTACATACAGGGCTCAAAATGGAAATCGCTACACCGACCCTTAGAACCACCTAATGATCCCTAGATGGATAATAATCTGGGTCAGATTCATCATCAGGCTCTTCACCTCAGTCAAAACTGCTCGTGGATGCCTCTGACTCTTGATCATCAACTGCCTGTTGAACTTGTGGCTCATGTTCCTCCTCTAAATCCACCATCAACTCGTTCGCCTCTTGTTCCCCTTGTTGCTCCATCCCCATCTCATTACTATCTTGATCCCCCTCGAGATCATCCTCCTCTGGATCATCCTCCTCTGGATCGTCCTCCTCCCCCTGGTGGTCCTCATCTCCAGAACTAGAACTAATCACCACTAAGTCTGGGGTGTCAGGGATGTCTATCACCACGTAGTCCTCCTCAGGGCTCTCAGGCATTAGTGGGCTGCCTGGTGCGGGTGGGCTGGGTGGCTCTTGTGCTGGTGCTGGGGCTACAGGAGGGGGATGGACCTGATGGAGGGGAAAGACGTGTTGAAGAGTTTCCATAGTAATTCCCCTTAATTGAAATTCCTCTCTCAACAATAATTCCGAAGTGAGAGTCATCCAAGCCCCCTGGGCCTAAAACCTAGGCCCGTCTAAGCCTTGGTTCCCTGTCATCATAAAGTCGTAATAACGATGCCTGAACTCCACCCACGGCCCAATCGGGGGTAAGGACCCCAGCAGTCTCTACGCACGGACCGTAGTACTGTGGAACTCGGAGTACGGGTCCTATGCGTGTGCCTCCATACTAATATGGAGCAACGCAATGTGAGCTATCATTGATCCACCCGGCAACATGTTAACACCATAGGGATCCATCTACTAAAGAAAACACATATGTGAGAGGCAGACATAACCATAGCCATCCATAAATAAGGAACATGCAAATAAAAGCATCTTGCATTCTCCTAATATCGCCCTAGCAATATACGCTAGCCCCTCCTAACAACCACTCTCACCCTATAGTTTCTAGCTCTACCTTCCTCAAGAAAATCTCAACCTGGCTCTGATACCAAATCTGTAATGCCCCAATAATACATAAATCATATAGCTGCATTGACCGACCTAAGCTTAACACCAAGGAATCAATGAACGGGTGTTACCGTCGTCTGCAAGTACAAGGCTTCGCTTGAATATGAAATTTTAGCCATAAAATCAAAGTTTATCCTCAAAGGGGCAATCACGTCCATTCAAACCATTTAAGTACATACAGGAATGATGCTAACTTCCTAGGGTCACATCAACATACATAACTCCATATAATAATACAGTTGTAACACCAAAATACATATTGTAGTTCAAATATACAGCTGGGACACCAAAATGCACCACAATAAGGCATGAAAGCATCTTAGCCATTCTATCCGCCAATTACATGGACGGTCCTGACTTATTTCTCACCTTCAGCTTCCCTGCCCGCCTGAGACCCATTTACCGAACACCTTCCTAAAGCAAAACATAAAAACATTTTGAACTGTGAGCCAAAGCTCAGTACATGCATCCCTGTACTAATAAAGATTCATTGACAAAGAAATTATGAGGGCCCGCTTTGCAATTCATTTTGATTTTAAAACAGGGAATGTGATGTATATAAAACTAAGTTGCCATTTATTATCTGTTAGTGGACCCCTTAGTAACTGTTAGGATCTATGTATAAGTGTACACCTGCCAAGCCGACCGGAAGACCTGACCTGAAGCCGCGTGGGTAACTGGAGGGCAATGCTCTATAACTGATAACTGATGGGGTCACTAATTATGTGATAAATCACTCATTCAATTGGTTCATTGATGTACTTACCAAAACATTTTAATTTCGACAAATACATGCTGATTTCTAAAGATACAGTCAATGAACGTACCTGGGTTTTTTTAAAAGGTAGATCACAGAGTAAAGAGATGCACTAAAACGGAGAGAATAGAATGAGTGTTTAGGCCTTGATT
>JACYFF010031957.1:58871411-58898979 GCA_017589665.1 Selenicereus undatus
TATATATGTGTGTGTGTGTGTGTGTGTGTGTGTGTATATATATATATATATATATATATATATATATATATATATATATGATCCATGCTGACTATTAATACTCTTTCATTGAAACCTTTGGACTCTCAATGTTTTTCTCGAATTTGGTCCAAAAAGGTGAAAAAACACCTGAGCCTGAAACTTGCAGACACGTACATACGCTCATTAAGAACGAAGCTGAGGCCAAATCATCCTTGCCCCTGCACGTTTAGAACTTTGAGGATTTTATAACTCCTAGCCTATGTGATGGGAGATTTGCTTCTTTTGGTTTCATGTGTGACATGCAATTCTAGCTTATAATCATTTGGAAAAAAGTAACACTCCAATCACAAAAGTCAAATTCAAGTATTGGGCAAGAATGAAATGTGAGAAATTAAATGTTTAATTAACCAACATTGCTTATGGAGAAGAAGTGGGTGTCTGATATAAACAAATACACTGACATTTCAAAAAAAGCTTGTCTTCATCTCTAACTTTGTCTTTTATAACTGTTTGGGTGGCATGAGTAGGTGGGTTCTGAAATTATGGGGTGAATTTAAAAATGGATGACGAAGCAATTTGAAATGGAATTGGAGCATTCTTTGGGAAACTAGCAATAACAAAGGTTGTTGAAAGGGAAAATTTGATTTATTCGCGGGTGATGGACGATTGTTTAGAAAGAGGGGTTGGGATAAGGGCCCCCCAAAAAAAACAGAGGGGCCGGGGAAGGAAAGCACACATTTTTTGATGGGTGGAGCGCTTTCAAAAGTAAGTTCAGTAATCGAGATTAACATATGATTTATGGAGGTGATGAAAAAATAAATTACCTTTTGAATTAACTAATGACAATTTTAGGATAATCGCATACGAAAATCTTGGATAGTTGAGGCCCACAAGGATTGTGGGCAGAGCGGGCCATACTTTTTTTTGTTGTAATCTTATCTTGAATTTACGGTGTATAGCACATTATCTTTAGCTAGCTTATCATGCACTTTAAATTCTAAAACTCCTACAATGTTTTTGTGAAATTCTTGCAGAAAATTATAGAATTTTTCATTTCTCATCTATCACCGCCACATCAATTTGCACTTCAAATTGACTTGTTAGCTTCAAGATTTTGCTATGTGTCCCCTAGAGTATAAGGTCCGAGAAAATTTAGTAAAGATTAATTATTCAAGTTAGTTAGTTTAGCTAGTTTTATTATATTAATTATGTGTGCTAGATGAAGGTGGGTAATTTAAGCATGTTGACTTTTGTGGGTTCTTGTGTGATTAAATGTGGTAATTTAGGTGAGTTAATTTTTAGATTTTTTTTTGAATTATTGAGTGATTGTGTGGAATTAGTGGAAAATGGATATAATAGTTGATGCTAGGTTAAGTAAATAGAGCTAGCTATCATGTCGTTTAGCGATCGATATCTTTTAAGTGAGTTAGAAAAAAAAAGAGAAAATTAACGAAAAAAAAGAGAAAATTAACGCAAAAAAATAGTAGAGAATATGCGTTTCCTTTGGTTGAAGCCATGACTAGACCTGGCAAATGGGTCATTCGGTTCGGGTACGGATCGGGTCAGGTTCGGGTTGGGTCATGTTCAGGTTAAGTGAAATTTCGAGTCATTTCGACTTGGGTCGGCTCTGGTCGATTTCGGGTCAACCAATTTTTGATCGAATACATTAGTCGTGCCAAAACAAGCAACATTGTAGAAAATTTCGGGTCGGGTATAGTTTGGTTCATGTCAATTCAGGGTTTCGGGTCCACTTTGGGTTGAGCATGTTCTGGGTGTCGGGTCGGGTATGGGCCCTGGTCGTTCGGTTCGGGTTTCGAGTCTTAGGTCAGTTTTGCCAGGTCTAGCCATGACATAGCAAACAAGCCACAAGCTCAAAAGCTTCTCTATGGCAAGACTTATTCTTAGCCACTCGCTCTCTCATTTATACAACCCACACCATTACCACCGAGCTAGAGAGAGAGTAAAATCAAGAGAGGGAGAGCAATTACAAAGAAGAGAAGAAGAAGAGAGATGAAGCAGGCGCAGGAGGGGGCCCCAAAGTAGAGCAGCATGAGAAGAGGAAGAAAGAGACTAGGAACTCGTCAATTTCACCAATCTATAAATTAGGTCGAATAGCTTGGAATTAAGGTGGATAATTCTGCATTTTCAACGTGTTACTAATTTCAATTGGTTTCAACCCAGAGATGGAGTTTGATTAGCCATAGCAAGGTTAGGGTTTAATATGTGAAAATTTGCAATTGATTGAGAAAAGGAGGGTGGAATGGATCTATGGAGACATATGATGAGTTGAGATGAAATGATAGTTGTGTGAATAGTTATTGGTAATTGATTTTCATTTTCTTGTGCGGTGCTAAATGAGGGAGACAAGGGACGCGAAATTATAACTTGTCATTGCTATATGATTCATTGTTGCTCTTTCCATTTTATTTGTTGTGATATGAATTTTCTCTATGTATTCAATTGAGTTGGCTAGTTAGGAGTACCTTGAACATGAATTGCCGACCAATTGGAATAATATTGTTCGATGACAATTTAAGCACGGGGATGTTGCTGTTCAAAAGCATAACTGAAGAGGGTAAGAATGAGGCTGGTGCCTAGTTCAGTGTACCAGCCTATGATTGGGTGTGTGAACCGAACAACAGCTGAACCTCGTTCAGCTCTAGTCTTGTTTCTGTCCTCTTTCTTATGAAGGTGCGATTTGTTGCTTTGTGTTGGACACATGAATGAAACTTGTTGAATTAGGCTAGTTGAAACATAGGATATTATTTGGTCAAACCCTTCATCCAAAAGTGACCTTGAATCTAAATTATGCAAATTGCTATCATCATGCTTGAATCATGCTTGCAGGTCTAGTTAAATTGGTTCCCTCTAGAACCCATTGAACAAGTCCTTTTGAAACAATGTGTGTTTTACATTGAGTGAATTCGAAAGTGAGCTCAGAAAAGTCCCTTATACCAAAAGAATAATTTGTCTTTGTAGTCAATCCCTTAAGCTTAGAAGCAACTTAAGTGCATTTAATAGCTTGAATTGAATTTAACAGTTTGCTCTGACAGAGCATGTTTGTGATTGGCTTTTCTTTCCAATTCGAGTGACTAGGAGCCTTTTGTGAATTTTCTTATGATTGAGCTATTGCTAACTGACATATTTGACATTGGATTCAACACAGAATTTTAAGATGTGTGTGACATTTTCTTTGTTTGTGAAAGTGGTTGAGTTGAAATGTTTTATAGGATAGGTGGCCAGTGCTGAGAAAAGACTCGATCTCGAGAGTAGACCTTAGGATCCTGAATAGCCTAGGATTCCTAGTTGGCACTATCCTGATGAAGGTAAGAGTCCATTGACTATAGACCCCTGGGATGCTAAAATTTGTGGGTTGTAGTTATATACTTGAAGAGAGCGCTAATTATTGTATCCCATGCCCAGAAAAATGGGTTTCCCTGTTATGAGTACGGAATCTGTCTGTTTCTAAATTGCTTTAATGTATTTTTTTGAAAAAGGGCAAGAACTCTTCAAAAAGGGTTTAGCTGAGTCAAAAACAATTTCTTTTTTTTGTGTACAGTGGCTTTATATTAGCATGATTGGTTTCAAATAAAACTTTGACAGGCATTTTGCCATTTGTCACTAGTTTTAAGCTTGTGAATGTTTACTAAATAACCTAACTAAATCTCAAGCGATTAACTGATGCATTGTGAGTTAGATTGATCCATTTTGCTTGATTCATTAGTTGCTACTAGTGAAGAAGTTAGATGTTGGTTGTTCGATTCATGCCTCTTATGCTAGTATTAACTAATGTTGTATGTGACCACTGCTTACGGTATTATGTGCATACATTTTGATTTTCGGGATGTAAATTACCCATTGAGCGTGTGATAGCTCATTCCCTCTCTTTTTCTTTTTTCCCAAGTTAGTAGGAAACATGTGGATGTTATTGGTTTTTATGACACATGATTTCTCTTAGATGCGCTTGTTAATATATGTAAAGGGAATCATACATATACGTACCTTAGTTCATAAGTTAAACAATATAATGTGAAATATTTATGAGTCTTTTTAAGCAAATGGAAGACTGACACTTGAGTTCATGTATTACATAGTGTAAAGTTATAACTCTGAATGTTGGTGTGAGCTAACCACCTGGCTAGTGGTTCATCTCCTACTCGTTAGAGTCAAATGTTTCAGGATGTAAACCCCTTGTGCTCTAGTGTGTAATCGTTGAGTTGCATAATGATTTATTTAGCTATACCTAAATTCACATGTCATGTACTGTAGGCATCTGGCCCATAAAGTTTCACTACTTTGGCATGTGGGCATCTAGTTTGTCTAGCTACGTTTTTCAGATCACTCAATATCGATGAGACTAGTCATCCGTAATAAGATTCTACATGCTTTATCTACAACTGTGTATCTATCTCTGCCATTGCTGATAAATGCTTTTTCAATCCAACATCGAAAATATAATAAAAAACATCTTCTAAAACGCTACCTTCCACTTTCGCGCAATTCACTATGATAATCAAAAGTGGTATTTTCACAATGCATTAATATCATTCATCATTCTATAATTGTACATTTGAGGATAAATGTTATAAAAAGCAATTGGTGTTGTTAAGCTGAGATCTCTAACTATTCTTTGTCATTCTAGAAACCATTCTTGTTATTGATCATCTAGTTCATTTAGATAAACTAGCTAACCAACATAATGAGCTGGTTAGGCCTTTTCTTTTTCATACCCACTCATTGCAAAATGTACCTCAATATGCAAGTTTTTGAATTGAGGCTCTCTTGTTAGTCTTTTAGGAGATGTGCAATCATGTTGATTCTTTTAAACATGCACTTTTGAAACTTAGTGAACGTTCAAAAGGATAGACGCCTTGGACCAGGGATTTATATGAAATAGCTGCCATCCCATATTACCAAGCTTTCATGATGGAATCATTTGCATTATTTTATTTGCTAGAAATCTAACTCTGCTAATTGAAGATCAATCAGGGAAGAAGTCCATAATACTCCATGATCCCAAATATCATAAGAATAATAGTTGTAATAGTGCATGTAGGATGCATACTAGTCATTGAACTACTTTTCTTGAATATATGCACGTATTTTTTCTTAAAAATCTTACATACACTTCGAATAATATATTTGTAACTCTAACATGTTGAATCTCTATACTATTACATAGGCTGAAGATAGCAACTTGAATGCACAATCTACTTTTTGCATGAAATTTCAAAATATCCTTAGAAACTCTACTAGAAGGAGAGACCCTTTCTAGTAATAATAACGTTTCATTTTGGATTTCCCTCTTTCTTGGTCTGACTTCTGCTCTAATGATCACATTATCCCTATGAGTATTTAATAGAGAAAGAAAACTGGTTAAGCCATAATTGCTAATGTAAGAGTCGCCCTTACACTTCTATACTAATATTTTTTTTTTTACAAACCCAAGTCTTCATTTCTAATAAGTCTGAATAGGAAAAAGATCTAGGGGGTAAGAAAATTAAGAAATTTTCAATTCCCCACATGGCTACAAGAATTTCTTTCTCCATCATAGGATATTTGCATTATTTTTTTTTTATCAAAACCTCCCTTGTAGTATTTGTATAGTTTGTGCCTTTACTTGAATTTGAGTATTGCACTACAATGCTCATTGTTGACATCAGTCTTAAGAATTAAATCATCTTCTTTATTAAAAAAATTAAGAATAAGAATACTTTTGCACATCTATTTGAAAATTTGGAAATCTTTAAATCATTAGGGGTCTACATCCAACTTACTTGTTTCTTTAGTTTTTGTTGTAATGGTTTCTGAATTTAGCTAAATCTTTAATGAAATTTGAAGGATAGGTATGACATCCTAGAAATCTTTCTAGTTGTTTCCATATCTTCAATCTTTCAAGGAAACCCCCCCTAAAATATGCTTTATAGAGTGATTTATCCAGCTTATTTCTCTAGACCATAAACTCTATTTATTGTTCAGTACAAATGCACTTGTTCCCCCTCTCAAGGATAATACCATGATTAATGCATCTTTGGGTAATAGCTAGAACATCATCTTTGTGTTGTTCTATGGTTGTTGAAAGATACTGATATCATCGATATAAAATAAACAACAATGACTAAGATCTTAAAGATGCTATCCATCCTTATTTGGAATATTTAAGAAGCATAAGATCAA
This sequence comes from Selenicereus undatus, assembly GCA_017589665.1. Taxonomy (NCBI): domain Eukaryota; kingdom Viridiplantae; phylum Streptophyta; class Magnoliopsida; order Caryophyllales; family Cactaceae; genus Selenicereus; species Selenicereus undatus. The sequence continues at coordinate 58,877,610 of JACYFF010031957.1, forward strand.
ATGACATCACTATCCACTCATAACATACTTGGGTGGGCATTAGAAGCAGTTAAACTAATGCTTTCTTCATCCATTTTTATTTGATGCTATTCACTTTTGTAGTCCATATTTTAGAAATGAGATACTCAAATTATATATTGAAAAGTGCTGTCTTGTTAGAAATATAATAGCTGCTAAAGATAGTATTATCATTAAGGTTTCTTTTAATTGATTGTGATTGTAACTTTTTCTGTTTTTTCTTCAACTTGATTTCTCACCATGAATGTAGGATTGTGTAAGAACTCTTATTATTCCTGATTAACCCTTTATCCAAAAGCTCTTTGATTTGTTTATCAAATTCTATGGTATCTGGGTAAGTATATATATAATTTGTTTAACTTAGAGAATAACGTTGAGATTTAACAAAGCAATTTTGCAAATGTTTTATCTTAATCCCAAAATTTTAGAGCAGTATCAGAGGAGAGTTCTTTACATAATTCTTTCTGTTGTTAAACAATCTGTACTTTAATAGATAACTCAAACAGTGTGATTGTTATTGCTATTTCATGTTGTGCTGAGATTACCTTCTCACCACATTGGGTGCAAGTAAACTCAATCTTTTGATGAGTGCATATCTTACTTAATTCATCAGCGGGAATAGAGTGACCATTTGGTGTGAATATGATCTGGCTTATAATCTGTGTGCATGGAAAATATAGCATTTAGAGATTATTTCCAACAATCATATCATGAGATCGTTGACCAGTAGCCATAAGATGTGTACAATGCATTAGACTCCTCCTGCCTCAGTGGATAAACCTTCTATGACATCATTGTGGCTCATTATACTATTATCAACTATTTTCTCTTGTAAAGATGCTTTGCTTTTCTTCACATGAATTTTTGTGAATTTATATTTTTTTCTAAAACAATCAGAACAACCACTATCTAGGTAGGCACATAATTCAAATTTATTATATCCTTCTAAGCATATGTATATTGAGATATAGATGCTAATAGGACTAGTACATAGTATGACTTCATAACATATCTCAATAGTCATATTTTGGACTAATTCATCCTTTCAAGTCACCTCAGTAATGGTTCTCATCTATACTAGTTGATCTTTGTAACGCCCTAAAAAAATCATACATTACTTGCATTCACCTGCTTAAGTTCACCAATTAGAAATAATAATCCAATGAACATGGCGTTATCGCCGTTCAAAAAGGACAAGGCTTCCCTTATACATGAAAACTTAGCCATTTAAAACCAAAGTTTACCCTAACGAGGGCATTCACACCATCACAATCATTCAAACCATTAAGTTATATATAGGAACAGTTCTAACATTGCAATCATCTCAAGGATTACACCACAATACATAAGTTAGTTCAAAAATACAGTTTCAACACCAATGTACATAAGAAGAAGATCTGATAGCATCTCAGCACTTATACACTGCCAATCAAATGGACAGTCCTGGCTCACTGATCACCTTCAACCGTCCTGCCCACCTGAGGGCGGTTCAGTAAACACTGTAAAAAAAAAAGCATAAAAACATCTCGAACTGTGAGCCAAAGCTTAATATATACAGTCCTGTAATGTTAAAGATTCACCGAAAATTTGTTTAGGCCCGCTTTGCAATTCATTTTAATTTTTGAAACAGGGAATGAGACGCATATAAAACTGAATTGCTAATTATTATATAATAGTACACCCCTAAGTAACTGTTATGATATGTGAATAGGTGTACACCCGCCAAGCCGACCGGAGGACCTGGCCTGAAGCCGCGCGGGTAACTGGAGGGCAATGCCCTATAACTGATAACTGATGGGGTCACTAATTAAGTGATAAAGCACTGCTTAAAATGATTCATTGATGTACTTACCAAAATATTACGATTTCGATAAATGCGTGCTGATTTCTAAAGACACAGGCAATGAACGTACCTGGAAGTTTTAAATGCAAGTTCACAGAGTAATAAGGTGCACTAAAGTGGAGAGAATGAAAGCTTAGGCCTTGATTCTATTAAAAAAAATCATTATAGGAACATGAGGTGAGCAACGAACTTGGTCTTATAAATGGTAAAACTGGCTTATGAATAATCTTTACAAACTAGTTAATAGATTAAACAAAAATGATCAAACCATATAAACCATAGAAATATGATTTAAGGCACGGTAGCAAGTTCAAGGGAAAGAGGGTTTAATACGAGGGTACGGAAAGAATAATTCACAACTTATACTCCCAACCTTGAAATGAGACCTAAGATCCCAATATGAAAAGCTTAGGAAGTCCTCTAAAACTTTCATTACGGACACATTCCCACGGTAAGGTTCCTAAAATGGGACTAGAACACCAACATGATAATTTTGAATCTACCCTGCACAGGTTCAGTAAAATGACCATAACTTTATCCACAGACCTCAGATTAATGCGATTCAAGAGCTATTTTAAAGCTAACACATTGACCTATCTACCCACAAAAAACATGATTTTTGGCTAGGCCGATTATTACCAGTTTCATCTCAATGTTTGTCCTGTTTTTCTGGAAATTCCAGCCTTACTTTTTGAGTTTGTTCCCTCACTTTTCCCACAAATCCTCAACTTAAACCATTCCTTAAGAGCATGTAAACACACTCTGGTCCATCCCAACATCATACAAAAACACCACACTCAATTTCACTTCATATTCATATCCAATAAAGCTCATTTTCTGGTCACATATACACATACCTCAAGTTTAATACTAGTTTGGTCCAAACCATGCATTCATGGATAAAACCCTAACTTAGGGTCAACTTGAACTCACTCCCAACTTTTCAAAACACAATAAACACCATAATAAACTTCAATAGATTAAAAGATAAGCAAAATCAAGGATAAAACAATCAATATTCAACACTTGAACATGAAACTTGCATGATTAAGGTAAAACCCTAACCCTAGCATCATCCAACTTCAACTCCACCATGATCCATCACCAAGATGATTCTTAATTCAACAAAAACAGCATAATCCACCATTAAAACATCCAAAATAAGAAGCAAAAACCAACAAGATCAAGAATCAATAACAAAATCAGCATTTACTTACTTTGTGCTCAAGAAAGAGGTATGAATAATCCTTGGTGCTTGAGGGAGTAAGAGGGGTGGTTGGGGTTGTGAGTGGTGGATGTTTGGTGGCTGTTTGGTGGTTGAAGGGTGGCTGGGATTGTGCTGCTACTGCTGGCCGTGGGGGATGAGAGAAGGAGGAGAAAATAGGGGAGAGAAAGTCACTAGCATTTCCTTAGTGCAAAATGAAGGCTTAGGCAATTAAATACATAGCTGAAATTTAACCCCCAAAAGCTACTTTTACTAAGTATAATTAAGGCCCAATTAAGGGTACTTAGCTAAACAAATGTAGCCAAGTCTCGTTGGGTCGAAATCGGCCTTAAACCGGCTCGGGTTTGGAAAAGACCTGAAACCGAGTGCGTTTGCAAAATTTTGTTTTTTTTGTTTTTTTTTTCAAAGCTCGAGATTAAATGGTTGTGGTGCCATGAAAAATAATTAAATCGCTTAATTCATAAATATCAAGGCCTAAATCGATCTCCAGAATTTGACTAGAACAAAAACCAGAATTGCAAGGTGAGGGCCCATTTAAATTTTCCCAATTGAAATAACAAAGAGCAATGATTTAAATGAAATGAAATTAATTACATGGATTAATGAAATGAACAAACATGATTTAGGGGCAGACTATTACTGTCTTCCCCCCTTAAAAAGTTTCGTCCTCGAAACTGATGAACTTAACATGCAGGATTACCTCAAATAAATGTGGGTATTTGGTTTTCATTGCCTCTTCGGTCTCCCAAGTAGCTTCTAGGGAGGTATGGTTTGTCCAGAGTACCTTGACCAATGGTATTTGCTTAATGCGCAGCTACTTGATCCTGCGATCTAGTATTTGGACAGGACGTTCCTCATATACAAGATCTTCAGTGATTTCGATAGGTTCAGATACAATGGTATGGTCTGGATCTGGCATATATTTCCTAAGCTATGAGATCTGAAACAGGTTATGCAAGTGCTCAAGTTCTACAGGCAAATCTAGACGATAAGCAACGGGATTCAACTTTTCAATGATTTCATAAGGTCTAATGTACCTTGGACTCAGTTTGCCCTTACTCCGAACCTTTTGACACCTCTGGTTGGTGAAACTTTCAGAAAAACTTTATCGCCTACTTGAAACTGCAGAGGCCTTCTTCTTTTTGTCTACATAACTTTTTTGTCGACTTTGGGCAACCCTGATATGTTCCCGAATCTTTCTTATTGTTTCAGTGGTCTCTTGAATCATTTCAGGACCTATAATCAGTGCTTCGTCCAAATCACTCCAGCACAACGGGGCCCTACATTTTCTCCCCTATAAAGCCTCAAATGGGGCCATTTTGATGGTGCACTCATAGCTGTTGTTATAAGAGAACTCCACCAAAGGTAAGTCATCTTCCCACTTCCGTTGGAACTCCAATACACAAGCTCTCAGCATGTCCTCCAAAATTTGATTCACTCTTTCAGTTTGTCCATCTGTTTCTGGGTGATAGGAGCTACTGAAGTTTAGTTTGGTCCCAAAGGCCTTTTGAAGCGCTTGCCAGAAACGTGCTTGGAATCTTTGATCCCTATCTGAGACTATGTCTAAAGGGATCTCGTGCAGACAGACTATCTCCTTAACATACAATTGGGCTAGTCTTTCAACTCCCTAAGTATCCTTACTTGGCAGGAAATGGCCCGACTTCGTGAGTCAATCAACTATGACCCAGACAGCATTCTTTTTAGAGGTAGAAAGAGGTAGACCCATAACAAAGTCGATCGAATCCCACTTCCAAGTGGGGATTTCTAAGGGTCATAGTTCCCCTACAGGACGTTGATGTTCTGCTTTAACTTTCCGGCAAGTTAGACACTTATCCACATATTCTACAACATCTTTCTTCATATTATTCCACCAGAAGTATTGTCTCATATCTCTGTACATCTTGGTGCCTCCTGGATGCACTGAATAACGACTATTGTGAGCCTCTTCCAGGATCTGCTTTCTTAATTCCCCATTTTTGGGCACACATAGGCGATTCTGGAATCGCAGGGTCCCATCCTCATGTACTACAAATCTCGGAGACTTCCCTTTTTCCAAATTTTGCTTTATTCCTGGGAGTTCGGGATCACTTTCCTGGTTTAGTTGAATTTCTTCCACTAGGGAAGACTGTACGGTAAGTGCTGATAATTGAGCATTTGTTTGCCCGTGGGACACTAATTGAATCCCAAAGTCCTCAAGTTCTCGCAAGAGGTTCACTTGAGTAATCACCACAGTGTTTGAGCTATGTTGCGCCTTCCTACTCAGGGCATCCGCCACCACATTTGCTTTACCGGGATGATATTGAACCTGCAAATGATAGTCTTTAAGCAACTGAAGCCAACGTTGTTGCCTCTAATTGGGCTCCTTTTGGGTGAAGATATACTTTAAACTTGGATTATCAGTATAGATCTTGCATGATAACCATATAAATAATGCCTCCAAATTTTCAATGCAAAGACCACGGCTACTAACTCCAGGTCATGGGTAGGGCAGTTTTTCTCATACGGCTTGAGTTGTCGAGAGGTATAAGCTATTACTTTGTCTTCTTGCATCAGTTCACACCCCAGACCGTTCTTCGAAGCGTCACTATAAACAATATACTCCTTTCCTTCCATTGGTAACGTTAGGATTGGGGCAGTAGTTAGTCGCTGTCTTAGCTCTTGGAAAGCTTTCTCACATCTTTCAGTCCACTCGAGCTTGTTCGCTTTCTTTAGTAGATTGGTCAATGGTGAAGCTATTTTCGAAAAGTCTTTAACGAATCTTCGATAGTAGCCCGCTAAACCCAGAAAACTTCTAATCTCTGTGACATTGGTAGGCCTTGGCCATTCTGTGATTGCTGTCACATTCTGAGGGTCAACTTTAATTCCTTCTTTTGTAACCACATGTCCCAAAAATAGCACTTCCTGCAACCAAAAATCACATTTCATTAATTTGCCATAGAGTTTATGCTCCCTCAAAGTTTGCAATACTATTCACAATTGCTTAGCGTGTTCCTCCTTGTCCTTAGAATGAATAAGGATGTCATCTATGAACACCACTATGAACTTGTCTAAATAGGGTCTGAAAACCCTGTTCATAAGGTCCATGAAGGTTGCAGGAGCATTAGTGACACCAAAAGGCATCACTGTGAATTCATAATGACCATACTTAGTCCTAAACGTTTTCTTAAGAATGTCATCAGGCTTAATCCTAAGTTGATGGTACTTTGACCTCAAATCAATCTTAGAGAATACTCCTGCTCTTTATAGTTGATCAAACAAGTCATCTATTCATGGCAGAGGGTATTTGTTTTTGATGGTAGTCTTGTTCAAATCCCTGTAATCAATACATAGCCTTAAGGTTCCATCCTTCTTCTTGACAAACAACACTAGGGCACCCCATGGTGGCACACTTGGCCTAATAAAGCCCTTCTATAACAAGTCATTTTGCTGAATCTTTAGTTCCTTAAGCTCTGTTCAGGCCATACGATATGGGGCTTTAGAAATAGGTTGGGCTCCAGGCATTAATTCAATTCCAAAATCAATTTCCCTCTGCGGGGGTAGTCCTGGTAACTCGTTAGGGAAAACATCTTCAAATTCACAAACGACAAGTATATTTTCTGCTTTCTCTTCCTTTGTTTGGGTGTCGATAGCATAACACCAATATCCAATACACCCCTGACATAACAGCTTACTTGCTTTCATAGCGGAAATCAAAGAACAAGATTTTGCCTCTCTTTGCCCACAAAAACACACTTTTCTCCCTTTTTCATCTTTCAAGGTAACCTTAAGATCTTCACAGTTGATTTGGGCTCCATAAGTGTGCAACCAATTCATCCCCAAAATGATATTAAAATCAGACAAATCAAATTGAATCAAATTCACAGGAAAGGTGGTTTCACCAATGGTGGTAGGGACAAGTTTATAAGAGAGGGGACACTCAGTCACAGAATTTTTGGGTAGCTTGATTCTGTAATTGGTTTCAATCCTCCTGTTCTCAAGGCTTAAGTGTATAGCAGATCGGGTAAATATAAATGAATGAGTGGCACCCGAATCAAATAATACACAAAATGGCTTTGAATTTAAAAAGAGAGTTTCAGTGACTACCGTACCAGAGGTAGCAGCTTCCTTTTTGTTCATCACAAATGCCCTTCCTGCAACTACAAGCCTTGAAGGTGGAGCTCCCTAGCGGAGCGGAGCCAAGGGTTTTCCTGCGCCCTTGTCTACAACTTTTAGTCATCGGGGGCATGCAGCGATGAGGTGTTCAGGACTTCCACACCACATGCATTTGTTGGTGCCAACTCAGCATTCAAGAGTGGTGTGATTAGCTCTTCCGCACTTTCTACAGGGCTCTACAGAGCTTGCACGATGGCTCTTGGGAGGGGTGGGTGTGGGCTTCTTTTGATTCACACTCTCACTGGGAGCTCCCTACTCGATCCATTTCCTCTTCTGATTGATTGGGTTCAAGGCCCTTAACTCTGTCTTCACATGCTCAACTTCAGCGGCTCGCTCGTACAGCTCTTGGTAAGTCATAATTGGTTGCCCAACTAACTGATTCCGAATGTAGAAGGCCAAACCCTCCTCAAACGTTCTCATTTTCAACCTTTTAGATGATACAAATTCAAGGACAAACCTAGATAGTTATGTGAACTTACTAGCATACTGCATCACTGACATGCTACTGCTCATTTTCAACTCCATAAAATCTTTCTCCTTTTGCCTTTGCACCACAACTGGGTAAAATTTCGCCCTCAACTCCGCTAAGAATTTACTCCAGGTGAATTCAGGCCCTACGAGCCCACCCTTAACAATGTTCCATCAAATATTAGCTTCACCTGACAAATAATACGTCCCAATATTTACTTTCTTTTCTTATGGTACCTCAACTACTGTGAAAATTTTCTCCATTCCCCTTACCCATTCCTCCAATACCACTGGATCATAATTCTCATCATACACTTTAGGGTTGCGCCATGCTACCATGTCTACCAATTTATCCTCTTTAGGAGGGGTTTCAGCAGGTACCTGGGAATTCGCTTCATCAATTCAGCAACTAAGGTTAGCCAGTAACTCGGGTTTCCTAAATTGCTAGCTAATTTAAAGAGCGACGGTGGCGTGTCACCATGTTGTGGCCTCTGGCACGAGGCTTGATCACCCCATCCCTAGCCTTGCTCCGAATTGTCTTCTACATGAACCTCAATGTTGTTTTACACTGACTGAGACATTCTAATCATACATTAAATAAATCAATTCAAACACGGGGACCTCCAGACATATAAGATAAACATGCCCAATAGATACATAGGAGATGGTTCAAAGAATATTTCATAACTCAAAGTGTCATCATTTCATTTCATAACTACTGATTTATATACATGAGCAACAAAAGCATATTACACCTAGCTGAGTAAGCAAGACTAGCACTGACTCCTACCCTATCACTAAACACTAAATAGCCCCTACACACTAGATTCGTCACATAAGCAAAAAGAGATATGGACCATGTCATGGCGGTCGGGAAGGATCTAACTGACTATATACAATGTCACATCCTACACAAAATATATCTATTCCAACCGATCATACTAAAAACAAACAGGGCTCAAAAGAAAACTAATACCACTAACCCCTAGACCCACCTAACGATCCCTAGATGGATCGTAGTCCGGGTTAGACTCATCATCAGGCTCTTTGCTTGAATCGAAGCCGCTAATAGATGCCTCTGATTCGGGATCACCCACCTCCTGCTGAACCTGTTGCTCCACCATCAACTCATCAGCCTCCTGTTCCCATTGCCGCTCTACCCCCACCTCGCCAATGTCTTAATCCTCCTCAGGCTCATCCTCCTCCTCTCCCTAGTGGTCCTCATCCCCAGAACTAATCACCACTAAATCTAGGGTGTCCGGGAGGTCTATCACCACATAAGCCTCCCCAGGGCTATCAGGCATTAGTAGGGTGTCTGGTGTGGGCGAGAAGAGTGGCCCCTATGCTGGTGTGGGCGGGGAAGGTAGCCCAGTGTTGGCAGGAAGGGTGGCCCCTGTGCTGGTGGCTGTAAGTGGGGGATGGGCTTGATGTAGGGGAAAGACGTGTTGAAGAGTTTCCATAGTAATTCCCCTCAACTCAAACTCCTCTTTCAACAACAACTCAGTACTGAGAGTCGTCCAAGCCCCCTGGGCCTGAAACCTAGGCCCATCCAAGCCTGGGTTCCCTGTTGTTATGAAGTCATGATAACAATGCCTAAACTCCACCCACGGGTCAACCAAGGGTAAGGACCAAATCAGTCTCTATGCACGGACCATAATACTGTGGAACTTAGAGTAAGGGTCCTGTGCATGTGCCGCTATACAAGCATGTAGCAGCGCAATGTGAGCAATCATAGATCCACCCAGCAATAAATTAACGCCATAAGGGTCCATCTAACAAAGAAAACACATATATGAGAGGCATACATATCCATATATAAGGAACATGCAAATAGAAGCAATTTGCATTCTAATATTGTTACTACACTCCTAATATCACTCTAGCAGTATATGATAGCCCCCCTCACGACAACCGTTCTCACCCTATAATTTCTAACTCAATCTTCCTCAAGAAAATCTCAACTAGGCTCTGATACCAAATCTGTAACGCCCAAAAAAAACATGATACATTACATACATTCACCTGCTTAAGTCCACCAATTAAAAATATTAATCCAAGGAACGGGGCGTTATTGTTGTCCAAAAAGGACAAGGCTTCCCTTATACATGAAAACTTAGCCATTAAAACCAAAGTTTGCCCTAACGAGGGCATTCACACCATCACAATCATTCAAACCATTAAGTTATATACAGGAACAGTTCTAACATTGCAATCATCTCAAGGATTACACCACAACACATAAGTTATTTCAAAAACACAGTTTCAACACCAAGGTACATCACAAGAAGATATGATAGCATCTCAGCACTTATACACTGCCAATCACATGGACAGTCTTGGCTCACTTATCACCTTCAACCGTCCTGCCCGCCTGAGGGTGGTTCACTGAACACTTTCCTAAAATAAAGCATAAAAACATTTTGAACTGTGAGCCAAAGCTCAATACATACATTCCTGTAATGTTAACGATTCATTGAAAATTTGTTTGGGCCTGCTTTGCAATTCATTTTAATTTTTGAAACAGGGAATGAGACGCATATAAAACTGAATTGCTAATTATTATCTGATAGTGCACCCTTGAGTAACTGTTAGGATCTGTGAATAGGTGTACACCTGTCAAGCCGACCGGGGGACTTGGCCTGAAGCCGCACGGGTAACTGGAGGGCAATGCCTTGTAATTGATAACTGATGGGGTCACTAATTATGTGATAAAGCACTGCTTAAAATGATTAATTGATGTACTTACCAAAATATTACGATTTCGATAAATACGTGCTGATTTCTAAAAGTACAGGCAATGAACATACCTAGAAGTTTTAAATGCAAGTTCACAGAGTAATAAGATGCACTAAAGTGGAGAGAATGAAAGCTTAGGCCTTGATTCTGTTAAAAAAAAAATCATTATAGGAACATGAGGTGAGCAATGAACTTGGTCTTATAAATGGTAAAACTGGCTTGTGAATAATGTTTACAAAATAGTTAATAGATTAAACTAAAATGATGAAACTACATAAACCATAGAAATATGATTTAAGGCACGGTAGCAAGTTCAGGGAAAGAGGGTTTAATAAGAGGGTACGAAAAGAATAATTCACAACTTATACTCCCGACCTTGAAATGAGACCTAAGACCCCCATATGAAAAGCTTAGGAAGTCCTCTAAAACTTTCATGAAGGACACATAGCACGAATCTGACGATAGGGTTCCTAAAATGAGACTAGAACACCAACATGTCAGTTTTGAATCCATCCTGTACAGGTTCAGTAAAATGACCATAACTTTATCCACAGACCTCAGATTAATGCGATTCAAGATCCATTTTAAAGCTACCACACTGGCCTATCTACCCACAAAAAATCATAATTTTTTCCTAGGCCAATCATTACCAGTTTCATCTCAAACATTGTTCTATGTTTCTGGAAATTCCAGCCTCACTGTTTGAGTTTGTTCCCTCACTTTTCCCACAAATTCTCAACTTAAACCAATCCTTAAGAGCATGTAAACACACTTTGGTGCATCCCAACATCATATAAAAAGACGACACCTAATTTCACTTCATATTCATATCCAATAAAGCTCATTTTCTAATCACATATACACATACCTCAAGTTTAATACTAGTTTGGTCCAAAGCATGCATTCATGGATAAAACCCTAACTTAGGGTCAACTTGAACTCACTCCCAACTTTTTGAAACACCATAAACACCATAATAAACTTCAATAGATTAAAAGATAAGCAAAATCAAGGATAAAACAATCAATATCCAACACTTGAACATGGAGCTTGCATGATTAAGGTAAAACCCTAACCGTAGCATCATCCAACTTCAACTCCACCATGATCCATCACCAAGATGATTCTTAATTCAAAAAAAATAGCATAATCCACCATTAAAACAACCAAACCAAGAAGCAAAAACAACCAAGATCAAGAATCAACAACAAAATCAGCATAAGAGGTGGTAGGAATTACTCACTTTGTGCTTAAAAAGGAGGTGTGAACGATCCTTGGTGCTTGAGGGAGTGAGAGGGGTGATTGGCATTGTGAGTGATGGATGTTTGGTGGCTGTTTGGTGGTTGAAGGGTGGCTGGAATTATGCTACTACTGCTAGTCATGGGGTATGAGAGAAGGAGGAGAGAAACTCACGAGCATTTACTTGGTGCAAAATGAAGGCTTAGGCAATTAAACACTTGGCTGAAATTTAATCCCCAAAAGCTAATTTTACTAAGTATAATTAAGGCCCAATTAAGAGTACTTAGCTAAACAACTGTAGCCAAGTCTCATTGGGTCGAAATCGACCTTAAACGGACTCGGGTTTGGAAAAGAGCTGAAACCGAGTGCGTTTGCAAAATTTTTTTAATTTTTTTTAACTTTTTTTTCAAAGCTCGAGATTAAATGGTTGTGGTGCCATAAAAAATAATTAAATCGCTTAATTCATAAATATTAAGGCCTAAATCGATCTCCAAAACTTGACTAGAACAAAAACCCGAATTGCAAGGTGAGGGCCCATTTAAATTTTCCCAATTGAAATAACAAAAAGCAATGATTTTAATGAAATGAAATTAATCACATGGATTAATAAAATGAATAAACATGATTTAGGGGTGGAATATTGCAATCTTTCTATCTAAACTCATATTTTGATCTACACTATATCTTGAAGGTTCAAAACTCATTCTACTCATTCCTTTGGTCATATTAATTGTATTATTTTGTTTAGCTTTTTCTTTAGTTGATGATGACTATCCTTCTTTCCATTCAAAAGCTCATACTTAATAATTGGGGATTAACGGTAATTTTTTCATTCTTTTTGATTTTTATTGCATTTCTTATTAATTTTTGTCGGATTGGCAAAGCTACTTATCTAGGACTTATATGTTTTTATGCCTTGCGATTGGATTTTATCATTTGAATTTTTTTGCATTGGAGTAGGACTTTAAAATTTTTTTACTTTTATCCTCATTATCTTAGTATTTGGATTTATAGTATTATCTAATTTGTAAATAATTGTTGAAAATATCCCTAGTGGGTAGCCTTCTATCTTGATATCCATTATAATTGTTTTTATCTAAAGGGACATAAAGTTCTTGACAAGTTAATCTTTTAAGCTCACACAATATTCAGGTTAGCAATTGAATCCTATTGAAATATAACGCAAATTGGTATTGATCCTTGTGATAATTTGATTATCAAATTTGGTGTGCCTCATATTATAGAGCAAAGCATAAACATCAAAATCTTTGCCATAATACTGTAATAGAGTAATTTGAACTTGGACACTTCTAACATGGATATACCTGTAGTTTCTATCCTTGTTATGCTTAAGATTGTTTGTCTAATTGATGAGTTACTTCTTCCATTTCAAATTCAAATTCTTTTATCTCTATGTTCCATCATTTCGCATACATATTTATTTTTTAACAAAAATATGGTTTTTCATAGATCGTATCATTTTGTATTATAGGAAGGACCAAGTCTCCTTTACCTCTTTATTTTTATTATCTATGTAAACTCTTCGCCTTGAAGGTCCTTGAAACTAGTTGAGGTACTTTCTCTCATATGAATAGTTTCTTCATTGTCACTGTCTTTATAATTATCTTCCATTACTATCTCAATAATTTCCTTCTTGTTTTTGAGAGCAAGGTCTAAGGCTTCTTTTCTACTAAGTTCAAAATATTCTAAACTATCTAAAGTTCCAATAATCAATTTTCCCTTATTTCAGCATTCATTTGCATAATATTGCACTTCACTGCACTCCCAACACTCATAATTATTGTTTCCCACAGGATAATAAACAACTTTTCTAAAAAATCTTCGCTTTAAGGGCTTTCTTTGTTATTATATTTTCTCTTGTATTTTTCCTTCCTTTGCTTAGTAAAGCCTTTTTTGCTTATAAGTTTTTTTGGTCTCGTTTCAAGTTCATTTCCCCATTGTTAAGCAGCATCCCAATAGGCTACAAATAGTTTCTTTATTTTTTATTTTTAGATATCAAGACATTGATCATTAAACATTTTCTTAAATAGGATATTCTTACACCAACGGTATTAATGACACTTGCTTTTTCAAGCTATGTAATGAATTTGTGATTGATTATGTAATTTACGGGATAACATTTGTCATAAAACATACTATGGTTGGTTTCATTATTTCCAATTTTATAATAATATTGAATGAATTTGGTAATGTAATTCCTAGAAACCTTATGTCCCATAGCCACACTATGCATTTCTTGTCTTAATTGCTCTCGAAAACCTTGGTCGATCCTTGTGCTTTCAAGCTTTGTCAATATCCTAGGACATATAAAGTGTTTTGAAGAGCCAACCCATTTTTGCCTATTTGCTATCCTCTATATTATTAGTCTCTCTATGCCATTCTCTAGCTTTGTATTTAGAATCAAGTTTAGCTCCAACAAATTCAGTTTTGATTTTCTTACATAATTTTTTAAACATAGAAGCTCATGTTTCCATTATTCTACCACATTTGTTCCTTCATCTAATGAATCATGCCAATAAGTTATAGTGCTGAAAAAGTTATGTTCGATATGATTTAGGAAATTCCTACTAGTCCATGTAGTATTCAAATTTAGAACACTGTTCTTACCTCTCTTCTAATGTCTAGATATTTCTTCTCTATTATGAGCTCCATCACTGTTTAAGGCATAAGTCATTTGCCTCAATGGGGTAAGACTAATTTCTTCAAAATATATAGTTTACTTTGTGATGATCCTAAAGGAAAAGTTGGTTACTTTTCCAACTAGAATATATCTAGCTATTGTGAGTATTTCTTCCAGACGATTCACCAAACATTTAAGGTTTTGTGTTTACATTTTCAACTAAATTGGATTCGAACATCATCGATATTGAGTTCTTCACCAATTTCATTGATTTCCCTTTCAGCCACCAAATTTGTTTTCTTTAAGCTACTTATCTCCTAACATCTTCTAAACAAATGGCATCCAAATCTTTATGTTTACTTGGGTTCACTTGTTGATATTTGTTTTTTCCTAACTGGACATTATTTGCCTCATCATTAACATCACTAAATGTTTCTTGTTTATCTTGTCTAGATTTTATAGCTTCGCTAATTTGCATTGCTTGTATCCGATCATCTTTTTCTTCTAGTTTTTCTTCTTTCCTTTATGATTTTTCGAAGGATTTTTCTACTTGCTTTTTTGATTTTATATCTTGTAGAGAAAATTGATTTTTCTTTTTTGTGTTTTAAAAAGGATATTTATGCTAAAATAAAGTACTAATATCTAAATCAAGCTTGCCACTATGTCTAACTTCATTAAGTAATGAAAGATGTATTAATGGCAATTGTTTCTTCAACTTCTTAATTTTAGTTAATTCTATTTTTCATTTTAAGACTATGTAAGTGACACAGTTTAATTGAAGTGCCAATGAAGTTCATCTCTTTGGAGTGTGCAAGATATGTGAATAACTTGATGCAAAACAAGTAGATGTTGATCCAAGCAAAAATGACTCTTATTATTTTGGTTTGGAACTTTTAGAAATTCTCAACTTTGGCCAAATGAGGTACTTTTAGTAATTTTGTTGCTTTTGGGGCTTTTTCAGGAAATATGTCTGTTTTAAATGATTCAACTTCGTATAATGACTTCAATGGTACTAGTATCATAATTTACAACTTATGTTATAAATATTATATTTTTTGTGGTTACAGGCCCACCAGGCTTATCAAAATAATAAAGTTTGATTAGAGAGTTTTGACCATTATCCGAATTTGGTCGACGATGGATCATGACGTTCCTCTAGCTTTCAGTTTATAGAGATTGATAGTGTCAACGACACCTCCCATAGATCAGGTATAACACAAATAAGTTTCATTTTCTACCTTGGACTGTAGTCACTAATCGAGTTTTATAATTTAAAGGATAAGGAGACTTTAATGAAGAAATTATAGTATTTAAGACATAAGGTTTGATTGAATGGCCTTCCCTACTAGGAAACTTCTTTTACTAAAAGCTTAAAAGTGCAAATATTACACTGGAAAGATGGAAGAGGGATTGACACTACTAAGATCATTAGAGATGCTTGCTCATAGAGAAATAGAGATACCTGACGTCTCTTTTACTCCAGCATCCTCAAATAATTGTGTCCCTTCCCAGCCCTCACCCTCTCCTTTTATAAAGGAGATGAACTACAAAGGATGCCTTAATGGTTTCTGTGCACACATTGATATTTTCTCATGACTATAATTACTTTCACATGGCTACAGTAGGCTTTATTATTTTACTGATCATGAATTAAGACTTAACAAGATAACACATAATGATGTAACAACTCTTCAGAGCACTTAATGCTGATAAGATTAGTCATCCATATTGAGATTCTGCATGCCTTAATCTCTAATAATGTCTCTTAGTCCATCATTATCCAGATAGTTATCAAAATCCTTATCAAGTTCAAGATGGTCTGGATCCCATTTGTTTTTCAAGTAATTCATGAAGATACTTCTTTCCTTTTCCTGATAGGAATTTTCGATAGTTCTTTCCTTTTCTTGATAGGAATTTTTGAGGTCTGACATCAAAGTGATGGTGAAATATATCTTCTAAAGTAGCTCCTTCTACTTTCATAGATTTGCTAAACTCATTATGGTAAACCAAAGTAGTGCTCTCGTAATGCTTAGAGTTTCTCCTCGTTCAACCAATGCCCACATTTGATGATAAATATTATAAAAGCCAATGGCTCTTGATAAAGCCGGATCACTAACTACTTCTTGTCCTTTTGGAAGCCATTCTTGTCGTTGATCGTTGGGATCTACTAAATCAATCAGTTGAACAAGAAAATGGGCTGGTTTGGTCTTTCCATTTTCATACTTAATTACTGCACAATGTACCTCAAAATACCGATATCTATTGTATGAAGTGTTTGCTGTATCATCAGGAGATTTGAGAATTCAATGGATCCTTACAAACATGCACTGTTGAAACTTAGTTAATCTTGAGAAGAATGGGCACTTTGGATACGGGATTTGCATGAGTTAAACTATCATTCCATATTCTCAGGCTTTCATGATGGGGTAATTTGGAGAGACTGAATTTGTTGAAAATCTAACACTAAAAACTCTAGATCTATCAAGGAACAAAATTGCAGTAATCCACGACTCCCAAATATCATAGGAATTACTGTGGTGGTAGTCGATGCAGGCTGCATACTAGTCATTGAACTATTTTTCTTAAACATGGGAACTTATTTTTCTTGGACATCATAAGCACACCTTAAGTAATTCATTTGTAACTCTAAAAGGTTGAATTTGTATTCTATTATATAGGTGTAAGACCGCAACCTAAAGTGTGATCTACTCTTTGTATGAAATTCCAAAATGTGCATAAGAATTCTAATAGAAGCAAAAACTTGTTCTAGCGGTAATAACATTTCATTTTGGAGTTCCTTCTTTTTCGACAAGAGTTCTGCTTTAATGATCACCATTGGCACCTTCACAAGTTAAACTATCTGCTAGAGAATTCTTTGATCTCTTTATATGTTCAATAGAGAAAGAAAAATGGTTAAGCCATAATTGCCAATGCAGGAGTCACCCTTACGCTAGCATATTTGATGAATTCTTTTTCTCAAAACCAAGTGTTCCTTTGCAATTAGTTTGAATAAGAAAAGGTTTTCGTGCTAAAAAGGTTAAGAACTTTTCTATTCCCCTTATGACTATAAGGATTTCTTTTTCCATTTTGGGATAGTTGCATTCTGCTTCATTAAAACTTCCACTGCAACATTTGCAAAGTTTTTCTCCTTCTTTGACTTTCAATAATGCACTCCAGTGCTCGTTGCTTGTACCTATTCCAAGAATTAAATCATCTCCTTCATTAGGTAAATTAAGAACATGAAGACTTTTTCACATCTTTTTGAAGTTTTGAACAATCTTTGAATCACTAGGGTTCCATGTCCAATTTGCTTCTTTCTTGAGTTTCTATTGCAATGGTTTTCTCCATTTAGTTAAATCTTTAATAAAATTTAAAGCATATGTAAGACATCCAAAAAATATTTCTAATTGCTTCCTGTATTCAATCTACTCAAGAAATTTTCTATTTTTTTTTAAACATGCTTTTGCAGAATGATTTGTCCATCTTTTATCTCTTGACCTAAAAATACAATTGCTTATCAGGCATAAATGCACTTGTTCTTGCCAAGAATAACATACGATCAATGCATCTTTAGGTGACAGCTAGGACATTATGTTTGCGTTGTTTTATGCTCTTCGAAAAGACAAGAATATCATCGATATAAACTAAACAACATTCATTAAGATTGTTAAAGATGCTATCCATTCTTCTTCGAAGTATTTGAGGTGCATTTTTAAGACCACATAGCATTACTCTCCATTCATAATGTCCTCAAGGGGCACTAAAAGTAGTCAAAGGAATGCTTTATTCATCCATTTTTATCTGCCAACATCTACTTTTATAATCCATTTTCAAGATCCAAGAGACTCCTTGAATTCTATTGAAAAAAGAACTGTTTTGTTAGGAATATAATAACCATCAAAGACATTATTATCATTAAACTTTTTATAATTGAATACCATTCTAGCTTTTCCTCTTTCTTCTTCGGTATGATTTCTCGCCTTGAAAGCAGGACTGATGTGAAATTTTGGTTTGACTCAGATAATAGTGTTGGAATTTAGCAAAGTAATCTTTGCAAATGTTTTATTTTTGTCCCAAAATTTAAGAGGATTATGAAAGTAAAGTTCTTTGCATAATTGCTCTTGTTGTTCATCAATTTGCTGTTTAATAGATAAACTTAAGCAGTGAGATTGTTAGTGCTATCTCATGCTATGCAGAGATTATCTCTCGCCATTCTAGTTGCGTATAAACTCAATCTTCTAATGACTGTATGCTTTATTTAACTTATCAATAGGGACTGAGTGACCATTTATAGTGAATATGATTCGATTTATGGGTTATGTGCGTGAAGAATACAACGTTTGAAAATTATTTCCAATAATCATCTAATGTGAGGGTTGATCAATAGCCCATAGAACTAGTATAATACATTGGACTCCTTCTATTTCTATGGATAACCCTTCTATGGCTTCATTGTGGCTCGTTATGCTATTATTAGTTATCCTTGTAAAAGATTCTTTTTTTTTCCACATAAATTCTGGAAATAGAGATATTTTTTCAAAACAGAAAAAACAACAACTATTCAATATAAGCACATAATTCATATATATTATATCCTTCTAAACCTACATTTATCACGATGTAGATACTATTAGGATAAGTATTGGTAGCTTCATAGCATATTTCTATAGTCATATTTTTGACTAATTTATCCACATAGATTGGCTCACTAGCTATCCTTGTTTTGTGCCCAAGGACTTTTCTATCTAGACTCATACTTCGATCTACACTGTGTCTTGTGGATTCCAAACTCATTTTACGCATTTCACTAGTTATACTAATTGGATCATCTTCTTTAAGCTCTACTTTAGTTAGTGAATATCCTTCTCCCCATTCTGATCTTGCACTCATGCTTCTTAACAATTGGGGTTTTAAGGTAATTTTACCATTTCATCAATTTTTATTACATTTTTCTTATTGATTTTTGTGCGATTTGCAAAGTTAGATATCCATGACCTATCAATCTTTATCTCCTACGGATTGGAATTTATCCTTTGAATGCATTACAGTAGGACTTTCAAATTTTTCTGCCTCTATCATTATTATCTTAGTTTTTGGTGCTATGATATTATCTAATTTGTAGTATATTTTCCAAAATGTCTTTATTAGATAGCCTCATCTTTTCATATCCATCCCAATAATTTTTATCTTAAGGGATATGAAGTTTTTGACAAATTCAACTTTTAGGCTCACATAATGTCATGGTGGAAAATTGAATCCTACTGACACATTACACAAATTGGTCTTGATCTCTATGACAATTTGATTATTAAACTTGGTGTGCCTAATATCATAGAGCAAAGCATAAAGGCCAACATCTTTGCCATAATATTGTAATGGAGTAATTCAACTTGGGAACTCCTGATAGGGATATACATTTTATCTTTGTTATACTTAAGGATGTTTTTCCAATTAATGAGATTAACTTCTCCCACATCATATTAATAGTCTTTTATCTCTAAATCTCCTTTCATCATTTTACTTACATACGTACCCTTTAATGGAAAGATGGATTTTGTTAATAGATCATGTTTTTCTAAATTATAGGAAGGACCCAATCTCCTTTGACATCTTCATTTTCAATTATCCACCATAAATTTTTCTCCTTGAAGATGACCAAGACTAATTGAGCTACTTTTCATCATGTGACTGATTTCTTCATCATCACTTTCTTCATATTCATCCTCCAGTATAATTTCAACAATTCCCTTGTTGTTTTTCAGGACTAGGTCCAGCGCTTCTTCCTTACTAAACTCAAAATAATTTAGACTACCCAAAGTTTTAATAAGCTTGTTATTCTTCCTATTTTTGGTTGTTTTGGGCAGCGCCATTCTAGCATTCTCTCTTTCTCTCTCTAGAGATACTAACTCTTACTAGAGTTTTTGATTTGGGTATTCATCGGATTCATATAATTTGTAGCCGTTATAGCATTCTTTTGAATACCCACTTTTGCAAAGCGGCTGAATTTTGATTCCCCATTTCGCAAAGCGGCTGAATTTTGAAGGGATCTTCTTCATTGACTGATTCGATCCTCTACATCGTTTGGAAAGTCATTGGTTTTTTTGTGGTTTTCTCTATTAATTGAATCCTGAATTTACGAAGCTCTTGCTTCGTTATGGGGAATCCTCCTCTATTCTCCTCTACGCTGATAGAAAAGAAAAGAAAAGTAACAGAGCAATTGCAGGGCATAAACATTGTTCTCGTCACAACTGGGTTTTTTTGCTTAGCTGGATGTGGCATTTTTCGACCGTTGGGTGCTCTGCCCCAATTCAGGAGGGTCAGGTCAGCTATATTTTTACCCCCATATTTGTGCAGGAGACCGGGGCCTTTGTTTCCATAGCTTTGGTTGCTGTTAGCATTACTTATTTAATTTCATCCTAGTGTTGGCCTGCATTATTTATTTGAGTTCAGTTCCCTTGGGCTCTTTCTACCTTTTGGGAGTCTGCTTGTGTTCTTGCTGGCATGGTTTATTATTTACTGCTTTTATTTTTGGTACTTACAAATCATTATTGTTTTATATTTTACAATTTGTTGTAGAGAATTTCAGCTGAATTGTATGAATTGGACTTCGTTAGATTAGGACAGTCACTTCTTCCTTTCCTTAACTCTGCCCACCATCATTCACACTCTCATCACTTAACTCTCTCCCTCCTTCATCAGTTAACTCCTGCATTGGCATTAGTTGTTTTGTGTTCTATTAGCCCAAAATTCAAGGCCTTTTGTTTTTATTTTGTGGGGTTTCTGGGTTAGCTGCGATTCGAAGAGGGGTTTGATTTCCTGGGCACGCCTTTGATTTGTAGATTTGGGCTCACTTTGAATTGGCTTTATTATTCTTATTATTATTAGTGTCAACGTATTATTATTATTATTATTATTTTGTTTACAGTGATTAGCTTTATTATTTTGTCGATGTATTTTTATAAGCGTCGACGTATTATTATTATTATTATTATTATTATTATTATTATTATTATTATTATTATTATTATTATTATTATTATTATTATTA
>JACYFF010031957.1:58904519-58984775 GCA_017589665.1 Selenicereus undatus
TTAATCATGCTTTGATTTTGGTTGACTGACTATGGCTAGTTGGTGTAGTAGTTTAGTTTTGGTAGCAATTTGGTTGTTCGATAGAATGCTAAAGTTTAGTTTATTTGACTTCATTTGGTTTGCACACCTAGGTTTAGTTAAATGTTGAGTTGAATGCTTAGGGTGTTAGATTGCTCAAATAATATCACGTAGTTTAGTTAATTAGTTAAATCGTTTTGTTTTAAATGACCATAATTTCAAGGTCGTCCCTGTGGATCGACCCTCAAAGTACTACGATGACAATTGTATGCTTGAGGTTTTCTCTTTTCTGTTATTTCACATTCCCTCAAAAATACTCCAACAATCAAGCTTAGCTCTAATAAATTTAGCTTCAATTTCTACACATAATGTTTTGAACATAGTAGCTGGTGTTTCCATCATTCTTACTACATTTTTACCTTCCTCATACGCTGAACCATACTAGTCAGCTACAGTGCTGGAAAAACTATATTCGATATAATTTAGGAAATTTTCAACTATAAATGTGTATTCAAGTTTAAGACACTACTCATACCCCTTTTCCAATGTTCAAATATTTCTTCTTTATTGCGAGCTTTATTGATATTTAAGATGTAACCTGTTTGGCTAATGTAGGTAATGCTAATTGCTTCAAAGGATATGGCTTTCCTTGGGATGAACCCAAAGGAAAAGGTGGTTGTATGCTGTGCTGAAACGGATCTAGGTATCATAAAATAGATATTTCATCTAGAAGATTTGTCAAATTCCTCAGGTTTAGGAATAACATTGTTAACTAGACTGGATTCGATTTCATTTCTGCTGAGTTCTTCTCCAATCTCATTAATTTCACCCTCAACTACCAATTTTTTATTTTTTTAATCCAGTTTTCTCTTAATTTCCTTTAAAGGAACAACATTTAGATCTTTTAGTTTAATTAAGTTCATTTGTTGATATATGTCTTCTTTTAATTGTACATTATTTGTTTCTTCATTATCATCAGTTAGAACTTCTTGGTTGTCTACTATTACGCTTATAAGTTGTTGAATTTTCTTAGATCTTGTTCTCTTCCAAACATATTTTGTAACTCTTTTAGATCATACTACTTATATTCCATCCTCTTCTTAGTTCTATGTCCTTTCCGGAGATTTTTTAGTTGATTTTTCTCCTACTTATTTTTCGATTTTTATGTCTTGTAAAGGAAATATTTTTTTGTGTTTGACATTTTGGAAAATATATTTATGCTGAAATGGAATACTAATACTTAAGTCAGATTTCCCACTGTGTCGGATTTCGTTGATCAAAGAAAGATGGATTACAGAGAACTACTTCTTTATCTTCTTAACTTAAGTCTTAATTTTTGCTAATTCTATCTTTAATTCTAAAATGATATCAGCAATATAGTTTAATTACGGTGCTATTGAAGTGGTTCCTTCTGGGGATTGCACAATTTGTGAATAATTAAGAGTAGGACAATTAGACAGCAATTCAAGCATTAAATACAGTTAAATAGTTGAACTAACTATTAATTAACATAATTATCTTAATTATTTTTGGTCATGTGGCTCTAATATCATATTAAAGAGGGCTTCGGCATAGTACTTATAAACATACAATCACATGTGCAAAATTAAAACAATAGAATTGGACCTGAAAATAGTTTGCATAAACTTTGAGGGTCATTTCTGTTAGTTACCTCATTATTCAAGGTAGCTTACAGTTATTTTTAAAAATTGAAGGCCCTTAAAATAGTTTACATAAAACTTAAGATACCCTTATGTATTTTTCCCTAATCCAAGCATTAAACACAAGTAATTAACTTAATTGTTTTTTATCACATGATCTAATAGCAGTTTATGGGCGCTTCGAGTAATATTTACGAAAAGAAGATCACATGCACAAAATTAAACTTTTCAGAAGTAATTAATGATTGAGATAACATATCCAAATATAAATGGCTTATGGTATTTGGCATAATTTAGGAAAGCAAACTTTGGTCACATTTGGTTCCAGAAATTGGTTGTCCAAAGTTGGATGGACCGAAAAATACTTTTCTGAAGTAGTCGGCTCACAAAAATGATTGCCTAAATTAAACCTAAATGGATTGAGATATAATTATTCCATGTGAAAAAATTAAGTCTTTTAAATGACTCTTTCTTTTTTGGAATCTAAGGGTAATAAATTTCCAAGTCTCATAATAATTGGTAAAGCTTTCTCCAGAAAGTTACACAAAGATACACTAACTTTAACTTTTGATTCACTATTTTAAGGATTAAGGACCCGTGAGTCATGAAAATGTTTTCTTAGGTAGTTGAAATTATATTAAAACCATTTATTAGGCCCAGTCTTGATAGTTGACATCAAGAAGATGATGAAAGGTGCCAAATATTTGACTTTTGCATATGATGACTCATATTCCCCCCTCCCAAAAAGGGAAAAAAGTGGAATGCATTCAAGCTCAAGCTAAGAATGTGATTGAACAAAAAATCTTCCTCTTAACAGCTCATTGTGATGCTTGAAATTGACTCTTCCCTCCCTGCTATTCCATCCTCTATCCTTCTAACTCTATTTAGTTTTTTTCCCTCTTCCCTATCTCTCTTGATTTCTGCAACTATTCCCGCGCTCCTTCCATTTCTTCACATCTCTAGGTCATAGTTTAGGTGAGAGAGAAATATTTTGTTAGCCTGTTATGTTTAGTTGTATGATAGAGGTAAAACATTATGTTAAATTTTGTTCAATGTTTGTTGGTATTTTTTGTCCCCTATGTAGAGAAACCTTCAAAATATACGGATTAGCATTCTTGAGGAGCAATATCTTACTTTCATAGATGTTATTTTAACAATAAAACCTAACAAACTATGATTGTCTTGCAACTTGTAACCATTTAATAATTTTATATTTCTCCATTTCCACATCAAAAACTTGTATCATTTTGTCCAAATTTTTTAAAAGAAACTTTGTTCATCTCTTTCTATATTTTACCATCATTAAACAAATTATGTCATCAAAACTCATTCTTTTTTGGTATCAAATGCACATAAGAAGCATTTTATTTTGTTAGTGGAATGATTAATTTTATTTTCCCCATTGTCAATTGAATAATCAATTTTACACGATGATTGCCTGAGTGAACAGAAGAAAAGATAAGAGGTTGAAGAAGGGGTGTTGGGTGAGAAGAGTAAATACCAGCTAAGAGAGATTTATTGGGAGGGGGTTATTTGCTTTTTTTCATTAGAATTGATTTGGCCTGCCTTTTTTCTTCACTCACTTCCTCTTATGTTTGTATTATCATGGTGTTATTTTCTAAGGGAAAATTTGACATTTTACATGTCGGTCCAAGCTCAAGGCCAGAATTGGGCCTAACTAAAAGTAACACTATAATTTAAGGTTCCTAAGAACATATTTTCAAAACTAAGCGACCTTAAAAAAGTTACGCCAAAAGTTAGGGTACCTTTGTGCATTTTTTTGGGTTTTTTCTATAGCTGTTGGATTAGATTTGATTTTTCTGAGTGTTCAGTATAAGTTATTTTGTTTTCATATCGTTTAAAATTAAAAGTATAATATTGGAGTACTGGGAGTTATTTAATGTAGTTTTGACAGATTGTGATATGGAATCTAAATTTGACCATTTTTGAAAAAGATGATTGCAATTCATTGTTTTATTATTTGTATTCTTGTGAATATTCATGTAGTTGTCAGTGAAGAAAGAGTTGTTGAATAGTTAAATTTATATCATGAGGTTTTTGAACAATTAATTTTCCTATCTTTTTAGGATGATTGCAGGGTAGGATTTTGGAGGCAGCTATTGGCTTAACAATGGTGCCTTAGTTTTTCAAAGAGCCACTTTTGTCTTCACAAAGCAGCAAGAGCACAAAGAACTCGCTACAAAGGTGATTGCATGTGGCTACTAATTCATGTTACTTTTACAATATATTATGGTATTGTGTAGGAGTATAGGGGAAAGGAGAACGGTGAACATCACAAATATTTTGAGGGTCATCTGGAGGTGGGTTTTCCACTGGTAAAATTTTTGGAGACATGCTATGCTTATCTTCACTGTTGAAGCTTATCAATTGTTGATAAAGAATTTGTTTACAGATATAATTCGAAGGAGTTGCACAGTGATACATCTCACCGGATATTTCTTTTATTTAGTGTGAGTTATTTAGGAAATTTTTTGATTAAGGACTAGATGAATATGTTTTTGAGCAAATTGTTGTTTTGAACTGCTTACTAAATGTTCATTGAGGTTGGTGTTTTATGTTCACAATGTTTTTGAGCGTTATACCGAATAGGTACACTATGAAGAGACTGTATAGGGGAAATGAACAAAACCAAAGTACTGAGATTATTATTCTAGATGATATGAAAGATTTTATGGTATTTAAGGGAGTTTTTTTAGCTCTAATTAAGAAGAAATTTATTTTGATATTGACAAACTAATTGTAAGTCTAGATGTTCATATACATTATAAATGATGACATGTGTGGTGCCTCTGTGATGATATACTTGAATTAATTGATAGTATTATATGTGTGATGCCTCAATGCTAATACAATTCAGTTAATGGATATTATTAGATGATTGACTAAGCTTAAGAGTTTAGACCTTTGTTAAAGCATTGTACAGTTAAGGCTAGAGTTACATTCTTAAGTAGTGTAACTATGACAATATGTAAGAGTCTTTGACATTGTAGAGCTTTGATGAGCTTCTATGATTGTTCTTTAATCATGTGATGATTAAATTGCTTAAGTGCAAATGTGATGCAAATAGTCTTGATCATATTAATTAGGTTGAAGAAACAAAATGAGATTATGTGCGAGATGGTTTCTTTCTATGGCGATATTTGATTAGTATTTCATCTACATCAAGTGTTTGACATGTGAATTATTGAACTTGCCAGTGTGTTTAATGTGCTTGTGACTGAGATTTATTATAATTTACTCACACAATTAGTAAGTGGATATGCAACAAGAAACAAGGTGATCAAGAGATGTCATACATGGAAGCAGTCAAGATTCGAGTTGTAAAAGAGATTAATAGTAGCCACTTGATTGGTGATCATATGTGTAGCAAGATATGGTCAAGTATGCGAAGTAACAAAATCAAATACAATAGTCATAGATTCTTGATGAGGATTCTACATGTGGTGTTCAGAGCTAGTGTTTATGCTTTACCTATTCCAATAATCAATTAATCCCCCCAATTGTTCCTATTCTGAGATAGATGACAACAACATTAAATAATCATGACATATGACCATGATAAAGAATGACACAATCGTCTAAGTGAACATAAGCACATATCTATAATAAGAACATAAAAAGAGTTTATTAATAAAGTTTGTAAAGATATATTTAATAATGGCATGAAGAAAATTACTTTGAATTTCATCTTTCTAAGTAATGTTGTATTGTTAATTTGGAAATGGCAAGATTTTTATGAGTCTAGTAAGTAGATCGTTTTATGAAAAGAAAATTTGAACTCAAAATGAATAAGCATGAAAACCCTTTTTTTTAAAGAAGTCATCAAAGCCTTACAACTTAATTTAGAAAGAGAACGTCAACGACTAGCTACAAGAAAGCGATTAATTTGGCTTTTCTACATCAAGGAAGAAGTTCAAATGTAATTTGAAATATGCCCAACCAAATGAGGAAAAAGCAAAGGTCAAAAAATTCCATCAGAGACATTGATGAGGGGCTTGGAATAAAAAAAAGCAAAAGGTAAAAGTAACTTTGTCATTCTCCCAATGGTTAGTATGTTTTTCGATGGTCATATAGAGTTGAATTGTCTATGAATACAGGAGTAAAGCAGAAGATGAAGGTTAGAACACGCCATGCTATTTACTCCTAATCTTTAGGGTGTTCTTCTCTATATTTAAGAGTTAAATTCCACTCAACTTATATTTATAGTCTTGTAATGCTCATAATGTCAAGGGAGTAGGGAGAACTCTCTTCTAATTATTAGTAATCAAGTATATTCTCAACATTGGAGTGGATGCACTTAAGGTTTGAGATGCCCAAGAGTGAGTGAGAACTTTGAAAAAGGTTGTAATGGAGTTAGTGAGAGCTCATGCCAAGTTTGCTAGAGAGCTTGAAATAATACCCTAAAGTATAGTCAAAGAACTTGGGAGGGTCCTAGGGGCCATGCCCCTATTTTGCACCAAAGAAAAAAAGAACTTGGGAGGGTTCTTATGATAAAGAATTGAGCATGTCATGATGCTATGAGAAAAACCTAACTATAGGGAAGGAGTAGCGATGCTCATGCTGAGTGAGACATCATAGAGTCCTTAGGAAAAACCCTATGGCTAACAAGAAGTAATGAGGCTCTTATTAGGCAATGAGCTATGACAAAGTACTCATGAAAATCTCTATGGTTGACAAGGAGCAGTAAGGCGTTTGGGAGGAGGTGAGCTTGTCAAAGTGGTTTAAAAAAACTCTTATTGTGGGCAAGTTGTCAAACGACACTTGCAATGTTATCTCGTTGAGATAATGATATTGGTTGAAATCCGAAAAGAGGGCCTTAAGGTGGAGATGTAGCCAAATGGTTGGGTAAACTTCTAACCAAATCACTTGTTTTGTCTCTCATTATTTCGAGCACCTTAATCTCATAACATATTTACCTACTACATTCCTAAAGTATCTTCTATGCCTATTTCTACATATTATCATTTGGAGTCTCTGATTTACCTACATTTGCATACTATTTCCCTCAAAGTTTAAAAGTATTTAAGTCTAAATTTTTTATTTGTCACCCTATTCTCGCCCCTCTAGGGCAACAAACCTTGGTATTGAACGAACAAAATGGTTTGAATTCGATAAAGAGTGTGTTAAATCCTCATAGATTTCAACAACGAGGTTAATAAAACTAGTGGTTGAATAGTATTATTGTGAGGAAATCTAATCAAGAAAAAGTAAACAAAGAAGAGAAAGCATCGTAAAATAACGCTCCTAGTTTTAAAGAGTTACCTAAAGTAAAATTTGGAGGAAGGATTTTGTTTTCCAATAAACAATTTTTATTGCAAAATCTTAACAGTTATATATTATGTAATCAATAGTAGATGTCGATAAGAGTTTTTTTTTTATTGTTTGTTAATAGATAAATTGGAAATACGAAGAAGAAGATTTCTACCAAAGAATCTAGATGTTGTTTTGCCACAGGTTCATGATGAATAATTCTATTGTTATCAATGAAAAATAGTAAGCTCACTTCTAAACAATGTTATCTATTGATTTATGGTGTTGGATTTTTGGAATTTATTGCAGAAATTTTAGTCATTTCCTATGTATGTACCTTATTCTACTAAATTAAAATAGTTACTAGCCAAAAATACAAGTGGGGTTGCTTTGGGTTAGGTTGAATAACTAAGTATTCTAACATTAATTTCTTATGTTATTTATGAAGAAGGTCATAGTTTGATCTATTATCGTGCTTTTTTGGGCTTTATTATAGAATGTTGTTCATTTTTCCATTCATATACTTTATGTTGGATCAATTTCTCATGATAATATTTTGCCTACATTAATTTCGTACTGCTTTTTACATGAAATTTGATAATCATATGGCAATGTAATAATTTTTTTATTACTATATTATTTTTCTATTAAATATTCATTTATGCTGGGGAGAATGAGAGCAGTATGATATCATCTATGATTTTACGTTGGTCTAAGGAGTGGTCCAACTTTTGTGCTATTGATGTTTCAAGCATATTTGGTCATATGCCAGTAAATGGAGCGTGTAATAAATATAACAATAACAACATATGAGGTTTACTCAACCAGGTTGTAGACGTTCAATAGATTAGCTCTCTTGACTTTGTTCTTGGTTATAATAGCCCGACAGTAAATCACGTTTATTTATTTAATTAAGCCATGTTATTAAATTTTCACATTTATTTATCTCATTTAATCATCCCAAATGAGAGAATTTATTTTGGGTCCCACTTTGCAATTTGAGTTTCATTTACTGTAACAATTTCACATGAATCGATATTAGGGCCCGATAGATATGATTAGGTGACAAATTATTTTTCATAATGTCATAAAAATTAAATTTTCAGCCATGCAAAAATTTGGACCCAAATTCATTATATCTGGCCCAATTCATTTGGACCCAATTTACGGCCTGATTCATTTTGGGTTCAAATTGTGGCCCGAAATTTTTGGTGTAATTAAATTAAGCTAATTACTGTTATTATGCCCAATTATCATTAGCAAATAGTTACCTTATGGATGGATAAATATAAGACAAACAAGTGAGATAAATCCAAAAAAATTAGAAGCAAACCAAGCCACACATTCTCTTCTTCCTCTCCTGCTTTCTCTCCCCATGGGCTGTTGCTGTTGCTGAATTCTGGTGACTGTTGCCACCTTCAACCACCACGCAGGCTATCTCCGGCAAATCCCAACACCCTAGCACCACTAGCCGCCACCCCCAATCCTCAAAGCCACCAAACATCACCTCCATCTCCCTCTTTTTCAAGCTCAAAGTGAGTAACTCTATAACCTATCTCATTGATTTTGGTTTTGATTCTTGTTTTTGTGGATTTTAACTATTGGTCATGTTATTTTGATAAGAATAAGAACTATTTAAATGTTTTATTTTGTTGGTTATGCTTAAAAGCGTGCTAGGGTTGAGTTCATCCATGAGCATGCAAGCTTGAGTTTGAAATGATGGATTTAGATTTTGGTACTTGATTTTTATGATCTTTGGCATTAGTAATGGATATTATGATGTTTATTTTGACTTTGGATGAGCTTAAATGTAAGAATAATTTGGGCATAAGTTAGGGTTTTGGTGATCAAGCATGGGTTGATTTATTTCTAGCATCAAGTATATTATTTGTGTATAATTGGATAAAGAAATGAATCTTGGATGTGTCGTTTAACTTGGAAAATCACTTGAGATGATTTTGTATAAAGGGATGGATTATGACAATTTTTCCAATTGATTATAAAAAGTCATTTTGCTCAGTCATGCAAATAAGTAAGCTTATGTATGTGTTTGGAGTGTTTTTGAAAAAGAGAAGAGTTGAAAATTTGATGTAGATGATTATGGAGTAAAAAATATAAGTAATATGGCTTTCTAGCATCATGAAAAGGAATAAGGCTTTGTTAAATGATTTGAAGGAGTGATTTTAGAGGGGAATTATGTGAGGAAAAGCGGGAAAACAAACATAGTGTGGTTGTGAACGTTATGAAAACAAGGGATATTTTGCGAATAAACTGGTAATGTTCTGCCCGTTGAAAAGTTATGATTTTTGGTGGATATGTAGATCTATGAGTGATCTTTCAAATGCCTTTTGAATCATTTTAATCCCAGTTCTGCCGAGAAAGTTATGGCCAGATTGAAGTTGTGTATTGTTATGATTTTCCGCAAGCGTACGGTTAACGTTGTAGTACTTACGGGTATCGTCCTCAGGGATGGAGGAAATTTGATTATTAAAAATTCTAACCTAATTGAAACTGAAAATTAAAATCGACTAACCTGAAAATTATCATATTTGATTTAGTGAATTTACAAACTAAAATAATTGAAAAACTGTAAGAGATTTGAGAGTGAAAAAAGGTAATTTGGAATATCAAACTGAAAATGAATCACATGAGCAACACCTTGCAGTAATTAAACTTTGAAATCTTCTTCTCCCTGGCTGAATCGAAACAGAGGAGAAAACAGAAGTGAATCGAAACAGAGGAGAAAACAGAAGAAGTGAGCAAATTAAACAGGGGCTACAATAGAACAGAGCAAAAACAAAGAAAATCAGAACTGCAAATAATCCTTCAAGTCAACAATCCAAACTCCAAATGAATCACGTTCAGCAATCAAAACCAAATCAGTAAATCGAACTGGAGCCCTAAATTATTAACATCTGAAATTGAAGAACTGAAATTGAAATTCGATCATGAATATAAACCCTAAAATTGAACTACAACCGTAAGTGAGAATCGAAAATTTAAGCCTGAAATACATAGCCTAGAACCCCCTCCTTGCGACGCCCGAACTTGCGATTTGTAGCCCGTGACTGCAACTCTTCACCTACCCTTGAAACCGCCACATTGATGGAGCCGAAAATTGAAAGAGGAGAGAGAGAAATGGAGGGACCGAGGTTGAGGGGAAAGATGAAGAGGCAGGTCAACAGCAGGGGTTTTGGGGTTTTGGAAATTGAAGAAGGAGCAGCGAAGGGGGATCCGACTCTTCAGGGCAGAGGGGAAATGAGAGGAGAGAGAAAGAAATGGAGGGGGGGAAAAGAAGCCATGTGAGGCGCACATGGGGTTGGGTAAATTATTTAGGGGTTTATTATTTTTTTCTTCTTCTTTTTTTTCTTCTTTTGTTTTTTTTTTGATGGGTTATAAAAGCAATGGGCTAGAGATTTTTGGGTCAAGTTTGAGTCAAGTCGGCCCAAATCTTCATTTTTCAGCATCTCTTCATCTTTTTTCTGCCATTATTCCCGAATTATTTAATCCCTACAAAATAAAATAAAATAAAATAAAAATCTAAAAATAACAATTATTTCGAGCATAAATTTGGTAGAAAGGTACTGTAAAGATATCACATTTTTAGCGTCAACAAATACCCCCACACCAAAGTTTTGCTCGTCCTCGAGTGAAACAAAACTAAAAATCCTAGAAAAAGAAAACAAAAGCTGTAACAGAAAACAGAAAACAGAAAATCTTTTTTTTTGGAAAATTAATATGTACAAAATTGGGAACAGATATGCACATTCTAATCAACTAAATCACTCATGTAACAAAGATATTGGCCTGCATATAAACATAATGTACACATTAAGGCACCATACCCCCTGAATGACATTAAAGCACTAATTTTTCATCCCACGTTGCACACTTAAACTTTGAATCCTTCCCTGTGCTTGTGTGCATGTGTCTCATCATCCCAAGGTTTATGTTTCCAAAATCAAACTCAATCCCACTTAATTCACACAAATTACATTATTGACTGATTAACATTGGAAGCAAGCTTTCCCAGTAGCAATATTGCCTCAAAGGGTACCACCCAGTAGCGCATGCCTCAAAGGGTTGCTTTGTCATTCCAAATTTTATTTCATTTCCTTCTTTTTTTTCTTTTTTTTTCGTCTTCTTTTTTTTTCTTTCTTTTTTTTCTCTTTTTTTTTTTTGAATCACAAGTGGGATAGCCGATAATGAAAACTAAAACCTTAGGATAATGATGATGAAATAAATAGGGAATAGAACACACAGTGACAATGAACAAATGGGATTAGAATTAGAAGCAAAAACGCAACATCAAGGACAGAGACCCAACATGCACATCATGCGTATATACAGGCTATCTATCAAAGTACAAAGGATTTAAGTTGATCAGAATAGTACAAAACTTCCCCAGAAACAAAACAAAAATCTTTTTAATTTTTATGGTTTTTTTTTTGAAATTGAAAACAAAGTTTTCCCACCCCCACACCGAAATCTCACAATGTCCTCATTGGGAGTGAAAAAAAAACTAGCAAAAGAAAAATGAATATACAAAAAGAAGACTAAGACTCAAAAAGAAAACTATAAAAATAAATCAAAGCAACAAATATAAACAAATAAAAATAAAATAAAAAGAAGAGATAAAAAGGAACGTGTATACCAGGTCAGGTGCTGAATTACACCTAAGCTATAGCCTCTCTCAGATGAGGATGATGGAGCATCAGCCACTCCATCACAAATAGATAAGCTGCTATGCAAATCAAATCCCATTAAAGCATGTAATAGCTTATCATATAGGCATGAACAACTCTTAATAAAATTTTGACAACAAAAATTAAAGAGTTGATGCCACAAAGAATACATCCACCATTGAAATTCAACACAAGTAAGGGCCCGCTTCAACTGATCAAATAGTTGGGCCCAATCAAAAAATAAGCAGACAGACTCAAAAGTAGCCAGGAAGTGGGTCATCGGCCTAGAAATGTAATCAGCAAGAATGACCGGTCTAGGAAAATCAGTGGGTCCTAAATCCACAAGTCCTTTAAGGTCAATATGTGTAGGAGTCTGGTCTAAGGCAAAATTCTCAGGGGCAACATTCGCAGACTCAACAAAGTCAGACTTGTGAGATTTAAAGAGGAGTTCAGCTTGGATGGGGCCAAAAGAAAAAAGATTCATATTCAACTCACAGATCCACTTCCAACCCCACATGGACATCAAAAGTGAATGAATCATATTCAACAGAGAATGACTCATGAGATATTAGAGGGTTAAAAGAGAATGATTCATATTCAACACAAAAATCCTCATCAAAATTGTCATCGAAATTAAACCCACATGAAAAAGATTCATATTCTACGGAAAGAATATCATCATTGAATTCTAAAATAGTGGGCTCAACTTCCTCCTCACACGACTCCTGGATAGCAATATCATCGAACTTATTATGATGCTCAACTACAGATGGGATGCTCATATCTAACTCACCAGGTTTCTCAAGTTCCTGACCCTCAGACTCAGAAGAGTCATCAAAGATGGTGGGTGGGCCGGTAGAAACTAAGACATCATCAATGACATCCGTATGTGAGCTAGTGTGGGGTGCAAGGTCAGGCGATAGAGACACAGCGAGGTTGTTCTCTTTTTCAAGGCTAGGCAAAGACAAATCATCATGCAAATGAGGCCTAGATCGATAAGAGGGCTCAAAATCATCAAAAAGACTAACGGCAGGTTTAGGAGATCCTAAACTAGAGTCAGACTCATTACAATGCTCCATACTCTGATTAAAACAGTGAGAATGTTCAGTAATTCTCTTTTTCATTGTCTCTAACACTTTATGAGTCAAGGCATTTAACCTCTGTTCAACACTAGCACATTGAGCATCAAAATAGTCACGATATGGACAAGAACAAGCATCATGAGCAGAAGATTCACAATAATCGCACCAAACAGGAGGCACACAAGAGTAAGATGGGGCATGTGAATTTATAAAATGATCATGAGGGTAAGGACTAACAGGAATAACCGACTCACTATGAAGTGGGTAACCAAAATTATTTTGAGCTTGTTCAAACTCATAGGTATCCCAAGCTAATTTTTCAAAAAAATTCCAAACTTCATCTTGAGTTTTAGACAACAATCCTAACACACCTCCAGGATAAATGGACTCAACAACACCCCTAAATTCAGTATTTAAACCCAAAACGATAACCTCACAAATTTCCCATTTCTCAAAAGTTTGATTCAATTGAGCACGGTAAACATTAAGCCTAGACAGATAACTCCAGAAAGGTTCATGTTCAAGTTGTGGGAAATTAAACACTGGCATTCTCTTTTCCTTTCTTTTTTCAATTTTCAAAATTTTTCAACTTTTAGTATTTTCAATTTTTTTAAAAAATTTTTTAAAGGGATTTTTTTTGAAGGAAAGAAAATGAAAATGACTCTAGGACACTAATTAAAAATTCATGACTAAAGCAAAAACAAGAGATTCATATAATTAAAGGAACGAAACAAAATAAACTAACAAAAAGAAAACTATATTACCAAAAGACTCAATCAACAAGAAATGACCAAAAACAAAAACACAAGACGTGAGCATCATTCCTTTTGATTTTATTTGAACTACAAAAACAGAAAATAGAAAATAAACTAAAACCTAAACAAAAGCGAAAAATAAAATTAAAATAGAAAATCAAACTCTAAATCAGAACTATATACACAGAAAATTCAACATAATCACAAGAGACATGGATATAATTTTTTTTCAATTTTTTCTTCTGTTCCAGAACTGTGCAGAAAATTCCAAACAGAATATTTGTTCCAAAATTCACAGAAAATTCTACACAGTCCTAAAAATTCCAGAAAAATTCACATAGCCTCTAAAAATCATGCCGAATCTAAGAAAAACATTCACACAGCAAAAATCACACCAGAATCAGCCCACAAAAATCAAACAGAAACTGAAAATATGAAAAACCTGCACTGGTGCCTTTCATTTTTTTTTTCTTTTTCTTGCACAAAACCTAGATTGGTGAGTGCTTTTTTTTTCAGAAGCAAATAAAAATTCAAATTAAACTGATCTAAACAAAAACTCAAATACTAACGCAATTCAAAGATCAAAATACTCTAAACTAAACACATTCAATTGAAACCTAAAAATCACAGGAAATAAAACTACCACGAAAATGACTCAAACAACTCGAATGACGAAACTACGACTCGAAGCAACCTAATTCACAACGCCATCCCCGGCAACGGCGCCAAAAACTTGTTATGATTTTCCGGAAGCGTACGGTTAACGTTGTAGTACTTACGGGTATCGTCCTCAGGGATGGAGGAAATTTGATTATTAAAAATTCTAACCTAATTGAAACTGAAAATTAAAATCGACTAACCTGAAAATTATCATATTTGATTTAGTGAATTTACAAACTAAAATAATTGAAAAACTGTAAGAGATTTGAGGGCACCAAAAGGTAATTTGAAATTCAAACTGAAAATGAATCACGTGAGCAACACCTTGCAGTAATTAAACTTTGAAATCTTCTTCTCCCTAGCTGAATCGAAAAAGAGGAGAAAACAGAAGTGAATCGAAACAGAGGAGAAAACAGAAGAAGTGAGCAAATTAAACAGGGGCTACGATAGAATAGAGGAAAAACAAAGAAAATCAGAACTGCAAATAATCCTCCAAGTCAACAATCCAAACTCCAAATGAATCACGTTCAGCAATCAAAACCAAATCAGTAAATCGAACTGGAGCCCTAAATTATTAACATCTGAAATTGAAGAACTGAAATTGAAATTCGATTATGAATATAAACCCTAAAATTGAACTACAACCGGAAGTGAGAATCAAAAATTTAAGCCTAAAATACATAGCCTAGAACCCCCTCCTTGCGACACCCGAACTTGCGATTTGTAGCCCGTGACTGCAACTCTTCACCTACCCTTGAAACCGCCACATTGATGGAGCCGAAAATTGAAAGAGGAGAGAGAGAAATGCAGGGACCGAGGTTGAGGGGAAAGATGAAGAGGCAGGTCAACAGCAGGGGTTTTGGGGTTTTGGAAATTGAAGGAGCAGCGAAGGGGGATCCGACTCTTCAGGGCAGAGGGGAAATGAGAGGAGAGAGAAAGAAATGGAGGGGGGGAAAAGAAGCCATGTGAGGCGCACATGGGGTTGGGTAAATTATTTAGGGGTTTATTATTTTTTGCTTCTTCTTTTTTTTCTTCTTTTGTTTTTTTTTATGGGTTATAAAAGCAATGGGCTAGAGATTTTTGGGTCAAGTTTGAGTCAAGTCGGCCCAAATCTTCATTTTTCAGCATCTCTTCATCTTTTTTCTGCTATTATTCCCGAATTATTCAATCCCTACAAAATAAAATAAAATCAAATAAAAATCCAAAAATAACAATTATTTCGACCATAAATTTGGTAGAAAGGTACTGTAAAGATATCACATTTTTAGCGTCAACATGTATAGTTGTGTTCTACCCTAATTTTAGGAACCCTATTGTGGGAGTTATGTTTTACACTATTAATGAAAGTTTTGATGGACTTTTTAAGCTTTTCATATTGGGGTTTTGTAGCTCAATTGGAGTTCGAAGGTGAAAGATATGGATTTTATATAGTAGACCTTCAAACGGTAATATAAGGAAAGAAAGAAATCATGGCATTTGGAAATATTATCAGGAGTCTCTACATAATTATGGATATTGAAAAGAAATTATAAAGTTTAGTCAGTTCAACAACTTTCATTTTGTATAGAAGCTTACTTGGGTTGGAAAACTGAGTTAGTAGACATGGTAATGAAATTGGAGAAGTAAAGAGGGTAATGACACAAGATCGGGGTCTATTAGGCCAAGCTAACGTTATATGAGCTTTTTTGAACCTCACAATACCCGTCTTAACATTAAACCTTCTATTATTCATTTCAAAAACATCAAAAACCTATATTTCATTTATATCCATTAAAGTCTTTTCATGATTACCTCAATTGTTTCATTTTGTTCTATTTTGCTCCAATTTGTTTCACTTCGAGTTCATTAACCCTAACTTGGTTTTCAAATCATTTTAGGGTAAGTTATCTTATGTTGAATTGTTTGATGGATGCCTTTTTTTATTAATCAACTTCCACAAAATTACAAATTATGGGAGTGAAAGTTGTTTACTAACTACCTTTACCTATAATGACATTTCTTAAGCAGAAACGAGGCCTAGTCTATCGCTTCCCATGTTGCATAACTGAGACTTCATTTTAAAGACTTCAGGTACGTTCATTGCCTCTATCTTTACAAATCATCACGTATTTATCAAAATTATAATGTTTTTGTAAGTACATCAATGAATCAGTTTATTTGTGATTTATCACATAATTAGATACCCCATTAGTTATTAGTTAAAGGGCGTTGCCCTTCAATTACCCGCGTGACTTCAAGCGAGGTCCTCTGATCGGCTTGGCAGGGTTACTTCTATCCATTGATCGTAACAACATCATAACTAGCAATTACAGTTTACATTCATCTCATTCACTATATTAACTTAAAATGAATTGCAAAGCGGCCGCCCAACTAACTTTTGCAGAGATCTTTAACAATACAGGAATGCATGTAGTGAGCTTCGGCTCACAGTTCAAAATGTTTTTCATGTTTTGTTTTAGGCAAATGCTCGGAGAATCGTGCCCATGCTAGCAAACCAGCTGACGAAAACAAGTTGAGCAAGGGAATCTAGATGGATCAACAGTGACATAGTGAATACATATTTTGAAGCTGTGTTTTGAAATCTTCAGTGGATGAAAGTGTACATTATATGGTGAATTGATTTAGTATAGTGTATAAACCTTATGTTGGTTAACAGTTGACTGTATATGGTTTGATCGTGGAAGAATGTGTGTGGTTAAAGACATGCCTAACTATGTTAATTCTAGTACTCATATTTCAAGCCTTGTCCTTTTTGGGTGGAGGTAACGCCCAGATCATTTGGTTTATCAGTTGAAATTAAGGAAACCAGAATAGTGATTGTAAACAGTGGCACATACTTAATTAGGGGGCGTTACAGATTTAGTGTCAGAGGGAGGTTGATTCTTTCTGATAGGATATGGAGTATGGAGAATAGAGATTGGAGGGCAAGAAGGTTGGTTTGTCAACGTTGTTAATATATCATTGGAAATTTATGACGTTAGAGATTTATGACAGTAAAAATGCTTGTTTATCTCTCCCGTGTTCTTCCCTTATGTTCGTCCTTATTAGATGGATCCGTATGCGTTGAATATGATGTTAGGTACTTCTGTGACCATT
Source organism: Selenicereus undatus (assembly GCA_017589665.1). Taxonomy (NCBI): domain Eukaryota; kingdom Viridiplantae; phylum Streptophyta; class Magnoliopsida; order Caryophyllales; family Cactaceae; genus Selenicereus; species Selenicereus undatus. The sequence continues at coordinate 58,921,748 of JACYFF010031957.1, forward strand.
CACATCTCTTTACTATATGCTAGGATAATAACCTAGCTACAAACCCCATTTCTGAGTTTCATAGTGTTATGGTCCATACATGTAGGTTGTTGTGGACCTTATCTACAGTTGGCCCTTGGGTCGAGTTTAGGACCCAATATCATGACTTTGTGATGACTCAAGCCTTGGGATGGGACGAACCTAGATTTTCATTTCGTGAGGCTTAGGCCAACATTATCATCAAGCTGTTATTAAGGGAAGAGCTTGAGCTGAGAGGAAATAACATGGACATTCTGCAATATATATTTTCATTACACTTTGTATCTCCCCCACCATCACCACCTTCACCGAGCACTCTTCAGCCACCTGACAACCCAAAGCCATCGGGACCTAGAGAGCAGATCCATGTATCTGATGGATCAAATGAGGTCCACATTGTTATAGATCTCCCTGATGCACCATAGTTTAGCTCTGATGGTGACCTCATGGAAGACGCAAAAAAGGACCCAGAATTGGAGGAGCATAAGCTTTATCATGATGATGAGAATGCACAAATTGGTGCTTCAGACAACAGTTTCAACTTAGGCAGGGAGTCTGGGGATGAGTCTGACCTAGACTATGATTCATCTAAGGATTATTAGATTGATTTATATTATATGTTGACATCTAAGATAGATTAATTTTTGAGCCCACATGTAGATAGTATAGCAAGTTGGATAAGAGTTTTGTGCAAGTTATGAGATTGCATATAGTTGGTCTTTCGGATTGTGTTGACTAGTCCCGCCTACTTCTGGGCATGTGGCGGACTCAGTCTATTGGGGCTAAGTAGTGTTTTAGTTAGGAGGTAGGTGTAAAGGTTGACCTTGGGCGGTCAATTGGATGTGATATTCTTTGTGGAACCATGTATATGTATTACGTGAGCAATTGTGGCAATGATATAATGAAGCTTTGTGTTACGTTTTAATAATACTTGGGCCATGCTAGTTGTATCCATTGTGTATGTGTATCTTATATGTTGGTTGCAGTCGGTTCACTAAATTACTCAGTTGAAAGGATAGTCAGAATATCAGAATATGTGTAAAATAATGCAGAAACCCACATGGAAGAAAATTAAGATCATGGTAGGGGGGTCAGGTGACCAAGTTTTGTGTGATGTGTCAATAACCCTTAGTGGAATGCCCTTAATTCCCCCTGCATTGGTTAGCAATATGGGAACTCTAACTATTAACAGACCTTGGTGTATGAGCTTATGAAACGAATAGCCCTAGCACCTTCCGAAATCCCTCATAAAGTCAATAAATTAGCACATAGGGTGTGCGAAGCAACCCTAAAGTATATGATGGAAAGTATGACGCAGTGGGGCTAGAAGCATGGATTAGAGGGATAGAAAATATTTTCACAACAGTGGAGGTTCTAGAGGATAAAAAAATGAACATTGGGATGTTTTACCTAACTACTGAAGATGATATTTGGTGGAACACTGTTAAGGATAGGCTCTTGGGGTCTTACTTCACTTGGAATAGATTTTTAGAAGAACTAAGAGCCAAATTCTACCTAGTTATGGTTCAATGGCAGAAGGAGAAAGAATTTATGGAACTGAAGATGAGTGGTAGTATGACTGTGATGCAGTATGCTAGCAAATTTACAGAACTATCAAGGTTTGCTTAGGAGTTTGTGTCATCTGAAAGATTAAAGATGAGGAGATTTGAAGAGGGATTAGCTTTCTATATTCGCAACCAGCTACTGGTCAACCAATCCTTACCTATTAAGAGTTATATGAGCGAGTAGCTGAAGTGGAACGAGTGAAGACTGGGTTGAGGGCTTTGAACCCGATTACTCAAAAGAGGAAGTGGGCCGAAAAGGAAGCTCTGAGCGAGAGTGTAAACCAGCCGAAATCTGCTTCCACACCTCCCAAGAGTCGTCATGCAGGCTTAGTAGAGCCCTATGGGAAATGTGAAAGAACTGGCCACACCACTCCTAAGTGTCGAGTGGGAACCAACAAATGCTTATGGTGTGGTAGAGAGAGCACCTCATTGCTGCCTATCCCTGAAGACTAAAGGCTATAGACAAGGGCTCCCAATTTCAAGGCCTGTAGCTATAGGAAGGGCTTATGTGTTGAGCAAGAAAGAAGATGCCACCTTTGGTATAGTAGTTACTAGAACTCTTTTTTTAATTTCAAAGCCATTTTGTGTATTGGTTGATTCAGTTGCCACTCATTCATTTACATCCACTTCATATGTCATGCAACTAAACCTTGAAAATAAAGAGACAAAAACCAATTACAGAATTAAGTTACCTGATGACTCTAGGTTTTAGTGTCCTATCTCTTATAAACTTGTTGAAATTACTATTGGTGGGATAGTATTCCCTAGAGTTTTAATTCAATTTGACTACTCATATTTTGATATTATTATGGAAATGAGCTAGTTGTGTACGTATGGGGTTAAGATAGATTGTGAGGACCTTAAGGCTATTTCAAGGGACGAATGAGGGAGAGCAATATGTTTTATAGGCAAAGAGAGGAAATACGTTGTCCTTTAAATTCTGTTATAAAAGCAAGTGAGCTCTTATGTTAAGGATATATTGGGTATTAGTGTTATGTTATTGACACTGAACCACAGGTAGAAGAAGCAGAAGATATCCCTGTAGTTTGCAAATTTGGAGTTGTTTTCCTAAAAAGTTACTGGGACTGCCCCGCAAAAATAAATTGATTTTGAGATAGAATTAATCCCTGGTGCCATACCTATCTCTAAAGCCCTATATCGTATAGCCCCAATGGAGCTATGTATAACAGCAAGTGTTATGCTATTAAGGTTGCTTGCAGAAGGTGAAAACGATTACAAAGTGCCTAAGAGTCTCCAATGCTACTGAGCCTAGAAACTTTTTGGGTTTAGCTATGTATTGTTGAGTTTGGGAAGGATTTTCAACGATAACATCTTCCCTGACCAATTTGTTGAAGGAAGCTACTAAGTTACCAAGAAGATAAAGTAGTAGCTTATGCCTCCCGACAGTTCAAGCCTTATGAGAGACATCACCTAACGACTTAGGACTAACGATTGTGGTTTCTGCACTAAAAATTTGAAAGCATTATTTGGATGAAGTACCTCATGAGATATATATTGATCATCAAAGCTTGAAGTACATTTTCACTCAGAAGAAGCTTACTATGAGACAAAGGCGTTAACTCGAATTACTTAAAGATTATGACTTACAGATCTAATATCACCCAAGAAAGGCAAATGTTGTGGCAGATGCCCTGAGTACAACATACCCTTAACACTATAGTCATTACTCAGTTGAACCTCTTGAGAGGACTTAAGAACTTGAATGTTTAATTGGTGTCATATGAGCAATCATCTAAAACTATAATGGATCCAACTCTTTTAAGTTGGAGCCCGTAGTACTTGATGACTTGGGACCAATATTTGTACATGGAGAAAGCATGGAACTCCTAACAATTGATGTCATGAAAGTACTAGGAGAGAAATTTACATGAAACATTAGGGTAAAATGACACAGACAATGACAACAAAATCATCTTTTGGGTTAAGATTTTCTTTAACATTTAATGAGGTGACATACATTAAAAGACTCTTAAAACCAAACTATTTGAACCGATATAAAAGCTATGTTGACAAAAGAAGGAGATTCCTGGAGTTTCAGGCAGATGATAAGGTTTTCCGGAAAGCTTCGCCAACTAAGGGCATAAGGAGAATAAATTGCGAGCTAAATTGAGGCAAAGATCTATTAGACCATACAAGTTTATTGAAAGATTGAATCCCATAGATTATCAACTAGACCTGCTTATATAACTTAAACATGTGTACAACATGCTCCTTACCTCATAGCACAGGCAGTACATTTTAGATCCTGACCACGGTCTCTTAAACAAAACCATTGCAGTCAATGAGGGTCTAGTGTTTGAAGAGCACCCAGTCTAAACACTAGATCATAGGATTAAGCAGCTAAACATAAAGCAGATAACTTTAGTCAAAGTACATTAGGCAAATCATACCTCCCTAGATGCCACTTCGGAAAACCGAGGATGAGATGCAAGCCAAGTACACACATCTCTTTAAGATGAACTTGCATGTTTTGTCAAAGCTCATAAGTTTCGAGGACGAAACTCTTTAAGGGGGGAAGACAATAATATCCCGACCCTAAATCATATTTATTTATTTAATTAAGCCATGTTATTAAATTTTCACATTTATTTATCTCATTTAATCATCCCGGATGGGAGAATTCATTTTGGACCCCACTTTGCAATTCGAGTTTCATTTACCGTAATAATTTCGCATAAATCGATATTAGGCCCTGATAGATATGATTAGGTGACAAATAATTTTTCATAATGTCACAAAAATCTAATTTTCAACCATGCAAAAATTTGGGCCTAAATTCATTATGTTTGGCCCAATTCATTTGGACCCGATTTGTGGCCCGATTCATTTTGGGTTCAAATTGCGGCCTAAAATTTTTGGTGTAATTAAATTAAGTTGATTACCATCATTATGTCTAATTAAGCAAACCAAGCCACATATTCTCTTCTTCCTCTCCTCCTTTCTCTCCCCATGGGCTACTGTTGCTGTTGCGGAATTCTGGTGGCTGCCACCACCTTCAACCGTCAGCCAGGGTTGTCGGCGGCCAACCCCAACACCCTAGCACCACTATCCACCCCGCCCAATCCTTAAAGCCACCAAACATCACCTCTATCTCCTCCTTTTTCATGCTCAAAGTGAGTAACTCTATCACCTATCTTGTTGATTTTAATTTTGATTCTTGTTTTTGTGGATTTTAATTGTTGATCATGTTATTTTGATAAGAATAAGAACTATTTTGATGTTTTATTTTGTTGGTTATGCTTAAAAGCATCCTAGGGTTGAGTTCATGCATGAGTATGCAAGCTTGAGTTTGAAATGATGGATTTGGATTTTGGTACTTGATTTTTATGATATTTGGCGTTAGTAATGGATATCATGATGTTTATGTTGATTTTGGATGAGCTTAAATGTAAGAATAATTTGGGCATAAGTTAGGGTTTTGGTGATCAAGCATGGGTTAGTATATTTTTAGCATCAAGTGTATTATTTATGTATAATTGGATAAAGAAAAAAATCTTGGATTTGTCGTTTAACTTGGAAAATCACTTGAGATGATTTTGTGTAAAGGCATGGATTATGAAAATTTCCCCAATTGATTATAAAAAGTCATTTTGCTCATTCATGCAAATAAGTAAACTTATGTATGTGTTTTTAGTGTTTTTGAAAAAGAGAAGAGTTGAACATTTGATGTAGATGATTATGGAGTAAAACATTTAAGTAATATGGCTTCGTAATGTGATGATAATGAATAAGGCTTTGTCAAATGATTTTAAGGAGTTATTTTAGAGGGGAATCATGTGAAGAAAAGGGGGAAAACAAACACAGTGTGGTTGTGAATAGGCTGAAAATAGGGGACATTGTGCAAATAAACTGGTAATGTTCTGCCCGTTGAAAAGTTATGATTTTTGGTGGATACGTTGCTCTATGATTGATCTTTCAAATTCCTTTTGAATCACTTTAACTACTGAGAAAGTCATGGCCATGTTGCTAAGACTGCGCAGGATAGATCAAAGCGGTGCACAGTTGTGCTCTAGCCCAATTTTAGGAACCCCATTGTGGGAATTATGTTTTACACTATGATTGAACGTTTTGACGAACTTTTTAAGCTTTTTATAGTTCAATTGGAGGTCGGAGGTGAAGGATATGGATTTTCTATAGTAGACCTTTAAACGGTAATATGAGGGAAGAAAGAAATCATGGCATTTGGAAATTTTTTCAGGAGTCTCTACATAATTATGGATATTGCAAAGAAATTACAAAGTTTAGTGAGTTCAACAACTTTCATTTTGTATAGAAGCTTACTTGGGTTGGAAAACCGAGTTAATGGATGTGGCAATGAAATTGGAGAAGTAAAGAGGGTAATGACACAACATTGAGGTTTATCAGGCCAAGCTAAGGTTAGATGAGCTTTTTTGAAGCTCAGAATAACACTCTTGATATTAAACCTTCTATTATTCATTTTAGAAAAATCAAAAAACCCATATTTTATTTATATCCATTAACATCTTTTCATTATGACCTCAATTATTTCATTTTGTTCTATTTTGCTCCAATTTGTTTCACTTCGAGTTCAATGACCCTAACTTTTTTGGTTTTCAAATCATTTTAGGGTAACTTATCTTATACTGAATTGTTTGACGGATGCCCTTTTTATTAATCAATTTTCATAAAGTTACAAATTATGGGAGTGAAAGCTGTTTACTAACTACATTTACCAATAACTATATTTCTTAAGCAGAAACGAGGCCTAGTCTATCGTTTCCAATTGTGCATGAGTGAGATTTCATTTTAAAGACTTCAGGTAAGATCATTGCCTTTATCTTTAGAAATCAGCACCCTTATCAAAATTATAATGCTTTGGTAAGTAGATCAATGAATCAGTTCAATTAGTAATTTGTCACATAATTTGTGACCCCATCAGTTATTAGTTATAGGGCATTGCCCTTCAGTTACCAGTGTTGCTTCAGGCCAGGTCTCCTGATCGGCTTGGCAGGTATTCACCTATCCATAGATCGTAACAACATCAAGGGGGTTCACTATTAGATAATAACTAGCAATTACAGTTTACTTTCATGCCATTCACTATTTTAACTTCAATTGAATTGCGAAGCTGGTGCCCAACTAATTTTTACAGAGATCTTTAATAATACAGGAATGCATGTACTGAGCTTTACCTCACAGTTCAAAATGTTTTTCATGTTTTGTTTTAGATAAATGCTTAGTGAATCGTCCTCTTGCTAGCAAACCAGCTGAAGAAAATAAGTTGAGCAAGGGAATCTAGATGGATCAACAGTGACGTAGTGCATGCATATTTTGAAGTTGCGTTTTGAAATCTTCAGTGGATAGAAGTGTAAATTATATGATGAATTGATTTATTATGTGCATAAACCTTATGTTGGTTAACAGTGAACTGTATATGGTTTGATCGTGTATGAGTGTGTGTGGTTAAAGCTATGTCTAACTATGTTAATTCCAGTACTCATGCCTCAAGCATTGTCCTTTTTGGATCAAGGTAATGCCCGATCATTGGGTTTATCAGTTGAAATTAAGGAAATTAGAATAGTGATTGCAAACAGTGACACATGCATAATTAAAGGGTGTTACATTGCTTGATTCTCTTTTACTTTTGGGTTCTTACTGGACTTTGTATATTTATTTTGGGTGGTGTTTATCATCATTGTAAATGGGTCACTCAGCGTCAAACTTTGAGCATGGGCCATGTACCAGTCGCTGAGCATACTTGAGAAGTTCACGCTCTCAACATGCCTAGCTCTTCTGCTAGTGGAGACACCATGTTGGAGGCAACTAGAAGTTAGCTGATAATGTCTAAGAGCAAGTCCTCAGAGGCCTCGAATGCTAGTTTGGGAAGCATTATTCTTTGATAGCATATGGACCTTGGAGCTCCCTTCTTTATTTAGCCTCCAATATGGCCTTTACCTCAACGCCACGATGAGGATAGGGCCTCCATTTGGTTTGGGTGATATAGGGATGTTACATGACCTCGCAGACCTTTTTCGAGTTGGCCCGTTATTCATAAGGTGAACCTATTTCTCCTTCGTCTCATGGGTTCACGTCGCCTCATCCAAAACTCTATTGCTCATTCAGACGGTTTTCTTTGATGAGGAAGAGTAAAGAGAAGGGAATAGACCTAATGACAGGATGCCAATATCTTGCGACATGTCACTAGGTATGAATGGCTTCCGTTAGGCCTAGGAGACACCCTGAACCATTTTGTCTGGGCTCATTTCTTATATATGACGTGATCTCCTTGCTCATATAAATATATATCCAACTCCATTTGTTTTCTGCATCTCTGTGTGAGAATTTAAGCCTTCACTTGAGAATTTTCTTCTCTTAACTTGACATAATAATGGATGACTTTGAGAAATTGACGGATGCATAGTCCAAGAACATGAAACCCTTTGAGCTGAAACCTTTGAAGTGCTTAGGGTTGAATTATCTAGTCGCTTTGGGTAGGTGAGGTTCAACCCTGGGTTAATATGAGTTGGCACTGAATTTTAGGGTCTCATTCTTCGTGTATTCTACTTCAATGATAGAGAGTGTGCTTACGAGGGGAGGAGTTTATAACAATTATGGATTCCTTTGAGCTTAAGAGGCTTATCATTCCTTTTTTACTAGGAGATTATTCCTATGTGAGGAAAACATCGTCAGAATTATCAAAGGATGAGACGGTTAAAATGACCAATGGCAAAACATTAATCTTGTGTATTGGTTATCGATTCGCCCTTAACCCAAAGGATGACTATTATTCTAGAGAAGTACAAGATGCTCTTACCTTTTGCCTTAGGAGGCACAATTCTATACATGGGTCTTTGGCCTAACTACTAGCTCACCCTTTAACTTGATCCCTCGAGAATGCTAGATTGAAGAAGTGCGTAATGACAATGACTCTTACAAGAGAGGTATACAATCCTTGTCAGTGAATGATGTGCAAGGCAACTGTATTTTGACTTCACCTTAATCAAGCTCGGTCAAAGTAGGGGCTCCATCTCAAATTAAGCTTCATATGAGCATCTTCAGCCCAACACTCAGAAAATTGTTCATCAAAGTCTCATCACAGAAATAATTTTTAATCATCCATATATAAGAGGACAACACTGAGCTTTCGACCAGCAATAGGTTAAATTCAAATATTTGACATCTTGCAATCAATGTACAAATAATGATAAGTTATGTGAGTTGTGATCTCCATGTCCTACTAGTTTTAACATCACTCACTCCCAACACAATAGGACATTTTGACAATGCACTAGTTCCTAACGCAATGGGACATGACTGGCTCTGGGCATAATGGAACATTTCAACAATACGCTACCTCCTAGCACTATCGAACATCATTAGGTCCCAGCTTAATGGGGAATTTCATCATCAACCACCATCATGGTGAAAGTGGGCTAACATCGAGCTTTAAGACCTAATGCGACTAAGTCTTGACACCTCATCATTAGCCTCCGTCATGGCGAAATTTGGTGGGCACTGAGCTTCAATTTTTTAAGTGACCAAGTTTAGATATCTCATCATTAGCCTCCTCAATGGTGGAGGTTGGTGGGTTGCAGGCTTAAGGGCCCTTCACTGTCGAGTTCAAGCATCATAACATCAGTGACTGTTATGGTGAAAGCTAGCAGGCGTTGAGCTGTATGACCCTTAGTGGCCACATTCACGCATCCCATCAATAGCCTATGTCACATTGAAAACAGACGGGGCCAGGCTTTAGGTCATCCAGCAACTAAGTCTTGGTAACATCACTATAGAAAGGTAAACACCGAAAAAAAGTTCTTTACTTTGATCTTCGCCATACTCATGCTCGAAAGTGGAGGCTAACTATAGACACTTAAAAAGTGCCTTCTTTTTATATAAACCATGAAGATGATAAACGAACCTAGTAAGACTTGAGGATCCTCAGATATCGAAAATCAAGAGGCTAAAAATGGGCCAGTATCCCTTGACCCTAAATATCTAAAGCCAAGGATACCCAAAAATGGCAAAAGGACCCAAAAAGCCCAAATAAGCCCAAATTAATCTAATTCAATGTTAAGTTGAGATTCATTTTGCATTTTCTTCCCACTATAGGATGCACCAAACTGTTGAGTCAAAATATCTACAATGTCATTTTGTAAGCTTTGCAATGATATATTTGCCTAAATATGATTAGCAATGGAAAGGATATGAGCTTATTACAGAGACATGTTCTGAAAATGACATATGTCAACTCTTTTACTTATATCTCCTTGAATAATAATTCAAAATCTATAAATTGGCATTCATTAAGACCTATACTATATAAGCTCCCTAAAAAAAATTCACCCTCAGATGTGAAAGTTATGACCAAAATAAGTTGAATTGTTTGCAAGCAGCCTAACAAGCACGTGTTTAGGGTAATAAGAGTAAGCCCGAGTTCCTTATTTTTTGACCTAATTTCTGTAAACCCTAACTATGGATTAAACCTAGGAAAAAACCCTTGCCCATGTGGCATCATACCCTCAGAAATCCTAACAAACCCTCATTTGCTATACTTATAAATACATCCCTCTCCCATCCTTCAAAAAGATAGTGAAAGTTCCCATAGAAAACCCTAACAGAATACTGAGAGGTTCTCATGTTCTAATCAAACCCTTCTCAAATCCATCCTCAAAATTCTCTAAGGTATAATTCAAAGATTGAAGTTCTTAATCTTGGGGTTTCCTGAGTCATACAGGCAAGTAACCTAAGTGCGTAATTCTTCAACTTGCCTACCATTTTTCTTCTTTCTTTTGTCCATTTTATTTTACTTTTCATGTTGTAGTATTCAAGGGATGTAATTTTGGTGAATTAATCTAGAACCATGTCTGCTGTAATATTTCTTTCATTACTTTTTTCTGTTTCGACATTGTAGTTCTTTGTTTTAAAAATTAATACCCTGTAATAATACAATCTGTAGAGTGGGCAGTGGAAAGCTAAAAAGAGAGAATGCTTGGGAACCCCCAAAATTGTTAAGTTTTCTAACGTTGAAATCCTTTGAGTAATGCAAAACAACAAATTCCTATGGAACTCTATGATGCACACAACAAGAATCGATTTTTCCAATATTGTAAAGCCAACCACATCCCAACACGAACCAACACGAAAGCTTCATTCAACATGTACAAATTAAAGCAGAGCTTAGGTATGAATTTGTTGTAAAACAAAAGAGGTGCACAAATCTAAATTAGTGTATAGAGTGACACAAAATGTCCAATGGTCAACAGCTAGTACTCACATAAATTAAGAGCGAGACAAGTAAAAAGTGATTTAAACCATCCAATCTAATCTCCCAAGTCATCATTCTCCCAAGTTGACAAGTGCATTTTGAGAACCATGAATATCTCCTCTTATAATCAAAATGTTCAGATAGACTACCCTAGCCAAAGTTAAGCCTCAAGAAATCCTACATTTTGCACAAGTCTTCATATTTAAATACAAATCATTAAAGCCAATGAATAACATATAAAATCACCGAAACCTCCAAGCTCCCTTAGGCTTTGTTGCATGTGGCCATTTACTTGCTAAAAGAATTGCTAATGCAGCATGTACTCAATGTAAACTTAACAAGAATACTAAAGGACTAACCCTAGATATCCTGTGCCCTCAAAGAAATTCAATCTTGATTCGATCGAATATGCCTTGTGTGATATTAAACTTGAAGAATTCATGTGGGGTGTACAAGGAAATTTAATAGGCATCTAGGACATTTTGTCATTTGTATCTTCTTCAAATGTCATCATTTCATCCTGCAGTGCAATAGGTGTGGACCAAGGTTGATTAGAAAAATTGTTAAAGAAGCTCATCACAAGGACACATAAGCCAACATTTAGATTCTTGAGGGAAATGAAAGCTTCTAAAATATTCAAGTGTATTCTACTAAGGTACCCATACAGCTGAAACAAACACATGGGCATTAGTACCTTGTTAAGAAAAGCACAGTATGCCATGTTCTAACACACCTCAACATGCAAAACCTATATCTACTTCCTCTTATTTCATTACCTGACTTAACATACAATGTACCAAAAGGTCAATAATTTCCTTTCCTTTCCTTTTAGATTGTCATTTGCTTTCCGTGGCTTTTGTTATCTTAATTAATAAGCAACAAGATCATCTAAACAAAAGGATCTAGGCAAGGCTGGGTGTCTAGTTTCAAGCAAAATAAGTTAATAAAATAGACCTAAAGGTTTCCAATATCATGGCAAACTAAAATGACTTAGGGGAAAGGATCAATAACAATAACAACCTCCTTCTATTATGGGTCTCGCCTATGTAGGGTCTTGGAAGATCCAGATATAAGCAACCTTATCTTTGCAGATATTATTTCTTACAAAAAGGCTAATTCCAATAGAATCACTAAGGGGAAAGGAACTTATATAAAATGACAAACTCTTTACCAATATTAGAAGTCAGCTGTCTAGAATAAACCTCAAAAAGTTAACTAAACTTAGAAATAACTAATATAACATTCTAAAAGGAGAGATGGACTAGACAAGGTAAGTTCACATGGATTCCATCACTATAATAGAAATCTAGATACACACACAATACATTCCCATGTATAATGTTCCTTCTCATAACACCACCCAATACTGAAGGAAGAAAATACTAGTATCAATAATTTAGCTAATTTATCAATTCAAAGAATAAGAAGAAAGCTTCTTTAAGATAGACTCCAATATCCCAAGGCTAATAAAGGGGAAAAAGCTAAAAACAGATGAAATACTAGCCTACCAAACCAAACCAAGCCAACCCAAACCAAACTAATGGAAACTCAACTAGAAAAAATGCAGGGACCACTTCATGGAGAGCCTACGGGATGCTTTGTTCACTTCTAGATACATAGTGTGCCATTTTCTCACAAAAATAGAAGATGAACTACAACAAGAGCTATGTGGCATGTTAAACTTGAGTTCTTATCAAAAGCATTAGCCATGGCCTTGCAACAAATATACCACTTAATCCCACATCCTTTACATAGGGAAAGAGACAACATATTAAAAACCAACTATGTGCAACCTTTGGTCCTATTTGGCAAACAGTTGTTTGCTGTTTGTATTAGCTATTAGCCATTAGCTATTTTCATTAGCTATTTGTATTAGCTGTTTAAATTAACTATTTGTAAAAATAAAAAATGTTTGGTGAAACTGGTTGTTTCTGATCAAATTGTGAGACAAAAAGTTAATTCTTCAAAAATCTCCTCCCAAAAACTCATACAATCAGCCTGTTCAGGTTAGCTTTTTGCATGAAAAAACCTCTTCTAAAAAGCTATCTTACCAAGTATCCAAACTAGCTTTTTGACTTGATCAAAAGTTAATTTTGGTCTCAAAAGTTTTGTTCTGGTCAAAAACTCTTTTTGATTAAAAAACTCGTTAAAAAACTCATTGTTAAACACCCTTTAATCATTTTTTGTCTTCTAATATTAGCTAGGAAGTCAATTCAACATCAATATAACCACCTCAGTTACACAATTGTAAACAAATGAGAGTCATTTTCCATATGAAGATTGCGTTCCAAATCCCACCAATAACATTGCCAGTCCTATTTCGACATAAGAAGTGAACCGCCCTACCTGTTTGGAAGATCCAAATGAAGCCCCATCCCCCACAAGTCTAGTTCACATTGATAAATACTATTACTGAATTAAATTAGCTCTCTAAGTTTTAAATCTTGAAAGGGTATAATTTATCAACCATAATGACAATTCTTAGAATTTTACATGAGTTAGCAAGAATAATGAATTTTAAAATAATCTATACCAAATGGTACCCTATACAAAAAGTCATATATAATTCACAAATCTAAGATTAAATGAGAGAAGTCAAACTGTGAAACGACTAATACATTAGAACCTAAAATGTTCAACATCAACTGGGAAACAAAGAGCAAAATATTTGCAATACTTAAAATTATAGCTTCCAAAATGAGAGAAAAAAATAGAATCTTCTAATGGTGCATAGAAATATATCAGCTACTCAAACTAACACATTACCTGTAAGTTTAAAACAAGTTGAAAGATGTCCATATAAGCTTTCCCTACTACTATCAGCAATACTCCTTAGAAAGGCACGATCTAACAAATATACATTCTATAATATGACATGTTGTGAGTTCACCACATTGAGACTCAAAAAAAAGGAAAAGCTATCATAAAAACCATTATATGTTGTAATAACTTAGTACACTCCATTTGAATATCTTGTTTAGAATAAAATTAAGTAAAGTACAAAAAATAACATCATTGTGACATATTCAACCACAGAAACATGAAGATATGCAGTATAGAAATAAACAAGAGATCACAAATCCATTGGTTTGTATGTATACTATAAGAATGGATTTAAGATCTATTAGGGGAGAGGTTTCTGTCACTTTAGGAATAGATGTAACTTCAAGCTGAGCATATGCAAAATTAGGATATATTGCTTCAAAATTGAACAGTATTAGTGGCACCTTAGCATCTTTGACATAATGCAGAATTAATGCTTGTGGTGTATTCTAAGCATACTACATAAAACAAGAAAATTAACTTCCTAGTAGATAAAATACTGCCAATAAGTCTATGTATATAATGTAAATATCATGTAAAACTTAATAATAGAGGCACTAAACGAAACCTAGTATGCGAGAAGCACATCAAACTCTCACGTATAGTGCATGCATATCAGTCTTTGGATTATGAACCTGAGAAGGGAAACAAAGATGAAGTCATGAATCCGATAATCTCCAAAACATAATCCAAATGCTTTTGATTGTCATTATAAAACATAAATACTTCAAAGCATATTAATTCTTAGTTAGATTCTCTTGCACCAATTTTATTGAGGAAACATTTAATAGATCAACTTTATTCATGGCATTAAACATTAATTATAGACCTTGAGTTTGAGATGAATGCAGCTTCACATGAAGCAGCTTTGTTTTACAACACTAGATGGACATAATGAAAAATATTTTGAAAGGATCACTTTCACAACATTAAATACTTCATATATGGACGACACTGTAACTTTCTACTAAAAGAAAACGGAATCTAACAATATAAATATGCTCTTTCATATGAAATCCCTTCTCTATTATTTTAGTGCATAAGAAAGTATATATATGGCATGGAATGTCAAAGACAACAAAACTTGTACCAAGTTATCATGCTCTAGTGAAACCACACATTTTTTGTCCTTGTCAAAATGCCAAAAAGACGATTGTAGACATGTTCGAACCTTTATTTCTTCTAGTTTTTTAGTTTATTTCAATTCACTGAATGGAGAGATTAATGCTTTGACATGGTCACACAGAGAATCTCAACCCTCCATTGAAGACTAAAAAGATGAATGATTTTTTAGAAAATTGTCAATGGATACCTAGATTCATATAAACTGCTTTGCACGCTAAACTAGGCATATATTAGAATTGTACTAAATTTGCCCAAGGATTTAAAGATTTAAAAACTTGGCAATTTGCTAGCTTGCATATTTAGTAAATCTAGTTACTTTCAAGTTCCCCGTTATAGTTGAGGATCAATACTTTATCACGTACATCCATTCATAGTATGTTGTATGCATTTAACATGTGTGGCAAGCAACATAGCCATAGCAGTGGCATCGTCGACTAAGAACTATGAGAAAAAGCCAAGAACTTAGACAAGAAGACAGTCTATTCTAATCCATGCAAGAAAACTCAATGGATATGCAATCTATTGAATATACCAAATAAACACGAAAAGTAGCGTAATCTTTCTGTACGGACTTAAAATGGCTTTATGTAATGCATATGATGGATAAGCCATTTAAACAATATAAAGGAAAGAGAAATATGAATCCAAGGTCATAAGATCCATGTAACACCCCAATTGTACATAATTCACTATTTGCATTCTCTTCATTAGTTTCACCAATTAGAAGTAATATCCTATGATCGTGGTGTCAACACCGTCCAAAAAGGACAAGGCTTTGCTTGTAAACAATAAATATAGCAACGCTAAACAATGTTTACCATCACAAGGCATTGACACAATAACAACCCATCAAAACCATATATGAACAGTTCTAACATCAAAATCATTCAACTATCTCAAGGTTTACACCAAAATATAGTAACTCTTGTAAAGTATGAAGTTCCAACATCAAAATATTTCACAATACAGTGCTAAAAGTATCTCAACACTAATACACCACCGTTCCATTCATACTTCCTTGTTCACTTATCACCTTCAGTCGGCTTGTCAGCCTGAGGGAGATTCACTTAACATTTGCCTAAACCAAAACATGAAAACATTTCGAACTCTGAGCCGAAGCTCAGTACTTGTATTCCTGTATTTTTAAACATTCATGAAAGAACTGGTTGGGCCTGCATTGCAATTCATTTTAATTTAAAATGAGGAATGAGATAAATATAAAACTGCATTGTCATTATTATCTGGTAGTGAACCCCTAGTAACTATTACGATATGAGGATAGGTGTACACCTGTCAAGTTGATCGGGGGACTTAGCCTGAAACTGCGAGGGTAACTGAAGGGCAATGCCCTATTACTGATAACTAATGGAGTCACTAATTATGTGATAAATAACTAATTAAACTGATTGATTGATGTACTTACCAAAACATTATAATTTTGATAAATACCTGCTGATTTCTAAAGATACATGGAATGAACGTACCTGGGACTTTTAGTGAAATTTCACTGAGTACGAGTATGCACAAAAGGGGAGGACGTGTTAGATTAGGCCCTGATTATGTACAAAAATATCGTTATAGGAGCATATATTAGCAAATGTATTTATTTTCATAGTTAATATCTTAGTAAAAGAAAAGTAAGGGTGCAACAAGGGCTAGAATAAATTACTCATAACATAACCTCCTTACCCCCGTTTGAGGGCTAATTCCTCAATATAGAAAGCTTAGGAAGTCTTGAAAAACTTTCATTCACAATACAAAATATGATTCCCACAATAGGGTTCCCAAAATGGGACTCGAACACAAGTGTACCAATTTTGGTCGAACTTGCAAAATTGTAGCAGAATGGCCATCACATTTTCCATAGAACTTTGACTAAGGCGATTTAAAGGGCATTTCAAAGCTAACACAAGGATCTATGTATCCACTAGAAATCATAATTTTTTGTTAGGCCGATCATTACCGGTTTATTGGCACAACTTTCCCTGTTTTCTGTCATTTCCCAGCCTCAACTATCATTGCTTTCTTCTTTCTTTTCACATAAGTCCCAATCCAAAATCATTCCTTAAAATCATGTAACAAATTTTTGGTCCTTCTCATCTCCATACGAAGCTACCATACCCAATTTCACTATACATCAAAGATTCACTTCTCAATCAAATATACACAAATAATATGCTTGCTATTAAAGGAAATCTAAACCTTGCATAATCATTAAAAACCTAACTTTTTGCCAACTTAGATTCACCCTTAACTCAGTTAAAATCTCACCAACATCAGCATAATCACTTATAATGCTAAAGATTGCCAAAACAAATACAAAACCACCCATAAACATCACTTAAGTTTAAGCTTGCATGATCATGAACAATCTCAACTCCTACTCACTCTCAAGCTTCTTCAACAATTTAAACACCCAAAATAACTCTTATTTATTTTCAAAACAACATGATCAATAATAAAAAATAACAAAAAAGAATCAAAACTAAGATACAATCAAAATCAACAAGATCAAGATTATGGTTTACTTTGCTTGAAGAAAAGGGAATATATGTGAGCTTTGATGCTTGTGGGGATGTAGGTGGTGGCTAGGGTGGCTAGAAGGGTTGTTCTAGTGGTGGTTTGGTGGCCAAAACAGCAGCAGGTTGAACAAAGGGTAGGGGGCTGTGTGGTTAGAGAGACAAAGGAGATAGATGTGGTTTGAGTTTGGTTGTATTGTTCTGACTTATCTACATAGTTGGCTGAATTTATTCACCTCAAAAAGTAGCTTTTACTAACCATAGTTAAGCTTAAATCATGGTAATTATCCAGATTAATAATCCAAACTTGTTGGGCTTCAAATTGTGCCGAAATAAGTTGGGTTCTGAAATAAAACGCTCCGTAACGATATTGTTTTTGCGTAACTCAAAATTAAATTTTTGTGATGTTACGGAAAACAAAATAAATCACTTAGATTATAATTGTTAGGTCCTACTATCAATTCTCCAAATTTTTTTTATTAATAATTAAATAAGTAAATAAAACCTGAATTGCCAAGTGAGGGGCCAATGAAATCATTTTTTTTTCCACTGAGATTATTAAATGTGATAAATAAATATTAGAAGATTATTAACGTGAGGTAATTAAAAAAATAAACATAATTTAGGGTTTGGATATTACAGTTTTTCCGCCTTAAAGAATTTCGTCCTTGAAACTTATGAATTTTATCATATCCTACAAGATTACCTCAAATAAATGTTGGTACTTGACTTTCATTTCCTCTTCAGTCTCCCAAGTGGCTTTTTGGGAGGTATGGTTTGCCCAAAGCACCTTGACTAGGGGCATCTGCTTGTTGCGCAGCTGTTTAATTCCGCAATCTAGTATTTAGATTGGACGCTCCTCATGTACTAGATCTTCAGTGATTTTAATAGGTTCAGATAGAACAGTGTGATTTGGATCTGGAATATACTTCCTGACCTAAGAGATGTGAAACACGTTATGCACGTGTTCGAGTTCTACTGGTAGATCTAGACGATATACTATAGGATTTAACTTTTCAACGATTTCATAAGGTCCAATATATCTTGAACTCAATTTGCCTTGTACTTCGAACCTCTTGAAACCCTGGTTGGCGAAACTATCAGAAAAACTTCATCGCCTACTTGAAACTCCAGAGGCCTCCTTCTCTTGTCCGCATAACTCTTTTGCTGACTCTAGATAACTCTAAGTTGCTGTCGAGTTTTTATTATTGTTTCAATGGTTTCCTAGATCATTTTGGGACCTATGATCAATGCCTCGTCCGTATCACTCCTGCACAGCGAGTTTCTACATTTTCTCCCGTATAAAGCCTCAAACGGGGCCATTTGATGGTGGACTGGTAGCTATTGTTATAAGAAAACTCTACCAATGGTAAATCGTCTTCCCATTTCCCTTGGAACTGTAATACATAAGCTCTTAACATGTCCTCTAGAATTTGATTCACTCTTTCAGTTTACCCATATGTCTCAGGGTGATAAGAGCTACTAAAGTTCAATTTGGTCCAAAAGACTTTTTGAAGTGCTTGCCAAAAACGGGTTTGAAATCTTTTATCCCTATCTGATATTATGTCTAAGGGGATTCCATGCAGGCGCACTATCTCCTTAACATACAGTTGGGCTAGTTTTTCAACTCCCCAAGTATCCCTAATTGGTAGAAAATGGGCCGACATGGTAAGTCGATCAACTATGACCCAGATAGCATTCTTCCTCGAAACAAAAAGGGGTAAACCCATAATAAAGCCCATTGAGATAGAATCCCACTTCCAAGTGGGAATTTCTAGCGGTCGTAGTTCACCCACATAATGCTGATGCTCTCCGTTAACCTTCTGGCAGGTTAGAGACTTATCTACGTATTCTTCAACTTTCTTCTTCATATTATTCCACCAGAAGTATTGCCTTAAGTCTCTGCACATCTTGGTGCCTCCTAGGTGCACCGAGTAGCGAGTATTGTGAGTCTCCTCTAGGATCTGTTTTCTTAATTCCCCATTTTTGACTACACATAGGAGAGTTTGGAATCGCAGGGTCCCATCCTCATGTACTACAAAGTCAGGAGACTTCCCTTTCTCTAAATTTTGCTTTATTCTTCGGATTTCAGTATCACTTTCCTAGTTCACCCGAATTTCCTCCACTATGGAAGGCTGTAAAGTAAGTGCTGATAATTAAATATTTGCTTGCCCATGGGACACTAGTTGTATTCCCAAGTGCTCAAGCTCTCTCAAGAGATTCAACTGAGTAATCACCACAGTGCTCGAGCTATGTTGCACCTTCCTACTCAGGGCACCTGCTACAACATTTGCTTTTCCTGGATGATATTGAATCTGTAAGTCATAGTTTTTAAGCAACTCAAGCCAACGTCGTTGTCTCAAATTGAGCTCCTTCTGGGTGAAGATATACTTCAGACTTTGATGGTCAGTATAGATCTTACGTGGTACCCATATAAGTAATGTCTACAAATTTTCAATACGACCACGGCTGCTAACTCCAGCTCTTGGGTAGGATAGTTTTTCTCATAAGGCTTGAGCTGTCGAGAGGCATAAGCTACTAACTTGTCTTCCTGCATCAGAACACACCCTAATCCATTCTTTGAAGCATCACTATAGATGGTGTGCTCCTTACCTTCTACTGGTAACGTTAGGATTGGGGCGGTAGTTATTATCTGCTTTAGCTCTTCGAAAGCTCTCTCACATTTCTCTGTCCACTCAAATTTATTTGCTTTCTTCTGCAGATTGGCCAGGAGTGAAGCTATTTTCGAAAAGTCCTTAACGAACCTTCAATAATAACTCGCTAAATCCAGAAAGCTTCTAATCTCAGTGACGTTGGTAGGCCTTGACCATTCCGTGATCGCCTTCACCTTCAGGGGGTCAACTTTGATTCCTTCTTTTATGACCACATATCCCAAGAACACCACTTCTTCCAACCAAAATTCACATTTCTTTAATTTGCCACAAAGTTGATGCTCCCTCACGGTTTGTAACACCAGCCTCAAATGATCAACATGTTCCTCCCTTTCCTTAGAATAGATAAGGACGTCATCTATAAACACCACTATAAACTAGTCTAGATAGGGTCTGAAGACCCTGTTAATAAGACCCATAAAGGTTGTCGAGGCATTGGTGAGGCCGATTGGCATTACTGTAAACTCGTAGTGACCATATCTAGTCCTAAACGCAGTCTTGGGGATGTCTTCAGGTTTAATCCTAAGTTGATGGTACCTTGAGCTCAGATCAATCTTAGAGAAGACTCCTGCTTCTTGAAGTTGGTCAAACAAGTCATCTATTTGCAGCAAAGTGTATTTATTTTTTATTGTGCTCTTATTCAACTCTCTATAGTCAATACATAATGTTAAGGTTCCATCCTTTTTTTTCCCGAACAACATTGGGGCACCCCATGGTGACACACTTGGCTTGATAAATCCTTTCAGTAACAGCTCAACTAACTAAATCTTCAGTTCCTTAAGCTCAGTTGGAGCCGTACGATATGCGCCTTTGGAGATAGGTTGGACACCACGGATTAATTCAATTTCAAAATCAATTTCCCTCTACAAGGGTAGTCCTGGTAACTCTTCAAGAAAAACATCTTCAAATTCACAAACTACAGGAATGTTTCCTACTTTCTCTTCTTTTGTTTGGGTGTCAATAGCATAACACTAATATCCAATACACCCCTGGCATAACAGCTTACTTACTTTCATAACAGAAATCAAGGGAGAAGATTTTTTCTATCTCAGTCCATAGAAACATACTTCTCTCCCGTTTTCATCCTTCAAAATAACCTTAAGATCCTCACAGCTAGTCTTAGCTCCACAAGTGTACAACCAATTCATTCCCGAAATGATATCAAAATCAGACAAATGAAATTGAATCAAATGCACAGGGGAGGTGGTTCCACCAATGGTAATGGAAACAAGTTTATAGGAGATGGGGTATTCAATCACAGAATCATTGGGTAGCTTAATCCCATAATTGGTTTCCGTCCTCCCAGCCTCAAGGTTTAATTACATAGTAGATTGGGTGACTACAAATGAATGAGTGGCACCCGAACCAAATAATACACAAAATGACTTTGAATTAAAAAAAAAAGCTCCAGTCACTACAAAAACGATGTCGAACTTCGACGGAAAAAGCGGCACATTGGACGGTCGTCGGAAAATATCAGAGGACCTGATAGAAAACCAGATGGGGCCCGACGAATTTTTGAATTTCCAACGAAATTTCCGACGGAAAGTCGGAATCCGTGGGTTTCCGTCAGATGCTTTGGGCGGAGATCTGGATGCTACATTGTCTGGGTTTTAAATTTTGGCAGGGTGTTTTGGCCGGCAATTTCAAAGTGTAGAAAGAGAAGGTGTGGTTCGAAAAGAGAGAGAGGGAGGAGAAGGAAGAGAGAGAAAGTGAGGTTTGAAGGTTCTGGTGGCCGAAAAATTGAACGGTAAGTGATTTTTTTGGTTAATTTGTTGTTTAAAATTGAAATAGTTAAGTTAATTGATATTTTTTACGGTGTTGATTTTCCAAGTTTTGTCGCTGCCATGAATGCCGCCAGTGCCGCCACCGCCGGTAATCCGGTTGATTTTTCGGGTGTTTAAAGGTTAGTAGAATTGTTGCGCTTTAAAATTTTGTTAATTTGATATGTGATGTTCATTTTTGTGAATTTTAATCCTGAAGCATGTTTGTTTAGTTTGATTAATTTATTTTTTTCGTACAATATGAATGTGAATTGCGTTAGTTTTTTCTTTAATTTGTAAAATATGTTTTTTAGAATAAACATGTTAAGTATGTACATCTGAAATAATTATCTAGTTATTTTAAAATGTTAAATATGTTAAGCATGTATAATATGTTTTATTAAAGTACATAATTTAAGTAAAACAAGTTTGTTTATTATAAAATGCTAAATATGTTAAGCATGTATGTTTTTTGAGGTATGTTTAATTTTTTTATGATTTGTTTGATATGTTAAGAATTTTTGCTATATATTTGCAATATTTAGGTATGTTAAGTATATATTAATTTAAGGTTGCTAAGTATGTTAATAGTATTTTGTTATTTTTGTTTGGGATTGTTTAATTAGATGAAGTGTGAAATAAGTTGTTTAATTTGTGGTTGATGCTTAATGAGGCTTATGTGGATAAATAATATTGTTATGTTAAATTTAATTTTTTTAGCATATATGTTTAATTACATTAATTGTTGTATTTTAGGTTTTGTGAGAATTTTTTTTGATAGGGAAAAAGTATAATGTAACTCTTATTTAATATGTAATGTATGTTGATTTGAATAATTCAAACAGTTGTGAGTACTTAAGCCTGTGTAATATATGTTTTGTTTTGGTAAATGGTTTAAGAATGTTAAGTATGTTTATTTTTTGTTCGATTTGTTGTGTATATTAATTTTTGGTAAGTATGTGAATAATATTCTTTTTTTGAGATATGGTTACGTTTTTATATGATTTGGTTGGTTTAATATCTAATTTATTTTTTTTGTAAAATATGGATGTGAATTATGTTAAATTTTAATTTTATTTGTGAAGTGTATTTATTTGAATAAGTGGAGTAAAATATGATAAGTATATACATTTATAATAATTATATAATTATTATGAAATGTTGAAGTATATTAGACATGTGTAATGCATTTTGTTTTAGTGAATGTATGTTAAGTATATATATATTGAGGTTTGTTAAGTATATATTAATTGAAGTTTGCTCATTATGTTAATTGTATTATATCTGATTAATTTTGTTTGGATTTATTTATTTGGACGAAGTATGAAAGTAATAATTTTATTTGTGTTTGATGCTTGATTACATTTATTTTCACAAATAATATAGTGATGTGAAATTTTGGTTGAATTGTTTAAGTAGGTTAAGTATGTTTATTTTTTGTTTTATTTTTTGTGTATATTAATCATTGGGAAGTATGTAAAGAATATTCTTATTTGAGGTTTGGTTAAATTTTTGTTTGATTTGTTAAGTATTTTTATTTTATCTTTTGGGTAACAATATTTTGTTTTTTTTGGTTTGTTTATTTGAATAAAGTGTGACATAAATTATGTAATTTATGTTTGATGCTTAATTAGGTGTGTTATGATATATTTAATAGTTCTATTAAATATATTTTTATGTAATGCATATATATATGTATATATATATATATATATATATATATATATATATATGTTGAACTGGTTAAATATATTTCTAAAAGATTTTTATTGCAATTAATTGTAGTTCACATAACAATTAAGACAATCATATTAGCAACATATGGATGGGCTGTTGCATCGTCAATGGATGTATAGGAGAAGAAATCCTAATGGACATGGATTTAGAGATGAGTGGTTGATGGGAGTTAATATGTTTGATGAATTTGCACGAAATCAGGAGGAGTACAAAATTAATGGAGTTTATAGATGTCTATGTGTGCAGTGTAAGAATATGCAATATTTTGTACCTGACGTTGCAAAATCTCATTTGTATAGAAAGGGGTTTGTGAAGAATTATTGGTATTAGACAAGTCATGGGGAAGAAGATAATTGGACAGCAAGGGGTGCAAGTAGTTCACATTCTATGAATTTTGATTACGATCACAATGATCATAATCATATAGAGAACATGTTTTATGCTGCCTTCCAAGCTAACGAAATGAACATGAGTAGCCATCATGACGTAAATCTTGAGGCATTTTACACTATGCTTGAATCTGCCCAAAGACCGTTATATGACAAGTGTAACATAACTGAACTTGAAACATCTGTGAGGCTACTTAGTATTAAATCGAGGCACAACATGTCTCAATGTTTTTTTAACGAAGTTGTTGGCCTTATGAAAGATATATGCCCTTTTGAAAATGGCATTCCAAAAAATTATCATCAGCAGCTTAGAAAAGTGAGAGATTTAGGTATGGATGTTCAGGAAATTGATTGTTGTCCGAATGGTTGTATGCTTTATTATAAACAGGATGAGGGTTTGTCCGCATGCAAATTTTGTGGACATGCAAGACAATTACCAAAGAAATCCAACCAACAAGGTCATAAGGATGTTTCATATGCTAAAATGCACTACCTGCCCTTAATCCCAAGATTGCAACGACTGTATGCCTCAAAAAGGACTGTCGTCTATATGAGATGGCATCATGAGCACCGCCAAGAATTTGGTGTTCTCCATCATCCGTCGAATGGATTAGCTTGGAAGCATTTCAACCAAAAGTATCCAAATTTTGCAGCAAAGCCTCGAAATGTAAGGTTAGGTATTTGTGCTGATGGTTTCACACCATTTTTCATATCTGGAAGATCGTATTCTGTATGGCCAGTTGTTGTTACACATTATAACTTGCCTCCAGATATGTGTATGACCACTCCATACATGTTTTTAAGTTGTATTATTCCGGGTCCAACAAATCTAAAGAATGGGATTGATGTGTACTTGCAACCCTTAATTGATGAGTTGAGAATGCTGTGGGATGTTGGGGTGGATACATTTGATGTTTCATGCGGGGAAATTTTTAGATTGCATGCCGCGTTGATGTGCACAATTAATGATTTTTCTGCCTATGGTATGTTATCCAGTTGGAGTACTTATGGATTGTTAGCATGTCCGGTTTGTATGCACCAAAATTGTGCATTCCAGTTACTGCATGGCCGAAAGCCATCTTGGTTCGATTGCCATCGTCGACTCTTGCCTCGGAATCATTGTTTTAGAGCTAATAAAATTTCTTTTCGTAAAGGGAAGATCATACACATTGGCCCTCCCCAAAGGATTTCTGGTGAAATGTTGTCTGATATAGTATCGACATTGCCTAAAGTGACTACAGATATCCATTTCCAAATGTCGGGATTTGAGAAAAATGAACATAATTGGACAAAGTAAAGTATCTTTTGGGAGTTGCCGTATTGGAAGCGTCAATTTCTGAGGCATGACCTCGATGTTATGCATATTGAGAAAAACTTCAGTGAAAATATTATAAATATAGTGATGGATGTTCCCGAAAAAACCAAGGATGATATCAAAGCAAGAATGGATATGTCTATTCTGTGTAGTAGGCAAGAGTTGAACTTGGCTGCAAGAGGATCAATTGATTGATTGGGTGAGCCAAAAGCCAAGTTTGCACTGTCATTACCTCAAAAAAGGGTTGTCTGTTAATGGTTACGGGAGGTTCATGTGCCTGATGGTTATTGTTCTAATGTGGGAAATTGGGTGGATCCATCAAACACAAAGTTGCAAAATATGAAAAGTCATGATCATCATGTGTTTTTGGAGAATCTTCTTCCAGTAGCTTTTGCTACTCTTCCGGAAGATGTGTTGGAACCCTTGGTCGAATTGAGTGAATTTTTCGAAAACCTATGCTTCAGTGAGTTACATGTTAGCATGCTGGAAGATATGAACAAGAACATTGCTATAATTCTTTGTAAATTGGAGACAGTTTTCCTCCTGGTTTTTGGAATGTCATGGAACATTTGCCCATTCATTTAGCCGAAGACGCTTTGTTGGGTGGTCCTGTTCAATATCGATGGATTTATCCTTTTGAGAGGTACTTTGGCTAGTTGAAGCCTATGGCAAAGAATAAAGCTCGTGTAGAGGCATCTATGGTTCATGCATACATAGCATTTGAGATGAAATATTTCACTGAGTATTATTTTCAGTCAAACTTGCATTGCCTAAGTATTGGGCACAATGACAGTATGTAACAACCCAAACCACAAATGTGAACACTTTTGGTGTTCAACCGTAAGGGTACTGCATTTGGAAATCGAGGAAAAAGATATCTTACTGAGTCAGAGTATTGTGTCGCTTGCCTTCACATTTTACTGAATTGTGATGAAGTGCAACCATATTTGGAGCAAGTATATCAGTTACTGAAAGTTTAATTTGAATACTTAATAATTGTTGAATAATTAATTAATTTCATTAGTTAAATATTACAGTTGGTTTAGACATCAATTTCGCGGTCATAATCCAAACGCGAGTGACGTGGAAGTTGACTTGTTTATCGAGACAAATTTTGCACAATGGTTTGAGTGTAATGTAAGTAATTTTTCTTAAGTAACCTTCAATTCCTAAAAAACATTTTTGTAACTCTAAAGAGGATTACCTTCTTTTTGTCTTCATAAGTTAATTCTTATCGGGTGTTTAATGATGAGATACAAGATTTTTTCGGTGAACTTATCTCATGGACCGATTGTGGCAGTGGAATGTTTTTTTGGGTATAAAGTTAATGGTTGTCGGTTTCATACCAATGCTAAAAATGAAGGTAAAGCAACATATAATTGTGGCATGTGTGTCAAAAGAGTTGGCGAAGGTGATGAAGTATCAGGGGATTATTATAGCATATTTCATGAAATTATTCGTGTTGAATTTACGGGTGAGCCAATAAAAAAATGTATACTTTTTAATTGTGAGTGGTTTGACCCGGATGTTCCTCGGGGGCTACGTTATCCTAAATTTACCCCATATCCCGAGGTTAATCATACCAGACGTTACAAAAAGTTTGACTCATTCATATTTGCTGATACTGCAACTCAAGTGGTATATCTTAAGTACCCTGAGGGGATACCAAGAAAAGCGAATTGGTGGGGAGCTATACCAAACAAACCTCGCGGTGCTCCTAAAGATAAGGATAATCTAAAACTTGCCTATCAATAGTTAGTAATGATAACCATGAATGTGGATAACGTAAGAGCCATAACATTAGTCGATGAAACTGCACAAGCTGATGATATTGATGGACATGATTGGGGCGATGATCATGATGGGAATGGTGAACATGATGATGGTGATGAAGAGGATGAAGAAGGTGAATGGTAGGATGAAGCTGAAGACACTGATGATGATGATGATGATGATGATAAAAATATGGCATTGCAAAGTGGTGATGATGATGATGATGATGTGTCCTATAATGATGGATTTAATCTTTTTGTTGTATGGATATTTATGCATGTGTATGTAGTTTTTCTTAATTGCAAACCGAGAAAAACAATTGTATATATGTACCGTAATTTTTTCACTGACAATACTCAGAATATTTGCGCTATTGTATTTTTTCATTTTCTTCTTATTTATTAGATGTCTGGAGTCAATGGTAGACGTGGTCGAGGTCGAACGGTTAGGAATGATGGGTAGAGGAGCACCACAACCGACCCCACAGTATGATCCTACTGATCAAAACTATGAAACAAACACCTTTAGTGGAATGTTTGGAGGTTTTCTTGATCCAACTCAACCATTCGGAAATTATTTTGGTAGTATAAATGAGCAACCCCATATGCAACCACCTTTTTTTTGTGCGGGTATACAGTCACCAATCCAACCCAATGTTCCTTACGTCGGTGGTACTTCAGCTACTCCATTACATTATCAACAGTTTGGTACTGTTAGTCCACATTACAATGGTAATCAGATTATGGGTTAACCTAGAATGCCAAGCCACTCAGCCCACAACGAATGGGTCCAAAATGAAGGGCTAGGAAGAGATAGACAAAGTCCTGCACCTGATAGTGAAACTGTAAGCACAAATAATAAGATATATTTACAACCTGACAGTGATACTTAAGTTCATTACAAATTTTTTAACTTCTTCAGTAATCATATTCTTTTAATGCCTGTAGTAATTACTTCTAACAAATTATTTTTTTGTTCTTAGTTTTGTGCCATATCAGGGCGTAGTTCAAAAAATTGTTGAAAGCTTTGCAGGTAAGTACCCACGTCCTTGGACCACGTAGGGGGAAGTTCCACAATCTCAGAGAGACATATGGTTTAATGAATTCAAAGTTAATTTTATGTACAATGAATTTAAAAGTCGTCATTGGATTGTTTGAGATGTTTACTAATATACTTCAACTTTGTCACAGAAACACTACTACTGGCATCCAGACAATGAAACTCATATACGGCGTACCTTTGAGTACAGAGGTGCAACTCGACTTAGGGACATTCTTGGATATGCAAGGAAGTATAACAAAAAGCCAAAGTGGTTATCATCTCGTGTTTGGAATGAGATGGTCAAACATTGGAGTGAGGATGACAAGTTCAAAAAATTGAGTCAACAAAATAAAAAGAATAGATTGAGTGATGTAGAAGGTTTTGGTCCTTCATTGCACACATGTGGCTCAATTCCGATTAGTGAAAGGCGCCTGGTAAGTTATGTGCTTATTAATAAGCGTATTTTTCATATATAACGTGCGGCATGGATTGAGGTTTTGGTCCTTGTTTACATTTAATTACTCGTTATATTTTTTTTATGCTAAAGCATTAGGTAGGGAACCAACATGTGAGGAACTGTTTAAGGACACTCACTGTAAGGTCAAAGACAAAACTTTCATTGATAAAAAATCTGCAAAAAAATATGTAAGTTTGACTCATTTTTTCCAAAGATTATTCATAAGTTATAATATTAATTGTTTGTTTAGTGTGAAATTAACAGTTTTATTTTTGACAACTTTCAAGAGGATTATCACAACAAATAGGAGGAGTACACTCAATCTGCAACTCAAGGTAGCTCCTAACTGCCCCCTATGACCCCAGAAGAGTTTTGGGTTAAACAAAATATGGACAAAAAAGGTCGTCTATACGGTTTTGGCACGGAGGGGGTTAGGTTGAAGAAATCAGCAATAATTGCAGCTGCACGTCACTCATCAGCTAAGCATTTTGATCTAAGAGAGCAAGCGCAACTCCTCAATCAGAGCATTACCAAGCAAGCAGAGGCTATAAGTAAAATTGCCAAGAAATAGGGGATGACAGAGCGGATTATGAAAAAAGTTTTAAGATTTCTTAAAGGACAAAGCGC
This sequence comes from Selenicereus undatus, assembly GCA_017589665.1. Lineage (NCBI taxonomy): Eukaryota > Viridiplantae > Streptophyta > Magnoliopsida > Caryophyllales > Cactaceae > Selenicereus > Selenicereus undatus. The sequence continues at coordinate 58,950,819 of JACYFF010031957.1, forward strand.
AGGTTCTTCCAGCCAAATCAACTTGAACCCTGATGATGAAGAGGACTCCAAAAATGACAATACGATGATCCCACAAATTTATCTGATTCTAATTAATGTATATGACCTGCGTGCAGATGCAAAACAACTGTGTTTGATGGATATTGTGATGAATGTTTAATTTAGCACATTTTTATTTTCAGATATAAAACTTTATATTTGGTAATTATTAATTTTATTTTATGTGATGGTTTAAGTTTTTGTGATGATTTTAAGGTTTTTTTTTATAAATCCAAAAGTGTTTCAAGAACAAAAAAAAAATTTTGGAAGGGGCCAAATTCCGTCGGAATTTGGCCCCCCTCTACAATTTTACCTGCGCTCAAAAGTTTGTCCAACGGGTGTCTTCCGTCGAAAATTCCGTTAGACTCCGTTAGTTTCCGTTGGATCATTTTCTGCGACGAGCTGAATCCCAACGAGCTGTTGTTCGTCGTATTTTCTGTCGGAGAACCTTTTTGTTCGTCGGAAAAGCAACCTTTATCTGTCGGTATTTCCGTCGCAGATTAGATGTATTTTTGTAGTGGGCCCACAGGTGGCAGCTTCCTTTTTGCTCATTACTTGCGCTCGTCCTACTACTGCAGGCCTTTGTGGTGGGGCTCCTTGGTGAGGTGGGGCCAAGTGTTTTGCTGCACCCTAATCCACTGCCTTCATACAAGGCAGCAATGAGGTGTTCAGGGCTTCCACACCACATGCATTTGTTGGTTCCTACTCGGCATTCAAGGGTGGTGTGAATTATTCTTCTGTATTTTCCACAGGGCTATGTTGAGCCTGCAGGACGACTCTTGGGAAGAGCGGGAGAAGGTTTCTTCTTGTTCACACTCTGACTTAGAGCTCCTCGCTCAAACCCTTTTCTCTTTTGGTTGATTGGGTTCAGGGCTCTCAATTTCACCTTCTGGTAAGTTATGTGCTTATTAATAAGCGTATTTTTCATATATAACGTGCGGTATGGATTGAGGTTTTGGTCCTTGTTTACATTTAATTACTCGTTATATTTTTTTTATGCTAAAGCATTAGGTAGGGAACCAACATGTGAGGAACTGTAAGGTCAAAGACAAGTTTACTTATTAACCTAACTAATTACCATGATTAAGCTTAACCATAGTTAGCCCAAAGAGGTTCCTTTACTAGTGATGGAAGTCTGCAAAGGAAGGAAGTCCCTAGCTATGAACTTCCAAGAACATGAAGGAAAGAAGGGAAAACTCACGAAAGGAGAGTGGCACGGTCGTGCTTAAGGGCACGGGCAGACCGTGCCAAAGTTCTGGTTTGGGAAATCCGTGAGCTCTATTTTGCATGCTTGGAAGGTATAGGAAGGATGTGAAAGAAGTAGGCTAATAGAAGTAGTCTAAACCTTGGATAAATGTGGGGATGGAATTGTGGAAGGTTTATTTTGAGGGGGAAGTGATGGGAGTGTGTTTAGGAATGCAAGGATAGATGAAGATCACAAGCTAGAACTCAAGGAAGCTTCATAGTTTAGGAGAAACCAAAGGCAACCTCAAGTACTTCAAGTGTTTTTCAAATGACTTTGGATAGTACTAAGCTAGGTGACTAGATAAGATACACCACTAATCACTAGCTTAGGGCCCTTAATCTCGGATTAGGATAAGATACACCACCTAACCAAAGATTAAGACTCTCTTGATCACCACTTAGCTCGGCCAAGAACTAAGATAAGCAAGGAAAGTATTTAGGGAACTCAAGACACAAAGTCTTTTCTCTCAAATTCAAACTCAAGTATATATTACAAAATGAACAACTAAAGGCTTTATATAGCCTTCAAAATACATGAAATGAGCTTTCCTTCTAAGCTAGGAAAGTCATTAAACACTTAATACTACTTAGTACATGGTTAAGAACTAATCTAATATAAACCAAAAGTTTAAGGCCTTAAATACAACTTAGCATTAATATAAACCTTTCCTAGGCATTAAGGAGTGTAGATGAGTCAATTTCGTCACTAGGGAGGAAAGCTTCTCATGGCCACACCTCAAAACAGCTGAAAACGTCTTACTTGACATGTGGTGCTAGGGTGGCTGGTTGTGTGCTTGCAAAATGGAGGCTTCTTACTTGCTCCACGTGTCTCCCTCATGCTTGGCTTAGTGGCAGCTCTCCAAGCAGATCAAACCAAGCTGGTGAATATGCTTTCACATTAAGTAAACCCATTGAGGAAGGAAATCCTCCTTACTAAGCAACCGGGTATATAGGTGTCGGTTTCTGCCCTGAGTTGTGACGCATGGTTGACACCTCAAATGTTGAGTATTCTGGGATGTTTTTATATTTCTGGAAACCTCAAGATGTCTAGAATACCCTCCATTTGGAATTAAGGCATTTGGACTTCGATTTCCCCTTGAAAACGATGAAATGCCCAAACCGTACAGAACCGGGTTCAAAACAGCACATGACTGGAGATCAGATTTGTTCCCTAACCAAATGAACTCCAAATCTGGTAATTCAAATTGGAAATGAAATATAAGATCTTAAGATTTCTATGGATGCAAATAATTGGACATTTAAACCTCATGGAAGATTAAGAAATATAATCACCAAAACCGGGTAAAATCTGGGTGTAAACTGTCTTCAGGGCAGCTTGACTTAAACATATGTTTTGGATGACCAAATGAACTCCAATGAGGCTGAAACTTGTTTTATTCGAACGCTAACATCCTAAGGTTCAAGAGAACACCAAAATTAAGGATTTAAGTCATCTCAAAATTCGGTGACCATAACTAGATTTCACGGGCTAGTTGCAAAGGTTTCTGGCAGCAAGGTGCGATTAATTGTCTAGGCTTGTTTCTAATGCTTGGGAATAGCCTAAACATTCTGGAAGTGAGGGATGACCACCAGACCTCCATCAACTAGTTAAAATCAGCCAAGTATTTTCCAAGTACTTACGCGCAAGCAAAGAAATGTCAACAAAGTAAATACACATACACTCATCTTCGACTTTTCTCTCTCCTCACGACCAGCCAGCACAGCAACAGCTCCTGGGTGTTTTTCGGTCAGTTTTCCGACTAGCCCTGGTAGTTTTTGACCCCCCAATATCCTAGTACCTCAAGCTACCATCCTCGATCATCAAAACCACTAAACAACACCTCTATCTCTACTTATCTTCAAGCAAAGTGAGTAATTTTGAAACTTGATCTTGTTGGTTTTGATTTTTATTTTAGTTTTGATTCTTGTTTTGATGTTTGTGATCATTGATCATGATATTTTTGATGAGAAAAAAGATTTATTTTGGTGTTGATCATGGTGAAGTTGAGCTTAAATCATGCTAGGGTTTAGGGATGATCATGTTCATGCAAGCTTAACTTAAACCTATGTTTATGGATTGATTTATATTTGATTTTATAATATTTAGCTTTATTGATGATTATGGTGATGTTTTTGGTGATTTGGAATGATTTCAAGTGAGGGTTTATGTGCAAAAGGAAGAGAAAACTAAAACATTGAAGGATGGAAATTTCAGGAAAACAGGACAAACTTCGGGATTAAAATCATAATGACAGAGCCATGGGAAAATTATGATTTTCAATGGGTAGATATTTCAGTGTGTTAGCTTTTAAATGGCTTCTGAATTGCCTTTATCTGAGGTATGTGGAAAAAGTTACGGTTGTTTTACTAAAATTGTGCAAAATGGACTAAAAACTGATACACTTGTGTTTTAGCCCCATTTTCGGAGCCCTATTATGGGAATCATATTTTGTGTTGCAAATGAAAGTTTTTTGGGACTTATTAATCTTTTCATATTGGGGTTTTAGGTCTCAATTTGAGGTCTAGGGTGAAAGTTACGAATTTTTGAAGTGAACTGACTTGCTTTGGTGCAAATTGGACTGTTATTGCAATTTCTGTGCAGCGTATACTTGGAGGAAACTTCTGAAAATTGTAATGTAGATTGTCCGTATTATTTTTGAATTTTCTATAATATTTCATGAATTTTGGTAGAATATTTTGAGTTTGGTGATTTTTGGAAGTATTTTGAGTAATTGTTTAAAGAGCAATAATAAAGATTAAGTGAGATTGATCATGCACTCATTTTGTGTATTTTGGGCCAAGTAAGGTCATTTAAGGGGGAAGTCAGGTCATTTAAGGGGGAAATGAATATTCATGGACTTTCATGGGGCCTTTATCTTGATTAATGAGAAAGAAGAAGACAATTATATAATTTAGGAGCTTGTTTATGAGCTTTGAATCATTTATGGATTTTACAAGGAAAATACCAAGTTTCGTGAGCTGAATAGCTTCTATTGAGTTCAATGATTCATTTGGGGTGGAATTCTATATCTAATGGATTTACGAATGAAATATGAGAAACTGGAGAGTTGTGACTCAGAAACCATACTTATCAGACCAAGTTATTACAGTTTATACTATTTTTTAACCAAAATATATCTCTCTTAGCCTCAAACCTTTATTACTTACTGAATTCATAATGTATAAAATGCATTTATCAAGCCAATCTAGTGTACTCGTTGTTATCTTGAAGTAAGTCATACATCAGTGAGCCTTAAACCCGTATCAGCAACCTATTTCAGAAATGGTCACAACCACTCTCCCAATTGTCACCATTAAGGCCTTTTTCCTTTGTAATCTCAATTATCTCATTGTGGACTATTTTACTTTCATTTAATTTATATCAAATTTAATTGCTTCACCAATTCAGTTTTGAAGTTATATTGAAATACCTAAGTTATGTATACCATTTAATTACCCAATTTCTATTACACATACTTTTACTTACTCAATTATGTGAGTAAAGATCATTAACTGACTACACATACTTACAATGACATTTATGAAACAGAGTCGAGGCCTAGTTTGCGTTCTCCGTTATGCATAAGTATTATCGAGTCAGAACATATTTTTTATGTCAGATGACATTTATGAAACAACTGACTTTTATCAAGTCAAATGACATTTTTAAAGATTCAAGGTACGTCCATTGCCTATATCTTCGTAAAGCATAACATGTTTATCAAGTTATAACTCTTAATTAGTTTATTAGTGAATCAGTTTATATAGTGATTTACCATTTAACTTGTGACCCCGTCAGTTATCATCTATACAGCGTTAGCCCATCATTTATCCACGCGGCTTCAGGCCAACTCTTGATTGGATTGGCAGGTGTATACCTATGTATAGATCATATCATTGCACGGGGTTCACATCTAGATAATAATGAGCAATTCAGTTACATATTCCTTTCATTTTCATTGTTATTGCGAACTAAATGAATTACAAAGGCGGGTATCCATCAATAGTGTTTCTGTGCTCATTTTACGATACAGGAATGCATGGTTTTGCTCATATTTTCGAATTGTTTTCATGTTTTTCATTTTAGGTGATGAAGAATCACATGTTTCTCCTTTTAGCAAGCCCTTTTGGAAGTCATCAGATGCTCACAGTGGATTCAGCATAGCATGAACATTGCAATCGACCTTAGGGCCAAGTTGGGTCTATATTCAATATACTTGTGTAGTATGGAGTGCGCGTTAGCACATGGTATGATTAAGTTGATGGTATTGAAGTTGAGCTATTATGGACTTTGGTGTTGAAGTGTTTCAGTTTAATAGATTTTGTGATTGTGAACATGAGTTGCAAGATTAAATGGTTTCAGTGAGCCTTGTTCTTATTAGGACGGCGGTAGCGCCTTCTATTACTAAGTCTTCGGCTGCACTTTTCGGAAATCATGTCATTAGCATTTTGGGGGAGTTACAGATTTGGTATCAGAGCTAAGCTTTTAAGTGCCACTGTGAGCTATCAAGTGTTTATGAGTTAGCTATCAAGGTGAGTATAAGTTATGTTGGACCAGTTAAATGAACTACTAACTATAAGTTCATATGTGTGGGCATATATGGAGGAACCGCTTCCATTTGGGTGACTCAATCATTTGGTAATATCTTGAGATTCAAGCATTAGCAAAGCGGAGTGTGGAACCATTTGGGTCAACTGTTAGTGAGGCATGCTCTCATTTATCTGGGAGTTGTATTGTATGTTTCATTTCTCTTATTTGTTTAAATTTTTGCAATAATGCACTTTGGGTGTGTGACCCGTTGAGTTATGAACTCCGACATGTGGCCGTTGAGCTATTGAAGTGCTTCCCTCCATTTTAGGTATCTATTGTAAGGCTTTAAGCCTGGGTTTTAGTAAGTTTTTTAGCGGAACTCTGTCCATTTTGCCCCAAGATTTGAGAGTTTATCAGGTGTATTAATATATGCTTGAAACCCGATGTGGGGATCTCATTCGCAACTTCTTAGGGGATTAATATAGTGTCAAGTTAGATGTAAAGCCCTAGATGAGAAAATGCCTTGTGGGGCAATATCTTTGGGGTGAACCAGTATGAGATGAACACTACAATGAGTGCTTATGTATGGTGATAACAATTAGTAGCTTAAGGTGTGCTACTTGGAGTTATATGTGTGGTACAAGTAAGATTAAGCTGCCATGTATAGCAATTATCTGGTCTTGACACTAAGACCTTACATCAGCAATGCTCCCATTATTTCTTGTCATTGACTTAGTTTTGCCCTAGTTACCTTGAATTGTTCAGAGGTATCATTTCTTTGCCACTAACGCTCTCTGAATTTATAATGGAGTGTTTATGGAAATTCTCATATGTGTTCTGTGAGGAGCTCTTCAAACACATCTGAGCAACCTTTTTTATAGGCAATTCAAACCCTAACAATCATAATCGTTTAATTCTCTGCTTCCACAATGGAGCCTATAATGACCCCTAATATGCATCACTATGTGATTTGCAGTTCTTCCTAAGCATATTTGACCCATTCTACTTACAGTTCAGTCACCATTATGTTTATATTTTTACAATCACCTCTTTAACTCTTTACTTCTATTTGGGCACTATTCATTTATTGCTTGCAAAGCCTTTGGTTGCTGCAGACCCAGTGATTGAACGCCTTTTCAACAATTAAATATATCCATATCGTTTGTGTTTCTATAGCACCATAACGTCATGGTGGCATAGTACTCTATGGCCTTGACGGCATGTCGTTACTTAAGTTATTTCGGTAATCCTTTCTTCACTAGTACAACCTATCTTATTAATGATAAATAACGATTTGTGCTATTTCCATCTGCTAGCAGTTTTGAAGTTTATATGCCTACCCAAGACTTCCATTTACTGCAAAATGTGTTATTGATGGATGTAATCATGTTCCGTCATAAGACTAACTCCTTCATCTTGACCTATTGTCCTTTCAAACAGCAAATGAATAAAATTTCCCTTCTGGTTGTGTTAACCGTTATCTTCGTCATTTTACTTACATACGAGTACCATATGACTTCTCAAAAGCCGCTCTGATAATCTGTTACATTTCTTCACCTTCAATACTTAATACTCCCTCTCAATTTCATAACATCGTTCATTTACTTTACTATCATGCCCATTATGAATAAACTGCATGTCTTGTGTATGCAGGACATTTGTATGCCTTACCTCTTTCATTACGAATCTTCGTCCTTTTAGTCATTCAGCTTACATTCTTGTCCTTTATAACCAATAAAGAAATATCTTTGCAAGAGTTCATGGTGTGGTTGCATCTCTTTACAGTTTAGATCGTCCCCCTATCTTTTAAATTTACTGAGACTAGTAGGTAGTTGAATGTGTTATCTTGTATAAATATGCCTCTATTAGTATTGCTGGAACCATATTCATTAGGCATTCAATCCAGTTTGATTCGCATACCGTGTTATCAATATGGGGATGAACTGATTGTGTACTTATAGAAGATGACTTGTAAAGATCTTAAGGCTAGCTTGTTAAGCCAAAAATCATGCATTATTTTTATAATTATTTCGATTATATTATACATATTATTTCATCGAATTTGTTTTATTTTATCTATTTTTCAGGGTTAGTATTAATTTAATAAAGAGGATAAGAGAGGATGTCTAAGCTCGGGTTTTACACGCTTTGCTATAAAGACGGTCCAAAAATAATAATTATGGAGAATATTATTTCCATAATTATTTAATTGGGGTAGGGTTTCAAGAGTTGGTGAAAAGCTAGAAGTCTTAAGGAAGAAGTCTAAGGAAGAAAGGAAGAAGGAAACCCTAAGTCACTAACCCTAGCCTCACCATCATCATTATACATTCATCCTAACTCTCCGCCATAAATAATCACATCACCATACCCACACGAGACACACACCATCAGCCACGCCTTCACCTCCTCCTCCCCGCACACCATCACACTTCCCTTCCCCTTTCATCACACTGTGAACACCATCTTCAATTTCCACATACACCTTCACGCTACTTGCTTCACTCCTCACGCATCACATCTCCTCACCATACTTCATCATCATCATCATCTACCATCATCATCTTGAAAGCTCACCATAAATCCCCACGGCCTCCATATTCATCAAGTAACCCCTTCTCTTAGTTTTTTTTTCTTTTTTTGTGTTATTACTTTAATTTATTTTAGTTGTTTAGTTTATTGTTAAATATGAATTATTTGGGTGAATTTTGTGATTTTATTCTAAACATGAGTGAGTAATTTTCTTGTACTTAGTATAATCTATTTGAAACCATGCTAAATTAATTCTTTTGAAACAAGTCTTATGCTTTCTTGCCTAGTTGATTCATATTCATGATTCTATAACGATTAGCGTTTATCGTTTATGTTATTCGTGTTATATTAATTAGAATCATGCTAGTTAGTTTAATATGAATTCATATGATAGTTTAAAGGGCTCTAATACGTAAAAGTTATAGTCTTTTAAGCATTAGTATCACCCTAGTTAATCATGGATGGCTCAAACCCATCTCTTTTAATTAGGTAATCGTTCTAGATCTTTGTTAAATCGAGTTGCTGGTAAATTGGTTACAAAGCATTATGCGATGTTTTTCTAACACATAATGCTCAAGTTTGATTAAATTCTTGCGCCGGTGTAAGGGTTATCAAATTAGTAAGGTTTGTATTAGGGCTAGACCTAATTAAACTACAATCTAAGGAAAAACGGGGAAGATCCGCTGGTGAATGTCTTCTACAGTCTAATTCATGAATGAAATTAGCTTGTGTGTTAATGATAAATATTAATTTACATGGTGGATATAGATTATACTAAGTATTCTTCATAAATTTGACAACTTTTGATCATTATTTGTTGCATAGAGTTAATTTGATTAGTTTGTTAATTTTTGTTCTATTTTTATTAGCTTCAATACAATTCCAATCGACCCCCCCAAAAATTATAGTCTTTTAGGAGTGTCTAGGTAATTTTATATAGTTTATATTTTGATTTTTAGAGTGGTTATAATTTTAGATTGATTTATATTCAGTTTTAGTATTTAATTACCGGTTTGTTAGAAATTAGACTAAAACTATTTATTTTTGTTCTTTTTAAATTTTTATCAGTTCCTAGGGTTTATATAGTGTCCTAGTCTGCCCACATTTAATTTTGTAATTTTTGGAAGTTATATGATAATTTTTCAGAATTATTTGGTGAAATTGATATGTGCAGGTTTTTAGGTTATTAATTTCAAAAATTTCGATTTTAATTGTTAATTCACAATTATTAGGTATTTTTAAGTCCAGAAAATTGTGTCCTAGAATTAGGCCATTGTTTTGATTATTTTCGTATTTATATTTATGCAGATTATTTTATTTCTAATTTCAGATTTAATATTCTGCATTGATATTCTGTGGTAATTTTCTGATTTGATTTTGCTGAAATTATTTGGATACAATTGAGAATTTATAAGCTTATATACCTGAAGAATAGTATTTTAGGTTACTGTTTGACATTTTTAATATTTATTTTCTTATTATTATTTACTGTTTTGATTTATAATTAGAATTTCAGTTACTATTCTATTTTTATTTTTCTAGATTATTTAGGAAAGCTTTTTAATGTTTTCTTTCCAGAATATAATCCAAAATATTTAGGAGCATCATTGGGTGTTTTTCCAGATTTTCATTCATTAGATTTTAAATATTTTAGAATTATTAAGATTAGATTTAATAAATTGGATTAGTAAAATCATTTAGGATTAAGCTAGCCTTTTTAAAACAATCTTTCCTCGTGGATCGATCCCTACTTCCTTACGCTATAAAAAGTATTTAATAACCGAAATAGTGGTTAAATTTGTAGCTTTCGATAAGCTTTACATAGCTTGAGAAATGAGGATGGACTAGAGGTCTGTTTCTATGGACCGAGGGAAGAAAAACCCTATTTCTGCCCTAATTACACTGTGCAAGCAAGTGAGTTATCGTGTCAATAATGCATTGAATATTAGTGATATGGCATCCACACTCGGTATATTAGACCTGGCAAATGGGTAATTCGGTTCGGGTACGGGTGGGGTTAAGTTCGGGTTGGGTCATGTTCGGGTTAAGTGACATTTCGGGTCGTTTCGGTTTGGGTCGGGTATGGTTCGGGTCGGGTCGATTTCGGGTCAACCAATTTTTGGTCAAATACGTTCATCATGCCAAAACAAACAACTTTGTAGAAAATTTCGGATCGGGTATGGTTCGGTTCGGGTCAATTCGGGTTTCGGGTCTACTTTCGGGTGAGCATATTTCGGGTGTCGGGTCGGGCATGGGTCCGGGTCGTTTGGTTCGGGTTTCGGATCTCGGGTAAGTTTTGCCAGGTCTACGGTATATACATATCCATAATTACAGTTTGTGAATTTAGAGATGTTCCATTTGAGGACTATCAGGACTGTTTCTCCCCAAGAAACATTGATTTTCATATCAACCTAACTCTTGATTGCTCAACCCATTTTCCAAACCCCTATCATATGACCCCCAACAGAGTTCAAAGAATTAAAGATTCAGTGGATGAGTTGTAAAGGATTTATTTGACCAGGTGTGTCCTCGTGGGGAACCTCAGGTTTATATGAAGAAGAAAGACATAATCTTATGGTTGTGTACTGTGTACAGAGAGTTGCACATGATCACTATCAAAATAAGTGCCCTATACGTTGAACAAATGATTTATGGGATTAAGTGCCAACGACAGAAGTCTTTTCCAGGGATGATTTGGGGTCAGGATATCACACCTAAACCATGGAACCACAGTTTATCTTTTGCAAGAATTCCCTTTTATAGTAATTCTTCAAATTGTTTGCTTGTCTCATCTTCAAAACTTGATACTATCCAATGTTGTTTAATCTCCCTTTCTTTTCAAACCGATATTTCCTATTAGCGTGATCTTCCATGTCTTTGCAAACCCATTGTTAAATGTACAAGACATTCTTTGTTCAACCATATTCCAATGCTCTCGACCTTCACCATCTTTATTTCATGATCATGAGTTGTAGTTCATTTTGCTGAGAGCTGATTCACACATCTACCTTACATCTCATTTATTCATAATAATAAGCTCATATAACTTGTTCTAAATTCACAATTTAATTCATCTGTCATTGGTTTGGGTGATTGCAATTGTTATAATCTCCTTATTCTCTTTATTTTGAACTTCAATTCCCACACATATATCTTACATTCTGATAAATAAATTTCTGCATTCTCTATTTAATCTTATTATTCTACTTGAATTGACTTCATATTAGTAAAGGCATGTTCCTATTGTAGCTTGCCCAATCTATTTATCTATATATTGGCACTTTGCTCATCCAATCCATTTATCTATCCATTACACTTTGCTTGTCCAATCTATTTGTCTATCTATTGCACTTTGCTTATCTAATCTATCTATCTATTTGTTGCACATTACTTGTCCCATCTATCTATTGCACTTATTTTGTTGTTTAAGGGTATAAAGTCGCCTAGTTGAAGCCCAGTTGCTTGTCATCTTATTTCCAATTCATCAGTTAAACCCGAGTATAACCATGCCATCTTTCTCCATGGTTGATTATTTATTGGACCCTTTATGATCCATATTTATAAACCACAATTCTTGTGGCATCATACTTCAGAATTCATGATACACTTATGGCTATCTTTATTTTAACCACCCCATGATGATCTCCCCTTTAATACCTTTTCTAGTCTCATTGTTCATTTCTTTTGTATGCAATGATTTGCTTGGCTAAGAATTTCATCACTCTTATCCCTAACCATGGTCATTTCATTGCCCATTATCGACTGCGAGCAAATCCTTGAGTAGTCTGATGAGGGGAGATCATGTGATGCATTAGGAATATCAGATGAGGACATTTTGATAAGGGCATAATCTCAAGCACTGTCTAATTATAGAGGAGTGAGCCAAAAGAAACACTAAGTATAAGGTTAGAGCTAACCCAATCATGCATTAAGAGAGAAAATTCAAGTACATCTTGAGGTGATAAAAGGTCGACGAAAGAGTTGTGCTGGCAAAACAAAGAAATAACCAAAGTCTCAAATGGGTTATGAAGTATTTCAAAAGGCTTTCCTGGTCAAGGTAGTAAGAGACTAACTATCCAAGGGCAATTAGGGACTAGTTCATGTGGCCTTATGATTCATTGAAAGGTTAAATCCTATACCTTGTTGACTGCACCTACTTGTTGAACCCAAACACGTATATGATGTGTTTTATAGCTCGTAATAGTATCAGAGTACTTATTAAGGTATACAACAGTTCCCATTAGTAGACAAGGTGATGAACCGGTAGTGAGCACCTCTTCAGTAGTAACAAGGTTCTTTTCTTTCGAAGAGAATATCAATTTTGAATCAAAGTAATTGAGTTCATTGAGGCTATTGTGTGAGAAGTATCCAGATCTACTACTAAAATATGAGATTAAGCAGTTATACAATAAGTAGACACCCTTGGTCGGAATACATTGGGCAAATTGTACCTCTTCAGAGGGAAGAAATGGGAACCAATGGGCCATGTGTTTTTAAAGCAGCATTGCATACATTTCGCAAGCGTCATAAGTTTCGAGGACGAAACTCTTTAAGAGGGGAAGACTGTAATAACCTGACCCTAACCCGTATTTATTTATTTAAATCATATTTATTTTATTTAATTAATCATGTTTATTCATTTAATTTATCATGTTTATGGATTTAATCACTCATGGTTATTTGTTTAACCAAATCATGTTTATTAATTCGATTGCGGTCAATTTATATATTTATCGAACTACCTTCTGTCATTTAAATTTTACGCTTTCATTTATCGTATTTAATCATCCCGGTTGGGGGATATTTCATTTGGGTCCCGTTTTGCAACTCAAGTTTCATTGATTGTTAATTCAACTTTTATTGATTAATTAAATATCGGGTGAATTGATCTTCGATAATTATGGTTTAAGAAGTTATTATTATTATTATTATTATTATTATTATTATTATTATTATTATCATTATTGTTATTGTATATTATTATTATCATTATTTTTTATTACCTTGCAAAAATTTAATTTTGAGTTATGCAAAAACGTTACCGTTACGAAGCGTTTTTTTCCGGAATTCAACTTTTTTTTGCCCCAATTTGAAGCCCAACAAGTTTGCTTATTAACCTAACTAATTACCATGATTAAGTTTAACGATGGTTAGCCCAAAAAGGTTACTTTACTAGTTAAAATCAGCCAAGTATTTTCCAAGTACTTATGTGCAAGCAAAGCAATCTCAACCAAGTAAATACACACACACGCATCTTCCTATTTTCTCTCTCCTCACAGCCAGCCAGCACAACAGCAGGTCCTGGGTGTTTTCCGACCAGCCCTGGTGGTTTCCGACCACCCCCCTCGAACATCCTATTACCTCAAGCTATCATCCTCCATCATCAAAACCAATAAACAACACCTCTATCTCTACTTATCTTCAAGCAAAGTGAGTAATCTTGAAACTTGATCTTGTTGGTTTTGATTTTTATTTTTGTTTTTATTTTAGTTTTGATTCTTGTTTTGATGTTTGTGATCATTTATCATGATATTTTGATGAGAAATAAGAGTTATTTTGGTGTTGATCATGGCGAAGTTGAGCTTGAATCATGCTAGGGTTTAGGGATGATCATGTTCATGCAAGCTTAAGTTAAAACCATGTTTATGGATTAATTTGTATTTGATTTTATAATATTTAGTTTTATTGATGATTATGATGATGTTTTTGGTGATTTGGAATGATTTCAAGTGAGGATTTATGTGAAAAGGGAAGAGAAAACTAAAACAGTGAAAGCTAGAAATTTCAGGAAAACAGGGTAGACTTCGAGATTAAAATCATAATGATAGACCCATAGGAAAATTATGATTTTCAATGCGTCGATATTTCATTGTGTTAGCTTTCAAATGGATTCTGAATTGCCTTAATCTGAGGTCTATGGAAAAAGTTATGGTCGTTTTACCAAAACTGTGCAAAATGGACTAAAAACTGCCACACTTGTATTTTAGCCCCATTTTGGGAACCCCATTGCGGGAATCATATTTTGTGTTGCAAACGGAAGTTTTTTGGGACTTCTTAATCTTTTCATATTGGGGTTTTAGGTCTCCATGTGAGGTCTAGGGTGAAATTTATGAATTTTTGAAGTGAACTGACCTGCTTTGGTGCAAATTGGACCGTTATTGCAATTTCTGTGCAGCGTATACTTGGAGGGAAATTCAAAAACCTGTACTATAGATTCTCCATATTATTTTCGAATTTCCTGTAAGATTTCATGAATTTTGGTTGAATATTTTGAGTTTTGTGATCTTTGAAAGCATTTTGAGTAATTATGTAAAGAGCAATAATAAAAATTAAGTGAGATTGATCATGCACTCATTTTGTGTATTTTGGGCCAAGTAAGGTCAATTAAGGCAAAAGTAAGGTCATTTAAGGGGGAAATGAATATTCATGGACTTTTGTGGGACTTTAAGCTTGATTGATGAGAAAGAAGAAGACAAGAATACAATTTAGGAGCTTGTTTATGAGCTTTCAATCATTTATGGATTTTACAAAGAAATACCAAGTTTAGTGAGCTTCATAGCTTCTATTGAGTTCAATCATTCATTTGGGGTGGAATTCTATATCTAATGGATTTATGAATGAAATATGAGAAGTGGGAGAGTTGTGACTCAGAAACCATACTAATTATACCAAGTTATTGTAGTTTATGCTATTTTGAACCAAGATATATCTCTCTTTGCCTCAAACCTTTATAACTTACTCAATTCAGAACGTATCAAATGTATTTATCAAGCCAATCTAGTGTACTCCTTGTTATCTTGAAGCAAGCTATACATCAGCGAACCTTAAACCCGTATCAGCAACCTATTTCAAAAAAGGTCACAGCCACTCTCTCAATTGTCACCATTAAGGCCTTTTTCTTTGTAATCTCAATTATCTCATTGTGGAATACTTTACTTTTATTTACTTTATATCAAATTTAATTACTTTCACCAATTTAGCTTTGAAGTTATCTTGAAATACCCAAGTTATGTACACCAATTAATTACTCAATTTCTGTAACACATACTTTTACTTACTCAATTATATGAGTAAAGATCATTTACTAAGTACACATACTTACAATGACATTTATGAAACAAAGTCGAGGCCTAGTTATCGTTCCCCATTATGCATAAGTGTTATTAAGTCAGAACATATTTACAAGTCAGATGACATTTATGAAACAACTTACTTTTATCAAGTCAGATGACATTTTTAAAGACTCAAGGTATATCGATTGCCTATATCTTCATAAAGCAGAATATGTTTATCAAGTTACAACTCTTAATGAGTTTATCAATGAATCAGTTTATACAATGATTTACCATTTTACTTGTGACCCTGTCAATTATCATCCATATGGCATTAGCCTATCATTTATCCGCGCGGCTTCAGGCCAACTCTTGATCGGATTGGCAGGTGTATACCTATGTATAGATCATATCATTGCAAGGGGTTCATATCCAGATAATAATGAGCAATTCAGTTTCATATTACTTTCATTTTCATTGTTATTGTGAACTAAATGAATTGCAAAGGCGGATATCCATCAACAATGTTTCTATGTTAATTTTACAATACAGGAATGCATGTACTGAGTTTTTGCTCACATTTTCGAATTGTTTTCATGTTTTCCATTTTAGGTGATGAAGTATCACATGTTTCTCCTTTTAGCAAACCCTTTTGGAAGTCATCAGATACTCACAGTGCATTCAGCATAGCATGAACGTTGGAATCGACCTCAAGGTCAAGTTGGGTCTATATTCAATATACTTGTTTAGTATGGAGTGTGAGTTAGCACACGCTATGATTAAGTTGATGGTATTGAAGTTGAACTATTATGGTCTTTGGCCTTGAAGTGTTTCAGTTTAATAGATTTTGTGATTATGAACATGAGTTGTAAGATTATATGGTTTCAGTGAGCCATATCCATATCAGGACGGCGGTAGTACCATCTATTATTAAGTCTTCCGCTGCAGTTTTTCATAAATCATGTCATTAGCATTTTGGGGGCGTTACAGCAAGACATTAACACAATCACAACTCATCAAAACCATATATGAAAAGTTCTAAAATCGAACCATTCAACTATCTCCAGGTTTACACCAAAATATAGTAACTCTTGTAGAGTATACAGTTCCAACATCAAAATATTTCACAATATAGTGCAAAAAACATCTTAACACTAATACACCACCGTTCCATTCAGACTTCCTTGATCACTTATCACCTTCAATCGACCTGCCAGCTTGAGGGAGATTCACTAAACATTTGCCTAAAACAAAACATGAAAATATTTCAAACTGTAATATGAAGCTCAATACATGCATTCTTGTATTGTTACACGTTCATGGAAGAACTAGTTGGGCCCGCATTGCAATTCATTCTAATTTACAAAAGGGAATGAGATAAATATAAAACTACGTTGTCAATCATCATCTGGCAGTGAAACCCTAGTAACTATTATTATATGAAGATACAGACAATGAACGTACCTAGAACTTTTAATAAAATTTCACTGAGTATGATTGTGCATAAAAGGGGAGGAAATGATATATTAGGCCTTGATTCTGTACAAAAATATCATTATAGGAACATATAGTTAGCAAATATATTTATTTTCATAGCTAATATCTTAGTAAATGAAAAGTAAGGGTCTAACAAGACCTAATTCCTCAATACAGAAAGCTTAAGAAGTCTTGAAAACTTTCATTTACAACACAAAATATGATTCCCACAAGAGGGTTCCCAAAATGGGGCTAGAACATAGTGTACCAGCTTTGGTCGAACCTACACAGTTCTAGCAAAATGGCCATAACTATTTCCACATAACTCGAATTAAGGCGATTCAAAAGGAATTTGAACGCTACCTCATGGATATATCTACCCAAAAAAATCATAATTTTTGGCTTGGCTGATCATCACCAATTTATTGGCAAAAGTTTCCTAATTTTTTGTCATTTTCCACCCCACTGTCATTGCTTTCTTCTTTCATTTCACATAAATCCCAATCTAAAATCATTCCTTAGATCATGAAAGAAAGCTTTGGTCCTTCTCATCACCATCCAAAGCCACCATACTTAATTTCACTTCATAATCATATACATCAATGATTCATTTCTCAATCAAATATACACAAATAACATGATTGCTATTACACGAAAGCTAAACCTTGTATAATCATTAAAACCCTAACTTTTGGCCAACTTAGATTCACCCTTAACTCATTCAAAATCTCCCCAACATCACCATAATTACTTACGATGCTAAAGATTGCCAAAACAAATACAAACCCACCCATAAACATCACTTAAGTTTAAGCTTGCATGATCATAAACAATCTCAACTCCCACTTACTCTCAAGCTTCTCCAGCAATTTAAACACCCAAAATAACTCTTATTTCTTACCAAAACAACATTATCAATAATCAAAAATAACAAAAAAAGAATCAAAACTAAGATACAATCAAAATCAACAAGATCAAGATTAGGGCTTACTTACTTTGCTTGAAGAAAAGGGAATATATGTGAGGTTTGATGCATGTGGGGATGTAGGTGGTGGCTAGGGTGGCTAGAGGGGCTGTTTCGGTGGTGGTTTGGTGGCCAAAATAGCAGCAGCTTGCATAGAAGGGAAGGGGTCGTGGGGTTAGAGAGAGAAATGAGAGAGATGTCGTTTGAGTTCGGTTGTATTGTTTTGACTTATCTACATAGTTGGCTGAATTTATCCACCTCAAAAAGTAGCTTTTAATAACTATGGTTAAGCTTAAATCATGGTAATTAGCTAGATTAATAACGCAAACTTGTTGGGCTTCAAATTAGGCCGAAATAAGTTGGATTCGAGAATAAAACGATCCGTAACGATGTTGTTTTTGTGTAACTCAAAATTAACTTTTTTTGATGTTATGGAAAACAAAATATATCACTTAGATTATAATTGTTACGACCTACAATCAATTCTCCCAAAATTTTCGTTAATAATTAAATAAATAAATAAAACTCGAATTGCCATGTCAGGGCCCAACTGAAATTTTTTTTTTTTTCAACCAAGATGATTAAATGCGATAAATAAATATGAGAAAATCATTAACGTGATGTAATTAAATAAATAAATATAATTTAGGGTTGAGCTATTACAGCCTTCCCCCCTTAAAGAATTTCGTCCTCGAAACTTATAAACTTTATCTTGTCCTACAAGATTACCTCAAATAAATATGGGTACTTGACTTTCATTTCATCTTCAGTCTCCCAAGTGGCTTCTTGTGAGGAACGGTTTTCCCAAAACACCCTGACTAATGGTATTTGCTTGTTGCATAGCTGTGTAATTCTACGATCTAGTATTTGGATTGGACGCTCCTCATATACTAGATCTTCAGTGATTTCAATAGGTTCAGATATAATGGTGTGGTCCGAATCTGGAATATACTTCCTGAGCTGAGACATGTGAAACACGTTATGCACGTGTTCAAGTTCTACTGGCATATCTAGATGATGTGCTACAGGATTCAACTTTTCAATGATTTCATAAGGTCTAATATCCCTTGGACTCAATTTGCCTCATACTCCGAACCTCTTGACACCCCTGGTTGGCGTAACTTTTAAAAAAACTTTATTGCCTACTTGAAACTCCAGAGGCCTCTTTCGCTTGTCTGCATAACTCTATTGCCTACTCTGGGCAACCCTAATATGCTCCTGAATTTTTCTTATTATTTCAATGGTTTCGTGGATCATTTTGGGACCTATGACTCATCCATATCACTCTAGCACAGCGGGGTTCTACATTTTCTCCTGTATAAAGCCTCAAACTGGGCTATTTTGATAGTGGACTGGTAGCTATTGTTATAAGAAAACTCCACCAATGGTAAATCGTGTTCCCATTTTCCTTGGAACTCCAATACACAAGTTCTTAACATGTCCTCTAGAATTTGATTCACGCTTTCAGTTTGCCCATATGTCTCAGGGTGATAAGAGCTACTAAAGTTCGATTTGGTCCCCAAAGGCTTTTTGAAGTGCTTGCCAAAAACGAGCTTAAAATCTTTGATCCTTATCTGATACTATGTCTAAGGGGATCCCATGCAGGTGGACTATCTTCTTAACATATACTTGGGCTAGTTTTTCAACTCCCCAAGTATCCCTAATTGGTAGACAATGGGCCGACTTGTTAAGTCGATCAACTATGACCCAGATAGCATTCTTCCTCGAGGTAGAAAGGGGTAAACCCATAATAAAGTCCATTGAGATAGAATCCCACTTCCAAGTGGGAATTTCTAGGGGCCGCAGTTCACCCATGGAATGCTGATGCTTTGCTTTAACCTTCTTGTAGGTTAGACACTTATCTACATATTCTGCAACTTCCTTCTTCATATTATTCCACCAGAAGTACTGCCTTAAGTCTCTGCCCATCTTGGTGCCTCTTGCATGCACTGAGTAGCGAGTATTATGAGCCTTCTCTAGGATTCGTTTCCTCAATTCCTCATTTTTGGGTACAAACAGCCGATTTTGCAATAAGAGGATCCTATCCTCATGTACTACAAACCCAAGAGACTTCCCTTTCTCTAAATTTTGCTTTATTCTTTGGAGTTTAGGATCACTTTCCTGGTTCACCCGAATTTCCTCCACTATGCAAGGCTGTAAGGTAAGTGCTGATAATTGAACATTTACTTGCCCATGGGACACTAGTTGCATTCCCAAGTCCTCAAGCTCTCTCAAGGGATTCAACTGAGTAATCACCACAGTGCTTAAGCTATGTTATGCCTTCCTGCTAAGGGCATCTACTACAATGTTTGCTTTTCTTGGACGATATTAAATCTACAAGGCATAGTCTTTAAGCAACTCAAGCCAACGTTGTTGTCCTAAATTGAGCTCCTTCTGGGGGAAGATACACTTCAAACTTTGATGGTCCGTATAGATCTTGCATGGTGCCCCATATAAGTAATGTCTCCAAATTTTCAGTGCAAAGACCACAGCATAAGCTAGTACTTTATCTTCCTACATTAGAACACACCCTAATCCGTTCTTTGAGGTATCACTATAGATGGTGCACTCCTTACCCTCTACTAGTAACGTTCGGATTGGGGCGATAGTTAATCGTTATTTCTGTTCTTGGGAAGCTCTCTTTCATTTCTCTGTCCACTCAAATTTATTCGCTTTCTTTAGTAGATTGGTCAGGGGATGCTATTTTCGAAAAGTCATTGACGAACCTTCAATAATAGCCCGCTAAACCCAGAAAGCTTCTAATCTCAGTGACGTTGGTAGGTCATGACCATTTCGTGATTGCCTTCACCTTCTGGGGGTCAATTTTGATTCCTTCTTTTGTAATCGCATGTCCCAAGAACACCCCTTCTTCCAACCAAATTCAAACTTCTTTAATTTTTCATAAAGTTAATGCTTCCTCAGGGGTTGTAACACCATCCTCAAATGATCAACATGTTGCTCCCTATCCTTAGAATAGATAAGGATGTCATCTACGAACACCACTACAAACTTTTCTAAATAGGGTTTGAAGACCCTGTTTATAAGATCCATGAAGGTTGCGGGGGCATTGAGGTCGAACGACATCACTGTAAACTCATAGTGACCGTAACTCGTCCTAAACGCAATCTTGGGGATGTCTTCAGGTTTAATCCTAAGTTGATGGTATCCTAACCTCATATCAATCTTAGGGAAAATCCCTACTCCTTGAAGTTGGTCAAATAAGTCATCTATTCACGGCAAAGGGTATTTGTTTTTTATGGTGCTCTCGTTCAACTCCCTGTAGTCAATACATAGCCTTAAGGTTCCATGCTTTTTCTTTACGAACAACACTGGGGTATGACACCCCATGGTGATAAACTTGGCCTGATAAATCCTTTCTATAACAGCTCATCTAACTAAATCTTTAGTTCCTTAAGCTTAGTTAGGGCCATAAGATATGGGGCTTTGGAGATAGGTTGGACACCAGGGATTAATTGAATTCCAAAATCAATTTCCCTTTGCAAACGTAGTCCTAGTAACTCTTTAGGAAAAGCATCTTCAAATTAACAAACTACAGGAATATTTCCTGCTATCTCTTCTTTTATTTTGGTCTTAATAGCATAACACCAATATCCAATACACTCCTAACATAACAACTTACTTGCTTTCATAGCAGAAATCAAGGGACAAGATTTTTCCTTTCTCTACCCATAGAAACATACTTCTCTCCCTTTTTCATCCTCCAAAATAACCTTAAGATCCTCACAGTCAATCTTAGCTCCGTAAGTGTGCAATAAATTCATTCCCAAAATGATATCAAAATCAGACAAATCAAATTAAATCAAATCCATAGGGAAGGTGGTTCCACTAATGGTAATGGGAACAAGTTTATAGGAGATAGGGTACTCAATCACAGAATCATTGGGTAGCTTGATCCTATAATTAGTTTCCGTCTTCCTACCCTATAAGTTCAATTGCATGGTAGATAGGGTGGATAAAAATGAATCAATAGTGTCCGCATCAAATAATACACAAAATGGCTTTGAATTTAAAAAGACAGCTCCAGTGACTATCGTACCAAAGGTGGCAACTTCCTTGCCCATTACATATGCCCGTCCTACTGCTGCAGGCTTTTGTGGTGGGGCCCCTTGGTGAGATGGGGCCAAGGGTTTTGCTGCACACTTATCCACCACCTTCAGTCTTCGTGGGCAGGCAGCAATGAGATGTTTCGGGCTTCCACACCACATGCATTTGTTGGTTCCTACTCGGCATTAAGGGGTGGTGTGATTTGTTCTTCTGTATTTTCTGCAGGGCTCTACTAAGCCTGCTAGATAGCTCTTGGGAAGATAAGGATAAGGTTTATTCTAGTTCACACTCTCACTCGGAGTTCCTCGCTCAAACCCTTTTCTCTTTTGGTTGATCAGGTTTAGGGTTCTCAATTCTACCTTCACTCGCTCCACTTTAGCGGCTCCCTCATGTAGCTCTTGGTAAGTCAAGATTGGTTGCCCAGCTAACTAATTTGGAATGTAGAAGGCCAAACCCTCTTCAAACCTCCTCATCTTTAACCTTCAATTGACACAAATTCAGGGACAAACCTGGATAATTCTATGAACTGACTGGTATACTGCATAACAGTTATATTACCTCTTATCTTTAGCTCCATAAACTCTTTCTCCTTTTGTCTTTGGACCACAACTGGGTAAAATTTTACCCTCAACTCATCCAGGAATTTACTCGAGGTGACTTTAGGGCCTACAAGCCTACCTTTAACAGTGTTCCACCAAACATCAGCTTCACCAGACAAATAATAAGTCCCAATGTTGACTTTCTTTTCTTCTGGAACCTCTACCACTGTAAAAATTTTCTCCATTACCCTTACCTATTCCTCCAATACTACCGGATTATAATTTCCATCATACACTTTAGGTTTGCGTCGTGCTACCCTATCTGCTAGTTTATTATCTTCAGGAGGGGTTTCAGTAGATACTTGGGGAATTTGCTTCATCAGTTCAGCTACTAAGGTCGGCCAATAGTTTGGCTCCCCAATGTTGTTAACTAACTCAGGGGAAATCGGTGGCACTTTGCCAAAATTTCGTGGCATGTTATATGAGGCTTGTTTACCCGATCCCTAGCAGGGCTCAAAATGTGACCTACTCAAATCAACACCTAAAACAACCTAACGATCCCTAAATGGATTGTAATCTGGGTTGGATTGATCCTCATGCTCCTCACTTGAGTTGAAACTACTGTCTGATGCTTCCAACTCTACCTTGTCGATCTCCTGATCGGCCTACTGCTCTCCCACTTGCTCATCGAGCTCTTGATCCATCTGCTGCTCCTCTGCTATCTCATCAATCTCTTGATCCTCCTTTGGATCGTCCTCATCCTCAAAACCCTCTATGGGCTCATCATCAAAGCTAAGCACCACGATCTCTAGTGTAACAGGGAGATCCACCACCACATGAGCCTCCCCAGGAATGTCGAGCATCTGTGGAGTACCCGGTACGGGCGGCGATGGTGGTCCCTGTGCTGGTGCGAGTCGTGCGAGGAGATGTGCCTAGTGTAAAGGAAAGACATGCTGAAAAGTCTCCATAGTAATCCCCCTCTACTTGAACTCTCCCCACAACATGAACTCTGACGTGATAGTCTCCCAAGCCCCCTAGACCTAAAACCTAAGTTCGTCCCAACCTGGGTTCCCAATCATCATGAAATGATGATAATGGAGCCTGAACTCTACCCACCGATCAACCATGGGTAAGTGCCATAACAATCTGCATGCATGGACCGTGATGTTGTGGAATTCGGAGAAAGGGTCCTGCGCAAGAGCTATCATGCTGTCATGTAACAGTGAAATGTGGGTCGCCACAGACGTACCAAGCATCATGTTAATAGTGTAAGGATCCATCTAGCAAGGAAAACATAAAAGATGGGCATGTAGAAGATAAGCAATATACATTTCTAATACCACAAGTTTATTTCTTGTATCACAAGTCTCTAATAGTATACGATATTCCTTACTAATAACCCTTCTTACCCTCCTATATTTAAGCTCCATACTCCACATCCCATCAGAAAAATCAAAACCTGGCTCTAATACCAAATCTATAACTCCCCATATGTACATAATTCACTATCTGCATTCTCTTCATTAGTTTCACCAATTAGAAGTAACATCCCAAATGATTAAGGCATTACTGCCGTCCAAAAAGGACAAGGCTTTACTTATAAACAATAAATATAGCAACGTTAAACAACGTTTGCCATCAGAACCATATATGAACAGTACATCAAACCATTCACACCAAAATATAGTAACTCTTGTAGAGTATATAGTTCTAACATCAAAGTATTTCACAATACAGTGCTAAAAGCATCTCAACACTAATACACCACCGTTCCATTCAGACTTCCTTGCTCACTTATCACCTTCAGTCGGCGTGCCGACTTGAGGGTGATTCATTGAACATTTACCTAAAACAAAATATGAAAACATTTCGAACTGTGAGCCGAAGCTCAATACATGCATTCCTGTATTATTAAACGTTCATGGAAGAACTAGTTGGGCCGCATTGGAATTCATTTTAATTTAAAACAGGGAATGAGATAAATATAAAACTGTATTGTCGATTATTATCTGATAGTGAACCCCTAGTAACTGTTATAATCTAAAAATAGGTGTACACCTGTCAAGCCGATTGGGGGACCTGGCTTGAAGTCGCGCATGTAACTAAAGGGCAATGCCCTATAACTGATAACTGATGGGGTCACTAATTATGTGATAAACCACTGATTAAACCGATTGATTGATACAGTTACCAAAACATTATAATTTTGATAAATATGTGTTGATTTCTAAGGATACAGACAATGAACGTACCTAGAACTTTTAATGAAACTTCACTGATTATGACTAATCACAAAAGGGGAGGAAATGATAGATTAGGCCCTGATTCTGTACAAAAATATCATTATAGGAACATAGAGTTAGCAAATGTATTTATTTTCAAAGTTAATATCTTAGTAAAAGAAAAGTAGGGGTGTAACAGGAGCTAGAATAAATGACTCACAATATAACATCCTGACCTACGTTTGAGACCTAATTCCTCAGTATAGAAAGATTAAGAAGTGCCGAAAAACTTTCATTTACAACACAAAACATGATTCCCACAATAGGGCTTCAAAAATGGGGCTGGAACACAAGTGTACTAGTTTTGGTCGAACTTGCATAGTTATAGCAAAATGACCATAACTTTTCCACTGAAAATAGATTAAGGAAATTCAAAAGGCATTTGAAAGCTAACTCACGGATCTATCTACCCCTTAAAAATCATAATTTGTGGCTAGGCCAATCATTACCAGTTTATTGGCAAAGGTTCCCCTATTTCTTGTCATTTCCCAACCCCTACTGTCATTGATTTCTTCTTTCTTTTCACATAAATCCCCATCTCAAATCATTCCTTAAAATCATGTAACAAAGCTTTGGTCCTTTCCATCACCATACAAAGCCACCATACTCAATTTCTCTTCATAATCATATACATCAAAGATTAATTTCTCAATCAAATATGCACAAATAACATGCTTGCTATTAAAGGAAATCTAAACCTTGCATAATCATTAAAACCCTAACTTTTGGCCAACTTAGATTCACCCTTGACTCATTCAAAATCTCACCAACATCATCATAATCAGTTATGATGCTAAATATTGTCAAAATAAATACAAAACCACCCATAAACATCACTTATGGTTAGGCTTGCATGATCACAAACAATCTCAACTCCCACTTACTCTCAAGCTTCTCCAACAATTTAAACACCCAAAATAACTCTTATTGTTTATCAAAACAACATGATCAATAATCAAAAATCAAAAACAAAAATCAAAACCAACAAGATCAAGATTAGGGTTTACTTACTTTGCTTGAAGAAAAGGGAATATATGTGAGGTTTGATGCTTGTGGGGATGTAGGTGGTGGCTATGGTGGCTAGAGGGCCTGTTCTGGTGGTGGTTTGGTGGCCAAAACAGTAGTAGCTTACACAGAGGGGAGGGAGCCATGGGGTTAGAGATACAAAAGAGAGAGATGCAGTTTGAGTTTGGTTGTATTGTTTTGACTTATCTATATAGTTGGCTGAATTTATCCACCTCAAAAAGTAGCTTTTACTATCCATGGTTAAGCTTAAACCATGGTAATTACCTAGGTTAATAATGCAACCATTTTGGGCCGAAATAAGTTGGGTTCGGGAATAAAACGCTCCGTAACAATATTGTTTTTGCGTAACTCAAAATCAAATTTTTGGGATGTTATAGAAAACAAAATAAACCACTTAGATTATAATTGTTAGGGCCTACAATCAATTTTCACAAAATTTTTGTTAATAATTAAATAAATAAATAAAACCCAAATTGCCAAGTGAGGGCCCAAATGAAATTATTTCTTTTCCACCGAGATGATTAGATGCGATAAATAAATATGAGAAAATCATCAACGTGAGGTAATTAAATAAATAAATATAATTTAGGGTTGGGCTATTGCAATCCATAATGTAGCATTGTTGCTGATAGATCATTAATCACCTTTATAGGAGGTCTCCTCTGCTATATAATTCTTTTAATCCAGTTGAGCATTATCTATAACATGACAATTATCACCATTAACTGATTAATAATATGTAAACCCCCAACCACCTAATATGCACATAGATGCACGCGCGCACACACACAAACACAAAGAAAGGGACCCCGAGAGGCACATAGAGAAGGTACATAAGACTTTTCCACTAAAATACTAAAAAATCACAGTGACATCCTATAGGGACGTGAAATCATTTCTCCCTTAAATACCCATTTTGTGAATGAGTGAAGGGGGCTAAAAATGTATTGGCAGTTTTGTCCCCAATGATACAAACACGATAGAAACAGATATCCTCCCATGAAACAATGTGCAGAGTGAAAAATCAAAAGAGAGAATAATTTATCATAACCTATGTGAATAATGAACTTGATAATGGAGGCAAGAAGAATCCGCCTTTTCGATATTGTAAAGCCAGCCATAACCTAACATCAAAAACATGAAAGCTTCATTCGGCATGTGCAAATTAAAGTTAAGCATCTTGTAAGTTGGCTTAGTGGCTCATTAACCACCATCCACCAAGAATCCTTGGATTTTAGACTTGTATTTTAGCCACAAGTCCTAACCCTCGTGCCTAGGCCATGCCCATCCTTACCCTGTCAAGGTGCCTAGATTTGAATTTATCAAAAACATAACTAGAAGACTAACCCAGGCTATGTTGCGCCCTTGAAAAATTTAGTTTTCATTCAGTTCAATGTGCCTTGTGTTATTAGACTGGAAGAATTCATATGGGCAACAAATCAACTTAATGGGCATCTAGTACATTTTATCATTCCTATCTTCCTTATATGTCCTCCTTTCGCATTGCAATGCAATAGGAGTTGTCAAGAAGAACGTTCCAACAGGGACACTTACACCGACACGACGACACCTTGATTTTAGCATTACTAGAATAACCAATTGTATTGCACCAAGGCACCTATACAACTGAAACACACACATCTTTAATAATACCTTCTTAAAAAGGTGGAGTATGCCCTGTCTGAATAGAAACACCCTTCTAAGTGGAAGAAAGGTATGTTTAAAAACATTTGTTGGAATCAGCTGATGGAGGAATAAACAAGGTAACTTCACATGGATTCCATCACTATACTCATAATCTAGGTGTCGGTACTCTATAAGATATGTCCTCTTGTATAGTGTTCCTTACCATAACGTCGTCTAATGCTTAAGGAAGAAAACAATGGTATCAATAATCAATATTTTAACAAAAAATGCTGAATTTGAAGAAGAACAGAAAAGCTTCCAAACATTAAAATGTATCTTCTTAATAAATCATTGAATCAAGCATCCTAAGACAAGATACAAAGGAAGAGGCCAAAATTAGATTCAATACCACCCTACCCAACCAAACTAATAGCACCTTTACTTGAAAAATTATTGGAACAACCACCAGAAGCATAGGCCCCGTGCCGACGTCGGGGGGAGAGGTGTTGTTTGTTCACTTCAAGATAGATAATTTGGTTCCTTTTTTCTACAATAGTACAAGATGACCTACTAAAGGCATTATGTGCCATGTTAGACCTCCTCATACTAGTCATGGCCTTATGGCCGACTCCGATATAGTGGCTTTGTTTGTGAATAGATGATTAAGTTACTTTATTGTTTGTGATGCATCTCTGTTTTTTCTATCACTCAATGTGCCAAAATTATCCTAAGAGAAGGCACGCATAAATTTTGTAAACCAGTTATACATGACATCAAAAGCTATGGATCACCAAAATAGAAATAACAGAGCTTGAAAACTTATTTCAATCAAGTTTGAAATTCTAATCCTCGTAACCAACTAACCCCAAATGTATAAAATTGAACAAAAGTTAAGAACCTGTGGAGAAAAACAAATTAGATAACAAACTAGAAAAGCAAGATCAAGTAAGGCTATATGGCTGCTTGCAAACTTGTAATTGAATGGCTGCTAGAGTGTGTCTGTCACAAAAGGCAAAAGTCCAAAAGAAAGGAAAAGAAATACTTAATTAGCTAATAAATAGTGGAAATACATATTATCACTAGATACCTTCTCTTTCTGAATATCAGCTTGAGTGTGGGTGACATCCAAATTTTTGGCCAAATTCTCCAACTTATTTTCTAGGTCAATATTACATATCTAGATTCCCCAGCAATCCTCGTAAAGCACTGCTTCATATCTTTTAGACATAAAATTAAGGGACCATTTATGAATTTATCTTTGGTGACCTAGTGGGAGAAACATCAATAAGCAGAATGATAATTAATGACCAAACTGTTAGGGTTGAATCGAATCGCAATGCGATATCACAGCGGAAGAAATTATGATGAATAGATAAACAGAAATTCTAAAACAATAACAAGAACAAATCACACACCAAGAATTACGTGAAAAACCCCAATGTGGGTAAAAACCACGGACGGTGACTAGCCAGGAACAATTCACTATGAGAATCTGAAGTACAAAGATTGCAATCACAATACGTGATTCAATCTGGATTTTACAATCCCTCAATTTGCACTCAATCTCACCAATTGTGTTTGGGAATAGGATTAGGAACTCTCAGGATCGCCAGTCGCAATATTTCGCCGCGGCGCACCTATGTTTTTCTTCAACTGCAAAACCTAAATCGTGAAACCCGAGAAAACTCGGTTTCACTATAGTGGCACGGTCGTGCCATGTGGCACGGTCAGACCGTGCCACATCTCTGCCTTCTGAAATCTGCGTCTCTCTTTGACCCAGCGCCAACTGGTGACCATGCCACCCAGCAGCCCGACCGTGCCTCAGCCCATGCCGCCCAGATGACTCAGATTTGGGCCACAAACCCAACACAAACCAAGGTATTTAGGAAAATCAGGACCTCAAAGATTTCATAGACTACAAACCTCTCAGCATCGTCACCAAAAGAATTTTCCCAGCAAAAAATATCGACTATAAGAAGGGCTGTAAAAGCTATTTAGTAACCAATAGAATATGAGAGAATAAATAGTGTAGACGTGTATATGGTAGCCAAAGATGCAACTATGGAAGTTTTCAGCAAGATAGCTATTGTAGGGGGAAAAAAACTAATGAGTGATAATTCTGACAGAAAATTACTTGTACAAAAGCAACCATGATCAGTCTCACAATGGTCTCCAAGATTGTTACCTTCAAGGATCAACTCATCAAAACACACACCAATTTTTGATGACTTATTCCTATGAAAAACAAGAACAACTCTTTCTTTGTGACCACATGAAGGTCCCCAAAAGCTATTTAAGTAATTTAATAAGAAAATGTAGTTCACATCTTCAACTCGCACCAAACATTCCATCATACCAAGAATAAGATCTTAACATCCATGTTTTTATGATTGTTAGCAACATCATTCTACATTCCTATACTACCTTTCCTCAAGCAATTTCATTAAAAAAGTAAATAACACTATCACAACCAAGTGTGGGTCCTGCCATAGTGAGTTTGAGGTTTGTAGATTGCCTAACCTCTTGCTTACTAGGAGACGAATACCAAGCGACTCCCCCCAAAAAAAAGCTGAAAATAAAGGGTGGGAAATCACATAGGTAAGACCGTGTTTGACTAACATAGGCAATAGATAATAATGGCAAATATCATAGGTATGTAGCATAAAAGCGGTGGGAAACTACATCAGAAACAATCAGTAGCACACAAACGAAACTTATACGTAACACCTAATTAGAAAGTCAATCAACGTTTTAACATTATCCCAATAAATTCCACCCTATCACCTATAATAACATACAATTGTTAACTTAGAGGCTTAGACATCAAATAATTAAAGCTCGTTAGGAATTTGAATATGTATAGAAGATAGGAGTAGCTTGTTGGAATGGATGCTTTTTATTAATGCTTGGCTTTTCTTGATTACTAGAGATAAGTTGTCCTTAAGGGTATTAATAACCTTCCACCTCTTGAATGGATAATGAAGATTGATTTGATCTTACAGCTAATACAACCTTCCACCATAATATTTTCATCAATATTTAGATATTATATTATAAGTATCTAGGATATTCTACCTAGAAGTATCTAGATGTTAATTCCTATATATTAATTACAAGTGTAGAATAATATATAACCTTCCAGCAAGATTATTTTCTAGAATGTTCTAGAAGAACCTAGAAGTTTCTAGAATAATCAAAAGCTTTTACGACTATCAAGATGGTTCTAGGATATTCTAGAAGGTTATGTTTTAGAAGATTTCATAAGGTTCCACATAGTTTAGAAGATATCAAAATATTTTTAAAAACTCTAGAGACTTGACCCATGATATCAACATGTTTTTATGTTATTAATCTTGAACACTCCCACTTTATCTAGAAATATCTTGCACTTTGAATATCCATTGCTCTTATAGACCGCGATTATCTTGACCATGTCTTCAACCATTGTCGCTCAATGTTGCAGCATATTATATCTTTTCAAAATGACCATGATCTTCAAGAATGTATGCGCATTGGATGACTTCTACTCTTGGCTCTTTTTGTTCTTCCTTCTCTAGCCTCAAACATATTTATCATGCTTCCCTTGACTTAATTTCTATTGTATGAAAAAATTTCTCATTGTCCACCCATTCTTCTTTGATGGTCTATTTTTGATCTTTTCATGCTTGGCTTGAATTTGGTTAGTTAGATTGAGAAGATATTCTATATTATATACATCAACTTGGGCTTGGACCTCTTTTGGAAGTTTTTCTTCCGAGATTTTTTATGTGTCTTTTGCATCTTCAAGTATCATTATGCAACCAGTTTTTGGCTTGTTTAACTT
The DNA here is from genome assembly GCA_017589665.1 of Selenicereus undatus. Classification (NCBI taxonomy): domain Eukaryota; kingdom Viridiplantae; phylum Streptophyta; class Magnoliopsida; order Caryophyllales; family Cactaceae; genus Selenicereus; species Selenicereus undatus. The sequence continues at coordinate 58,982,016 of JACYFF010031957.1, forward strand.
TTCCTCATTTGTTGGAATGTCCTCTTCAAGTGGGTAAAGGTTTGAGGTCATCTTCCAAAAAAAAAAAAAAAAAACTTTTCTTAAACTACGGGAACTACCTTTTGTATTTTTGTGGGAAAATCTTGAATGTCTTCTTGTAGTGATGAAAAATTTGCTAGTTGATTGAAGACAAGAAAATCTTCTTCATCCAGTAAAAGGCTTTCTTCTTTATTAAAAACTTGAATATTTTCTAATTTTTTAAGGTCTTCTAAGTTTTCAATATCTATAGCCATGTCAGGTGTCTCACTTATTTCTTCTTGACATGCTATATTGGGCACATCCATTCCGTAGGTGTTTTCATATTGGAGTAATCGAATATCTTTTCATTCTCGCATTCTTTTTCTTCCCCAACTTGATTAATTTTTCCCGCTTTTAAGGTAATTTTGTTAACTTCATGCACCTTACATTTCAAATCTTCTTCTTCTACGCAAGGGTTGATATACCATGATTTGTCATCTAATCTTTTTACATTTATAATATAAGCATGCCTCCCCTAATTCTTCCTAAATCTCACATGGTGACTTGAAGTGTCTAACATGCTCCCACACTTTTACATGACTTGACCTTTGTAAAATTTCATATGTTTTGTTATGCATTATGTGTTCTAATTTCTCCGTCTTTTTGAAAAATGTCTTTCATCATCAAGCACACCAAATAGGCCATATGATTTTATAAGTGTAAGTGTCTTGACTTTCCAAAAATGTAGTTTCGAAAAGTTAACTTATAATCTTTGAATAAATATTCCATTCTTTACCTCTTAATCTCTCCCTACAGTTTACTTATGAAATTTGAGTACGCCAGGATTTACCTTGGTTGTTTTCTCCCCACTGTGATATGATCATACTTTAACAAACACTTGGACTACTGAGCTTTTGTTTGTTGGGATTTATAATTAATCCGCCTGTAGTAGTCTGCTCGAAATAAATTAGGTTCAGCAAACATGGCTTATGCTTGCTTGGGTTAATTTGGGTTGGGAACGTATGGTTAGAAGATGCTTTGCCTAATTTTGAATTGGTTGGTGGAGTGTGAGTTGATTAGAATGGCTCAGATACGAAAAAGGGCTCTGATATCATTGTTAGGAATTTGAAGATGTATAGAAGATAAGAGGAATTTATTGGAATTGATTTTTTTGTTACTTAATACGTGGTCTTTCTTAATCATTGCAAATGAGCTCTCCTTAAAGGCTATTTATAGTCTTCTACCTCTTCAATGGATGGTGGAACTTAATTAATCCTATGGCTCATATTAAACTTCTACATCCTTCCATCATAATATCTTCCTAAATATCTAGATATTGTGTTACAAGTATCTAGGATATTGTGGCTAGAAGTATCTAGATCTTCATAGATGTTACAAGCATAAAATAATATAGACTTCTAAATAGAGTGTCTTCTAGAAAATTGTAAAAGAACTTAGAAGTCTCTAGAGTAATTCGAAAACTTCTATAACTATCGAGAAGGTATCGGAACATTTAGAAGGTTCTTGAGCATTCCAAAGGTTCCATAATAAGTTCTAACAGGGTTGGTGATCTAAACGCCAGTAATGAGAGAAGATTTTTCCTAGATCCATCAAGAAATTTATAGAGTTTCTGATTAATAGTTCAATGCATATGTGTGCTAGCAATCGGAAGGCCAATCCGAGGTAAACAAAAGATAATAATAGTAATTGAAACACCACTATTGTCTTAGACAACTTAGACTTCTTGAAATGAGAAATCGACAATAAATTTTAAAGCTCCCATCCATAGCATCTCACTGATGCTCACAAATGAAAAGTCCACAACACCATTTCATGTACCAATCTGTAGAGGAGAAAAGAAATGGATGATGGCTAGGGAAAAGTAGTGGATTAGTTTAAGGTGATAGAGAGCCACCAAAATCGGTGGAAGCTATGACAACTACGGCGTTGGAATGCGAGGAGAGCTCACCCTATCTTTGGTGTTTGTGCCCAAATGCCACAACTTTTTTTTTTGGGCCTTTCTGCCACTGTTGTAATAAAGTTTTTTTTTCGAATGTCACCATATGACCTCAATCTTGATACATCAGGTAATTTTTATTTCTTGATTGCTTTCTCTTCAAAACAAACAAGTTAATTAGTCGTAGTAGTGGCAGCAACAACCACAAGACAAGCCTCCCATTTTGGTGCCCTAGGCACCATCATGCTCATCTTCCCCATCATCCCCAAAGCCACCATATTTCTTTCAAGAAATTCCTAAGACACCTTATGGCCCAATCACACCGCATGTGGTTGCTGATTGCCTCCTATGTGCCAACCAATCTTCTGCAAAGTCATCACCATCCAAACCCACCACCAACAGCAACCACCCGACATGCCTCCCACCTCGGTGCCCTAGGTATCCATCATACTCATCTTCCCCATCATCCCCATAGCTATCATCTTTCTTTAAAGAAATTCCTAAGATAACTTCCAGGCCAACCACACTATGCACAGTTGTCGACTGCCTCCTCAATGCTAATCAATCTTCTGTGAGGTTTGTCGACTGCTAGCAAGCCCAACAGCAGCCAGTCCATTCACTTATGCCTTTTCTTTATCCCCAATTTCCATATCTAGTAACTCTTATAATAATTGTCCATCAATAACAACAACAACAACAACAACAACAACAATAATAATAATAATAATAATAATAATAATAATAATAATAATAGTAACGATAATAATAATAATAATAATAATAATAATAATAATAATAATAATAAT
>JACYFF010031957.1:58984785-59015121 GCA_017589665.1 Selenicereus undatus
ATAATAATAATAATAATAATAATAATAATAATAATAATAATAATAATGATATTTCCATCAAAATAATAACAATATTTTGTTAAAAGTATTATTTCTTAATTCAGATAAAAAGCATTTTTGTTCTATTTTACATGGTTTATGACATCGATAAAAAGGAAAGTTAATCTTAATTCAAAGGGAACCTTCTTTAGTAGGTTTGTAGGTCACCTAATCGTTTCTTAGGGGAAAAAATGAAGATATAGTAGTACAGATGGTGAACGAAGAAACACAGTGGCACGTAGGGCAAAAATTGAAAACAGAGTGATATTTTAGGTTATGAACTCGAGGAGAGACAGTGAGGATAATCAATTTTTTGAAAGATTTGTAGAAGTTGTCGCTGTTTTTGTTATTATTACTACTATTATAATAGGTTAATGCATATATTACCTAGTAAATAACCTATTATAATAGGTTAATTACTAGTTAATCAAGTGGCAAATTGGGGACCAAACTAAAATTTCTTTGACAAAAAAAGTATTATTTATTAGTGAAGAAGGTATAAATTATTGGTTGATTGATTTTTGTGATTTCTTTGCAACCATTAGTTAAAGGATGTCATCCTTTTCAACCAGAGGCATGAAGAACAGGTAGATAATTTTTTAACTTGGCATTTGTAGGAAATAAGAATATCAAGAGAACATCATTATTATAACAAAAGGCAATCAAAACCATTTTTATGAGTGGAGTATAAGAGTTTTTATAAAATTACACACGAAGATCCATTACACATATAGTAAATAAAAGTCTTTAGAAAAAGTAAACTTGAAATTGCCATGAGCCCTCATAATAGTCCAACATCAAACCCATTTTTCTCTAAAATTCTCTAACACGTTAAAATAAATGATCTTGGATTATGGTGCAAAAAACAAATGAGCAGTGTTGTATATGGTTGGACATTGATAACTAAAGGCAAATCGAGTTGTTGATTGCCTTATAAATCAGGGAGTCTCCCTTAGCAATGGAGTACTTTATTTAAAGGCCCCCTGGTCAGCTATGATCTTAGCTAAGGATTTATTCAGTGTGTAAAACACTGTTCAATACGTCTAAGTTATCTTAAATGCATGCCTGCGCACACAAACACAAAATAAATAATCTGTTTTCATATTTTCTTTTTGTAAGTTTTTAAATAACTCAAAACTATTTGAAGTAGGTCTAACATATCTAACATATAGATTAAGACAATTAAGATCCAATTCAAGTTAAATTGGTATAGCCTTATCTAATTTAAAGTTAAAGATTAATTTGAATTTAGTTAATTTTATTAGATCTTTCTAACTATTTAAAATATACATCCAAAAAAAGGTACGAGATAAATGGTGAACTTATGAATTTTTTTTTCTTTTTAGAGACATTACTCTAATATGACCTTTGTTTTAGTGAAAGGAAATGGATTTAGAATTGATGAAGATATTAAAAATTGACATTGGATTTTTGACTTATTTGTTGACTTGTCTTATAATATCTAGGTCATACAAAAAATTGAGCCTTGTTCTCTCTCTTTTAGTTGTTCTCTAATATGGGCTTGTCTTAGCTTGTTCGTACATGAGTTTTGTGAAGACATTCAGGAAGAGAGAGAAAGAAATGAACTTCATGAAAACTTACTTAACCAAAGATTCCTCTCCCCTTTTCCATCTCCATTATATTATTTTATTGCCACAACACTTTTCCCTTTCCTATTTTCTCTCCACTTTTCAAGTTTTTTTTTCTCTTTTAGGACCTAGTATATGATAAGAATGCTCTAATAAAAAGGAAAAGAAGTAGAGCACTTAGTCCCACAGCTAAAGCAGGGACAAATTGACCAAGATGTTAAAGAATGACATTTGATCATTGATTTATCTTATCAATGTAAAGAACTAGAGAACTCACTCCTATAATTGAGGCATTGTCCCTGTCACATATACCAGCTCCATCAGAAAGGCATCATCTGTCTTGATTGGCTTTGCATGCTTTTGTTGTGTTAGGACATGAGAGAGAAACTCCCTAATATAATTCGAACCAAATTTTTGTTACTCCCTTATCCTCACCAAAGTCTAAACATAGCTCCTTATACAATAAACACCGCCATTCCGACATTACCCCCAACTTTGGTTTGGCTTGTCATCTACCAAACGAAGTCCATTGGCGTGTTCCATGCTTTGTTGGAAAGCCTAGGGAGTCTACTCTAGGAAAATTCAACAAAGTCCGTAACTCCTAAAGTATAGGTTTTATTAGGCAAATTTGCTAAATTTGGGTTACGTTTGTCTCTAACCTAATGAAGCCCAATTGATGCAAGTTTAAGTTTTATTAATTTTCTAAGATGTCTATTTTGGCCTTATTTACTGAAATTAGCATTGGGTACCCTTTTGAGAGCAGAAAGGCAAAAATTAATATAACTGTGCATAAAATGAAGTTTTTGAACAATACAGGTTTTGGCTCTATTTGAGGAGGATGTAGCTGTAAGCCTTAGAATTTCCTATTATGGAATGAATCTACACCTACTAAGGAAGATGCTTCAATGCCAGCACCCTTATTGGTGGAGTACAACTCTCTGGGAACTTTCTAGAAGATGGGGAAGAAATCTTGGAATTTACAACTCATGTCATTTGTTATTATCTTTGTATTTTTGATTTATTTCCTAAGATATTTTGTTGGACTTTCATTGGTCCACTTACCGCACTAATGTATCAGCTTATAATGGAAGGTAGAAGTTAATTTCTCTATAAAAATCTCTTCATTTTTATATCTAATTTAGGGTGGTGATTTAGAATCTTTCCTTCATAATTTCTCTTAGGTGGCTCTAAGACTTTAGGAGAGAGATTAGGTGGCAAGTGATTATCTATTTAGGGGTCTCAATTTTGGCTTCCAATCTCACATTCACCTTGATAGTTAAAGATTGAATCGAAAGAGGAGCATTCATTGTTTACAGGCTATCTTGAGTGATTGAAGACCTTAGGAGTTGACGATTAATTCTCATAAACTTGGTATCAAAAATAGAGCTCCTATTTTGGTTGGTTGTTAAATATTCATTGATTCAATCAAAAACCTTACCCTTCATCCCAAGTTTACCCTAAAAAATTCGCACTTTGGTTTCATAAAATTACTCTCACTGAGCTACACTAATAAATCCTTCTTGGTCAATGAAAAACCTAAAAATAGCGTAAAATAATCCCTAACACAAAACCAACCCTAAAATCCATAAAAATGGCTAAACCTTCATGGCCAGAGCCTTCTGTGATCAGTCCATGGCCACGCCCATGGACTGTGGCAGCCCTTGTCCATGACCACACCTCTATGGTGAACGCCATGCTCTATCATCAGTTGTTCTTGTTCTAGTTCTAACGCTTTATTCCTTACACCAATATGGCTAATAAGGGAAACCCTTACTCATTCCAGGGGCATTTCTTGAGAAAGATCATAAGATGAGGATAGATAACAAAAGAAAAGGTTCATATGGGAACCTAAGCAAGTAAGAAGATCTGCTCCCACTGGGGGATGAAACCAACATCATTGTGATCTTGATGTTAGCCCTATTAACATTGTCCATTCATCCTCTTATAAGATTATGATCATGAGGAGGGAACAGTTAAGAGGAGAAGGCATCCAAGATGTGACCTTAGTGACTGTAAGATTGGGGCTCCAAAGTTCAATGGAAACCTCAATCCGAAAAGCTGCCTTGATTCGGTCTAATCTATGGAAATTATGTTTGAGCTTAAGAATTGCAATGATGAAAAATCTTTTAAGATCGTTATTCTTAATATGAAATGGTATGCATCCTTGTGGTAGGAGAACTTAAACAGGAGTAGACCAAGAAAAGCTAAGTCCAAGATCAACACATGGCCCAAAGTCAAGAAGCACCAGCATAAGAGGTTCCTACCATCCTGCTACAAGTAAGAGCTCTACCTCAACATCACCTCTCTTATCTATGAGAACCTTAAGGTTGAAGAGTATATTAGGGAGTTTGGATAACTCTAAACAAGGGTCAAATTGAATAAAGAGCCCAAGCACACAATCGCTAGATTCACTAGGGGTTTATTCCCTAACATTGCTAACAAGGTAAACTTGCTACTTTACTTCTTATTTGATAAGGTTTGTAATTTGGCTATAAAAGTTGATAAACAACTCAAGGGTAGGAAACATTTGCCATCCCCCTCTACAAATTAATTTTGCATCTTCATAAATGGGTTTTCTCCTCTCACTAAGATCGAGACCACTCCAACTACCATTAAGCCCTAGATAAGGGTAAGGGAATTGCTATTAACCCCCTAAAAAGGTTGAAAGGGAATAAATTTCCTAAGCGTTATGGATGTGGTCATGCCCAAGCCAATTGCCCCAATAAAAAGACTCTCACCGTTAGAGAGGTAAAAGATATATAAGCCCTTGAGGAACAAAACAGGTGATGAGGAGCTTGGGAATGATTATCACACTTTGGTCACTATGGAAGTTGATGAATTATTGGTAATTTGAAGAGAACTTCATGTCACAGAGGTTCCTCTTGAACTTAGCCAAAGGGAATAAATCTTCCATTTTCAGTGTGCAATTGGGGGTAAGGCGTGTGAGCTTATTATTGATGGACAAAACTGCACAAATGTGGCTCAATGACACTCTTTGAAATGCTTTAATTACCTAGTAACGTGCATCCAACCCCTTACATTCTTCAATGGCTCAAGCAATGGAGCAAGGTAACTATTTCTACGCAAGCTCTTATTTCATTTTCAGAACTACCAAACAAAGTCCATTTGGGGTGTTGTATGCTTTGTTAGGAAGCTGAGGGAGTCTATTTTAGGAAAATGGAATAAATTATGGTAGGACTTCACATCAAGAGGAGTGTTCATAAAATCTAATGTGGAGTAATCTAGGTTTTTATTCTATTTAAGAAGGATATAACTATGATCCTTAGCATTTCTGATAGTGGAATGAATATACACCCACCAAGGAAGAGCCCCAAGTGGCAATAACTTCATTAGAGGAGTACAACACCTTAGAAACTTTCTAGAAGATGGAGTAGAAATCCTAGAATTCACAACTCATGCGTTTGTCATTATCCTAGATTTTTTATTTATTTCCCAAGATATTTTGTAGGACTCTCACTGGTCCACTTACCCCACTAATGTATCAATTTGTTCCCCTTATTTTTAGTATTTAGAGATCTGTTCCCCTCAATGTATGCTTAGATTTGAGTTGAGGACGAAATGAAAGGAAAAAGTCAACTTCTCTATAAAAATATCTTCATTTTTATCACTAATTTAGAGTGGTGATTTAAAGTCTTTCCTTTATAATTTCTCTTTGTTGACTCTGAGCTTTTAGGAAAATGATTAGGTGGAAAGTGATTATCTATTTAGGGATCTCGTTTTTGGGTTCTAATCTCACAATCACCTTCATTGTTAGAGATTGAATCCAAAGAGGAGCATCCATTGTTTGTGGGTTCTCCTAAGTGATTAAAGATCTTAGAAGTTGAGGATTGATCCTTATCAGTCCCCTTGAGCCTAAAGGGTGTTTTTATTTTTGGGGGAATTATGCTTCTGCTAGAAATGTCATGATGTCTTAGGAAATGAGGTGTTTGTTCCAGAGAACCCAAAAAGTCTTACACTGGACAACTTTTGCATGCTATACTATACTGGAGATCAAATTTGGGGTTGGTTTGTATAATGAAGGAGTTTTTTTAATGCTTTTCTAGTGGAAAGTATTAATATTTTTCCCAAGTTAATATTATTTTTCCTTGGGTTAAAATTTACGCCCTTTTTTGTGACATGACTTGAATTATTTATTGGTTTCCACTTCTTACCATTCAAAGCAATTTAACCTGACAATAAAATACAACCCTTGGAGCAATGTAAAATGATAAAATTTGACTATTACTCTAGATGCATCTCTTAAAGCATTATTTCTTTATTTCTCTCTTTTCCCCTAATACTCAAACTTTTTGCTCCTCGAACAGGGATGACATAAAAGCACAAATCAAAAATAATTATTATAATACTATTTTTATTTGACTGTAAATATAGAAGGCCATTTTTTAAAATAAAAAAACAAATAAACAAACATCCAAGTGCCTAACATTTGTAACAGCATCTTAAACAAGATTCAGCTCCCCTGCAGTAGAGCTCCTCTATCGTCAACTTATGGATTGATTAATTGGAAACTTTTCATTAACCACTAGTTTATGGCCTATCCTAAGGAAGGATATGTGATTCACTTTCTTTTTTTCCTTTTTGATTTAAAGAAAATTAGGAAAATGGATTAATATAAGACTTGAACTTAAATGTCTAATATTAATTTTAACAATTTTATTAACGCATGTTAAAACAAGAAATTTGACACCTATAGTTTCTATTAAGCCAAAATCTTGGGTTTGAGCCTGATAGGGATGCAAGCATACAATTGTGTTGTAGTAAATCAAGGTCGTCTCTCACAGGGAATAGGTTGATCTATTGGGCATTATCCCCTTAAGATAGGTTAAACAAATCAAAATTTGAGGCTTAAAAGTAAACTAATCAATTATCTATATCTAATCGATAAATAATCAAGAAATTACACAAAACAAGCAATCTCTCAATTCATGCATCATGCATCAATCAGGCACTTCTTCCTTAATTGATTGGGTTTAAAACCAACAATCGAAGTATCACAACCCTCTTTCAAGATGAAGTGAAATACCTAAATCTAACCAATTACCATTCCTCAAGGGCTCTCGATTTGTTTAGGTTCATTAAGCATGGGATTATTAAATTTGGGGTTTCTCAATTGGTGTGACTTTCTTTAGTCCTCACACAATCAAGTGAAATCCTATTGTTCTAGTATCGAATTTCACCTTTCAATTCTTCATCTGATACCCAAAAAATGCAACAAAGTGATTAAATCTCTCATAAGACAATAAACATCTAAGATTTGATAAATCAATCCAACAACTCCAAATACCAAAAAAGATGAACAGTAAACCAAGAGCTTGACTAGAATCTACATAAATCAAAAATCAAAACAACAAAATCACAATCAAAATTACAAAACATAAATCTAAAATAAGAAAGAGAAGAGAAGAGAAGAGAAAAGAAATGCTTGGCCAAGATTGCGCTTGAACCGCCATTGCAAACCTGGGATGGAGTCCTTTCAAATCTTGACTTCAATTCACTCTCTTTCCCTGTAATCTAATCTAAAATCCTAATCTAGGTAGAATGAAATGGAATGTGGAGATGGGATGATGGGGATGGTGCATGAAAGCAGTAAAATGAAGCTATTATGGCCGAAATCAAGACTGCAAAGCCGCCACACGCATGGAACACGAACAACCATGAAGAAAACTAGCAAGCTCAAGGGAACAGGGTTGACCATGACGAGTCTGTGGGGACCACCAAGGACCGTGGCCCCCACCACTGACCGGCTATGATGCCCTCTGTCTTGGCTAGCTCTTCCTCATTTGACGTGCTATTTCTCTTGGATCTCCGTAGACCATGGTTCTAGCCATAGTTTGACCATGTTAGGTGTTTTTGGGCCATTTTTGCTACTCCCTTTGTTCCACAAGGCCTCAAAAATCTTCACTCTACTCACATAACTTGGCTCACAAAATAACAATCTGCAAAAACTCTTAAACCAAGCAAAACCAAGCGTAATAGTATAAATAAGGGCATAAATTATACAATTAAGCATCCGAATCCCATAAATTGACTCCCAACAACTCATAAAATCCTATGCAAATATAGCATTCATCACTCCCTCATGCTTAAACCTTTGCTTGCCCTTAAGCAAAGACTAAACAAAATTGATAAGGGGAGATGCGTCTAGGACTTAAAAAGGTTAATAACCTCCATGAAGTAGGTAAGTCATAGCATATAACAAGCAAGAATAACAATCAACGAAAACCTCATATAATGCAGAAGGCATTTCAAAATTAGAAGAAGGAGAAGGTTTTTGAAAAAATATGGTACCACAAGCTCGATATCAATTTGATCACCCCAAAGAACCACAAAGCACATCATGCAAGCACATGGAATTGAATAGAGCCAAATGGACTAGAAGAACCTCACTTTTTGGGAAATAGGAAACACTCCCACTCATGTGTTTGGAATATAGTATGGGTTCACTCAAGACTCATTTCAAAGAAGCAATCTACCATATGCTTGGCAAGGCTCTTAAATTCTCCCCTACTAAGAATACAATGTACACATGACAATCAAGAGGACTTAACATGGGTTGTGATGTGAGCTAAAAGGATTAAAGGAAAGGAGTTGACTAATAAATTTGGGCAATGTGGAGCTATTTAGCCCAGTGACTGGGGATAAGCCAATAAACCACGAAAAACCATAAACCATTAATACTCCAAACCCCATCAATACAATGAACATACTCCACGAATTACACATGAAAGGAGCTAGCAATAAAGGAACACAAGCTATCTACATGTCCAATGCCAATCGCTTATTCACTTTTGTTTTCCTTTTTTTCCCTCTTTTTCCCCCTTTTTTAAACATGATTTTTCTCTTTTTTTTCTTTTTTTTTCTTGTTTGAAAAATGAAACAAAAATTTCAATTATGCAAAGGCATAGGACAACTAATTGTCAACTCATAACCTAACACGTATATACTCAACCCAAATAAAAGGGGGACATAAGTAAATGCTCAATGTCATCAATTCCTCAACAAACCAACATACCAAAGTCACCTTAAAATCAATTATCCCTAAAACCACTCACTATAAAGATGAAGTGATGCTCTGTAGATTTGGCTTAAAGGTTAGGAACATGTTTTTGGACAAGGGTTAAGATGAAGGGATAACAACAAGAAAAGGATTATAGCTCAAAGGGGCTAGCAAAGGGGATAAACATTTAACACAAGGGTAGGCTATTTAGCTATGGAGCTAAAATGTTCAACAACAAAGAATGCCTCTATCATGTCATCGACTATGCACATGAGGATATGGTTTTGAACAAGAATTAAGGTAAGTTGTAGAGCTAAAACATGGAAGAGTTTCACACATGAAAGAACATAAGACTAATTATAATGATTAGCCCAAATAAGAGTAAAAGTCTTATGGGATATCTACCAAAGTCTCAATTAGCTAATAAAGTCACTCTCATGTACCAACACTAGTGCCAAGGATTCCAAGGGGTAAAATAGTTCGCAATCAAGATAATGGTCAAAACAAGAAATATTCACAAAATCTTCAAACATTTTAGCACCAAAAGGGATTTACACATGAAAAGCTACTCAAGCTCATGAAGACCATCATGCTTAGCAAAAATAGTATTAGAGGGCATCTCAAACCAAACCACACCATCCCTACATACAATCTTATATGCAAATCTAAAATGTAACTAAATGCAAAACACTAGTGCAAAAGAAAAGAAACCTAAACCTACATGCTCTAACAAGTACGCAAACTAAAAACCAAAATTGAAAACACGAAACTACCCTTCCCCCATGCTTGGGTAAAGCATTATTATTCAAAGTAAAGAAAGTAAGAGAATGGAAAGGGAACAAAACATAACAATCTCACCAGGTTAGGTGTTGAGTACACCTAACCTAAGGCCTCCTTATAAACAGGCCAAATGGAGCATCAACCACTCCATGTCAACTTCAAGACTTAGCTTATCAAATTAGATGTCGTCAATACATGCAGGAGCTTATCAAACTCCTAGGACCACAATTTAGAAAACAGAAGGTAAGAGACAATAATGAAAATTACACCAAAGATAATAAGAGTCCTCTTAACCTTATCAAATGCCATAGAAAATTCATGGAAAGAATTAAAGAATGTAGTCCACATGACTTTCCTTGGTAGGTCTTCTATGCATACACAATAAGGACTAATAGAGGGATAATCCCCTCTAAAGTAACCTAGGACACATAATTATCAACACTCCCACCAAATAGCCCAAATCAACATTAGCATCAAAAATCATATGACTATCAATGGGTGTTTCAATATAACACTCGGAAGAAAGACAGGGCAGTGAACAAAGAGGGGAAATATGGGAATGATCAAGAGGATTAGGAAGAACAATATTATCAATACGAAGGCTGGGGGACTCCTCGTGCATAAACACATCACGTGACCCCTCTAAAGGTGTCTCAGCTAGATCATGCACCTTATCAAAAATATCCTTTGACTTAAAGCATGCATCAACAACAATAAACCAAGCAACAACCCCATAAGGTTCACTTACCTCGAGCCCCATGCAATGAGCTAAAGGTAAGGATGAATCAAGTAAGGTCAAAACAACAGTAATATTGTCCACAAGTGATGCAAAGTCAGGTTGAGCATAGCATACGTAATAAGGACACAGATTTATATCATAGTTAAAAGAACTACACAAGCCACACCAAAAAGGGGCATAATAAGATCTAGCATAGAACACACACGTATCAGAAAATGAATACCTAGAAGTACAACTATCCATCTCAAACTCAAATGAATCCCAAGTAATCCACTTAAGCAAATACCATGCCTCATCAATGCTTTTGCCATGAAAACCCCAATACCCTCAAGCAACTCTGGTTTCACTACTCACACCCTCATCAACAATGTGGAAAATTTCTTATTTACCCACACGATAACCACTTTGAGCAAGAAAAGTATGCAAACGCTTAAAACACCTCAAAAATAATTCGCGCTCGAATTAAGGAAAGTGGAAAATTGCCATTGTTATTTTTCAAAAAAAATATATCTTTTTTTCAATTTTTAGTTTTTTGGTTTTTTCTCAAAGAAAACAAAATGCTTAGTCAAACCTATCCAGAAAAACCCAATATTCAACACCAGTCCCCAACAATGGCACCAAAAACATGATAGAGCTGCAACCGTACGGTAGCGTTGTAGCAAATCAAAGTCATATCCCACAAAGACTAGGTTTATCTATTAGGCTTTATCCACTTAAGATAGGATAAGCAAATCAAAATTCGAGGTTTGAAGCTAAACGAAGCTATTATCTAATCTAATGGATAAATAATCAAGAAATTATGCAAAATAAGCAATCTCTCAATTCATGCATCAATCAAGCACTTCTTCCTCAATTTATTATTTTAAAACCGACAATTGAAGTATCACAACCTTCTTTCAATGTGAAGCGTAATACCTAAATCTAACCAATTACCATTTCTCAAAGGCTCTCGATTTGTTTAGGTTCATTAAGCATGCGATTATCAAATTTGGGGTTTCTCAATTGCTGTGACTTTCTCAAATCTTCACACAATCAAGTCAAATCCTAGGGTTCTAGTATCGAATTTCACCTTTCAGTTCTTCATCCAATACATAAAATATGAACCAAAGTGATAAAATCTCTCATAAGATGATAAACATTTAAGATTTGATAACTCAATGCGACAATTCCAAAATACTCAAAAATATAAACAACAAATCAATAATTTAACCAGTATTTACAAGAATCAAAACAACAAAATCATAATCAAAATTACAAAACATAAACCTAAAATGACAAAGGAGAATAGAAGACAAGAGAAGAGAAAAGAAATGCTCGACCAGTATCACGTTTGAATCGTCGTTACAAACCTGGGATCGAGTCTTTGCAAATCTTCACTTCAATTCACTCTTTATTCCTCTAATCTAATCTAAAATCCTAATCTAGGTAGAATGGAATGGAATATGGAGATGGGATGATGGGTATGAGGCATGAAAGCAGTAAAATAAAGCTATTATAGACAAAATCAAGACTTCAAAGCCGCCACACGCATGGGACATGAATAGTCATGAAGAAAACTAGCGAGGTCGGGGGAATAGGGTTGACTATGGTCAGTCGATGGGGACCACCGTAGACCATGGCCTCCACCATGGACCATCTGTGATGCTCTCTATCCTAGCTGGCTCTTCCTCATTTTACTTACTGCTTCTCTTGGATCTCCCTAGATGGTGGTTCTAGCCACAGTTTGATCGTATTGGGTGTCTTTGGGCCATTTTTACTACCTCCTTTGATCCACAAGGCCTCAAAAATTCTCATTCTACTCACATAACTTGGGTCATAAAGTAAAATCTACAAAAACTCTCAAAGCAAGTGAAACCAAGCATAATAGTATAAATAAGGGCATAAATCATACAATTAAGCATCTAAATCCCCTAAAATGACTCCCAAACACTCATAAAATCCTATGTAAATGTGGCATTCATCAGAGGCTTGTAAATAGAGAACATTCTGTAGTGGGGAATATATGGCCCTTATAGGGGAAATATTAGTTAAATATGGGATCAAATACGCAAAAAAAAAAGTAATTTTACCAATTGATTGAATATTATTAGTTTATATTCATGTTAGTCTTTTTAAGATTCATTTATCTTTTTAAGATTCATTTAGCACTTTTAGTGACCGTTAACTAAGGACTTTGCTATCTATATAAAAACTAATGTAACTAACTGAAAAGAACAAAATGCACTTCGTATATAAATTATATACAATATAAGTGTGCACTTCATCCTGCTGAGGAGCCTCTTGAGAAAGTGTTGAATGTGGAAGAAAGCCAAAAGGAAGTAGTCGCCTAGATAGTGAGGAGCAACTTAAACTTGTGGACGATCTAGACAAGTGTGATGTAACGCCCCCAAATTAGACATGCTTCACTGCTTGTATTTTCCTTAATAAATCCCTTAATTATAATCTAGACAACCCAATGATAGGGGCATTACCGCCGTCCAAAAAGACAAGGCTTGAAACATGAGTGTTATAAATAACATAGCTAAGCATAACCTCAAACATATACACTCACATCAAGTGTTAACCAATGAAGGGTTTATAAACCATAGTAAAATAAATCACTACATAGTCTACATCTTCATCCATAGAAGAATTCAATATACAGCTTTAAGTTATGCATATACTGCACTACTTCTTATCCATCCGAATTTCCTTGCTTCACGTATTCTCTTCAGCTGATTTGTTAGCATGAGGGCAACTCTCTGAGCATTTGCCTAAAACAAAACATGAAGATATTTCGAACTATGAGCCGAAGCTCAGTACATGCATTCTTAAATTGTTAAATGATCATTGAAACACTGGTTGGGCCCGCTTTGCAATTCATTTTAAGTTAAAGCAGTGAATGAGATAAATGTAAAACTGCATTGCTTGTGATTATCTGATAGTGTACCCCTTGATACTGTTACGATCTATGGATAGGTGTACACCTGCCAAGCCGATCGGGAGCCTGGCCTGAAGCCGCGCGGGTAACTGAAGGGAGAATGCCCTATAGATGATAACTGACATGGTCACTAATTAACTGATAAATCACTGTGTAAACTGATTCATTGATGTACTTACCAAAACAAGATAACGTTGATAAATACACTCTAATTTCTAAAGATACAGGCAATGGACGTACCTGAAGTCTTTAAAATGATATTTCACTTGATAACACTTATGTACAATGGAAACAATAGACTAGGCCTCGATTCTGCTAAAGAAATATAATTATAGGTAAATGTAGTTAGTAAACCATATTCACTGACATAAATGATTTATTTAAAAAGACTCCTACAATTCCAATAATTCGATATAAGACATGTTAAACCAAAACAAACTGATTTTAATTCAATATAAGACAAGTTAATGTCTTAAACCAAAATGATTTCAATAATAAATCAGTTAGGGTTATTAAACTTGAAATATAACAAATTGAAGCAAAATAGACCAAATGAAAATGATTGAGGTAATAATGAAAAGATTTTAATTGAGATAAATGAAGTATGGGTTTCTGATATTTCTGAAATAGATAATAGAAAGTGTGATGCGTCTGAAATGGATAATAGAATGGTTAATGCCTCTAAAATGGGTGACAAATGGTTTAATGCCATAAGGGGTATTGTGAGGTTCATAAAAGCTCATATAACACCCTAATTTGGTCCAAAGGCACTGATTTTGAGTTATTACTCTACTCACTTCCAAAATTTTATTTTCATACCCACTTAATTCGGTTTTCAAACCTAAGTAGGCTTCTATACATAATCAAAATTGTTGAACTCACTACACTTTGTAATCTCCTTGAAATATCCATAATTATATAGAAACTTTTGAAAATATTTCCAAATGTCACGATGCCTGCATTCACTCATGGTTTCGTTTGATGGTCTGCAATAGAAAATCCATATCTTTCACTCCCGACCTCCAAATAAGATGTAAACCCCCAATATGAAAATATCACAATGTCCTACAAAAATTTTATTTAGGAGACAAAGCATGATTCACATAGTAAGGTTCATAAAATTAGGGTAAAACACAGACGTGCACAATTTCTTCTCAATCTGTGCAGTCGTAGTAAGATGACCATAACTTTTTCCACAGAGCTCGGATTAAGGTGATTTGAAAGGCATGTGAAACATAAATCATTGATCTATCCACACACCAAAAATCACAAATTTTCAATGAGTAAATCAATACCAGTTTCTTCGTAAATTCCATTGTTCAGAACTGTTCCCAGTTTCAATGTATTCTACGTAGTCTTCAGTAAATTGGTCATAACTTTGTCCACACAACTCGAAATTGACTAATTCTAAATCCTATTGAAAGCTAACGCTTCAAGATATCTCTACACCAAAAATCATGAATTTTGGATGTGTCAAGTAATACCAGTTTTCTCTCAAAGTGACCCCTGTTTTAGGTCTGTTGACAGCTCAATAACCACATATTTGTAATCTTTTCTTCACATAACCACCCACTAAAATCACTCTTTAACTTACATAAATTAGCATAAATATCTTGATATTCATTACGAATACCAAAGATCATAGAATCTCACTTAAAACAATCAAAATCCAACACTTGAACATGAAGCTTGCATGATTAAAATAAAACCCTAACCCTAACTTCATCTCCACAATGATCCATCACCAAGATGATTCTTAGTTCAATAAAAACAACATAATCCACCATCAAAACAACCACAACAAGAAGCACAAACCAAAAATTCAAAGAACAAGATTGTAGTCACTTACTTTGAGCTTGAAACAAGTGGAGATGGAGATGATATTTGGTGATTTTGAGGGTGGAAGACGATAGCCGGTGGAGGGAGGTGGTTGGAGGTTGCAATTGCTTGCCGGAGGCTGGCCGAAAAGTGGCCAAAAAACAACCACAGAACGGCTGTTGCTACTGGTCCGGTTAGGCAGTGGGGTAGGGAGAAGGTGGAGAGAATAAGAGAGAGAAAGTGACTTGAATTTTGCTTGGTGCCAATGAAGCTTAGGCAAAAATAATACTTGACTGATAATTACCCTCAAAATCTATTTTTTACTAAGTATAATTAAGGCCTAATAAGGGTAATTAGCTAAACAAAGAGGGTTAAGTCTTAGTGGACCGAAATTGGCCTTAAACGGGCTCGGGTTCGAAAATTAGCTCAAACCGAGTGCGCTTGCAATTATTTTTTTTATTTTTTTTTTGGTACCTCGAAATTAATTGTGATATCATGAAAAATAACTAAATCTTTTAAATCATAATCGTCCAGGCCTAATATCAATTTCTCTGAAAAATTATTTTCGGTAAATGAAACTTGAATTGCAAAGTATGGCACAAAATGAATTCTCCCAACCGGGATAATTAAATGAGATAAATAAATGAGAAAAATGATTAACATGGCTTAATTAAATAAATAAGCATGATTTAGGGTTGGGCTATTACAGCATTCCCTCAAAGAGTTTCGTCCTCAAAACTTATGAGCTCAACCATATCATGCAAGGTGATTTGAAATAAATATGAGTACTTGGCTTTCACTTCTTGCTTAGTTTCTCAAGTAGCTTCTGGGAAGGTATGATTTGCCCGAGGCAATTGATTTAAGGTATCTGCTTGACACCTAACTGCTTAATCCTGTGATCCAATATCTGAATTGGGTGCTCTTGAAACACAAGATCCTCAATGACTGCGGTGGATTTGATTTTGACAGCATGGTCAGGATCTGAAATGTACTACATGAGTTGTAAGGTAAGGAACACGGAACATATTATGCATATGTTCGAGTTATATAGGCAAATCTCGTAGACAAGTTATGGAACTGATATGGTCCAAAAGATCTTGGCCTCAATTTAGGTCACAGTGCAACCTCCTTACACCCTTAGTTGGTGAGACTTTCTGCAAAACTTTATCATATACTGGAAATTCCAGGAATCTCCTTCTTTTTTCAACATAGCTTTTCTGTCGGTTCCAATAGTATGCTTTCAAGAGTCTTCTGAAATGTGCCGCCTTATTGAGTGCTGAAGAAGTTCTTCATGACTCAAAAGATGATTTTGTTGTCAATGTCTGCCGTTATTTTATCCTGATGTTTCATGTTGGATTCTCTGCTAGTGCTATCACAACATTGACTGCTGGAAGTTCCATACTTTCTTCAAATGCAAATATTGGTCGTAGGTCGTGAAGCACTACAAGCGCTAACTTAGAAGAGTTGATCCATTGATATTTTTAGATGCTTGCCCATCTCTTTCAGGATAATAAGAACTGCTAAAGTTCAATCTAGTTCCAGAGGCTCTTTGAAGTGCTTGCCAAAACAGACTTGATCCTATCTCAGGGAATCCCATGATAAAGTTCATTGAAGTTGAATCCCACTTCCAAGTGGGGATTTCTAAAGGTCTCAATTCACCTATGGTGCATTGGTGTTTTGCTTTGGCTTTTTAGCAAATTAGTCATTCATCCATAAATTCTGCAATTTCCCTTTTTATATTATTTCTCCAAAAATATTGCCTCAGATCTTTACACAACTTGGTATCCCCTGGATGCACTGAATAGTAGGTGTTGTGAGCCTCCTGTAAGATCTGCTCTCTTAAGATATTCAATTGAGTAGTTACTATAGTGTTCAAGGTATGTTGTGTCTTCCTATTCAGGGCATCTGCCACAATATTTCTCTTTCTTGATTGACATTTGATCTGCCACAACTGATGTTCCATGTAGATTGAGCTTCTTTTGAGAGAAGATGTACTTTAAGCTTTGATGATCAATATTGATTTTGCATGGTACTCT
This sequence comes from Selenicereus undatus, assembly GCA_017589665.1. Lineage (NCBI taxonomy): Eukaryota > Viridiplantae > Streptophyta > Magnoliopsida > Caryophyllales > Cactaceae > Selenicereus > Selenicereus undatus. Next base: position 59,001,725 of record JACYFF010031957.1, read on the forward strand.
ATATAAGTAATGTCTCCAAATTTTCACTAAAAAAACTACAGCTGCTAACTCCATATCATAGGTAGGTAATCCTTCTCATAAGGCTTGAGTTGTTGGGAGGCATGAGCCACCAGTTTAACTTCTTGCTAACTTTTAGTTTTCTTCCACAAATTGGTTAGGAAGGACAATATTTGTCAAATCATTCCTTAACTCGATAATTCCCTACTAAACCCAAACAATTTCTAATCTCAATGCATTGGTGGATCTTCGGCACTTTGTAACTACTTTTGCCCTTAGCAAATTGACCTAAAGCACATCCTGTGGAACCATATGCCCCAAAAATACCATTGCTTCTAATCAGTACTCATGCTTCTTGTATTTGCTATGTAATTGATGTTCCTTCAAGCTGTATAATACTGTCCTCAAATGAACAATATGCACATCTTTATCCTTGGAGTATTTCCAGATATCTTTTATAAACACCACCACACTTGTCTAGGTAGGGTCTGAAACTCTATTCGTAAGATCTGTAAAGGCCGAGGGGCCATTGATTAAGCCAAAAGGCATCACAGTGAAGTCATAGTGACCCGAACATGGTCTATAATTTACTTTTCGATATGTCTTCAGGTACAATCTGAAGTTGATGGTACCCTGACCTCAAATCAATCTGAGATACGACTCATGTTCTTTGCAATTGAGCAAATAAGTCACCTACTTGGGGCGATGGGTATTTGTTTTTGTTTTTTTTTTTTATGGGGATTGTGCTCAACTCCATGAAACAATACATAGCCACAAGGTTTCATCCTTCTTCTTTACAAATAGAACTATGCATCCCATTGAGGAACATTTGGATGGTCTGATAAATACTTTCTGTAATGGCTCATCTAACTGAATCTTCAGATCTTTAAGCTCAATTGGGGCCATATGATATGGGGTTTTGGAGATAGATTGAGCATCAGGGATGAATTCAATCCCAAAATCAATTTCTCTTGGGGGGAAAAAATCTTGATAGCTTTTCAGGAAAAAATCTTTCAATTCACAAACTATAGGGATATCTTCTGCTTTTTGTTACTTTGGTTGAATGTTAGTAGCATAACACCAATACACAACATATCCTTGTCATAAGGGCTCACTTGTTTTCGTGACAAAATTTAAAGGACAAGGTTTTTTTTCCTCTCTGTGACCATGAAACATAGTTCTCTCCCTTGTTCATCTCTTGTAATAACCTTAGGGTCATCACAATCCATCTTGACCCCATAAGTATACAACCAGTTCATTTTCAGCATGACATCAACGTCTAACGACTCAAATTGAATCAGAACTCCAGGGAATACTATCCCACCAATAGTAATTGAAACAAGTTTATGAGAGATGGAACACTCAACTCTAAAGTCATTGGATAACTTGAGTCCATAATTGGTTTATGCCTCCTTATTCTCAAGGTTCAGTTGTACGGCAGATTGAGTGGATATAAATGAATGAGTGGCAACTGGATCAATCAATAGACAAAGGGGGTTTCGAAATTAAAAGAGAGCTTCAGTAACTACTGCACCAGAGATGGCAGCTTCCTTCTTGCTCACCACATAAGCCTTTCCTATAGCTGCAAGCCTTGAAAGTGATAGCCCTTCTCTACAGCCTTTAGTTTTTGGGAACAGCCAGCGATTAGGTGCTCTGGGCTACTGCACCATGTGCATTTGCTAGTTCCCACTTAGCAATCCGGAGTGACTCGAAGTGAAGTCAAGCCCTAAGAGCCTATTCTTAACAATGTTCCACCAAATATTAGTTTCACCAGTTAGATAAAATTTGCCAATGTTCACCCTTTTATCTCCTGGAACCTCTATTACAGTGAAACTTTCTCTACTACTCGAATCCATTCTTAAAGTTCCACTGGGTCATACTTTCCACTCTAGAGTCCTTTAGTATGAATTAACTGAAGACATTTTTCCACAGGGTAGTAACCCATCAAAATTTCTCACTGACACAGTCCAAATGCATGACAAAGATTTTGATTGTCCAACTTAAGCTTTATGAAAGTGATCTTCAATAGGAAACTGAGGTTGAATCAGCCAAAAAGGGTAGACACATCGTATTCCCCTTAGCAATGGATTTCATAAGTTGGATTTCCACAAGTTGGACAACAATCAATCACTATACAAAGCGTAGTTAAGATCTACCTTCTGTTCAAGCGTGCTACAAAATTATCATCTATAGTCATGGGTGCAACCCAACCATAATCCAGCTACTAGCAGCGATTGGGGTCTTAAAAACAGGTAAAAGTAACCAGAACTGATGAAGATGTGACATGAGAGTGAATGGTGCTGCAACTGGATGGGGAGATGCCATGAAGACATGACGACTGAGCCCCTGGTCAAAGCGAGGAATATCCAAACAGTTGATAATCCAACCAAGACAATGGTAAATGGTATGTTACCAACAAATGCAGTGACATATTTTTAAGAGTAATATCTACTTCACAGATTGAGGTGGAGTCAAAGGACTACTTGAAAGAGTTTGGGCAATTTAAGCAAATCTTGAATTACAGTAAATTGAAGCAAAATGTTTCTCTAAAATGTCCTTGGTTTCTCTTATTTGAAATGGTTGGTAGTCAATGGTTTCAAAAATTATGTATAACAAAATAAGCCTTTCCAAAATCCTGCAATTCAAGGAATACTACATCAAGAACCCCCCTATAGCTTGCTTAGATGGAATACTTGGATTATAGAAGAAAATATATATGCAATCATTAAAGCATGTTAAAGTAGTTGTCACTTGAATCCAAGAACGCACAAAATGACACCGATATGATGAGGAAGTATATGTTCAAAGTTGCAGGTACCCGTTGACTTGGACAGTCTGTACCATCAAACTTCTACAGACTTCTAAGCTGAATTTCATTGACCAATGGTCTCCAATGTGCTACAACATGGGTCATTGGAAAGCTTACTTCCTGTCCTTTGACATGGACTAACCAAAACATCCTTATCTGATGGAATGCATAAGTTGCAAGTGAGTTAAACTCAGACCTTGTGCATTAGGATTCTGCCCAATTTGCAGACTTTGATTTGTCTATTTGAATAACCAAATGACCTCCAATCCACTTGAAACTTGTTTCATATGAAAGATATCTCCTTAACCATAAAATTGGGATGAAAAACCCTTACGTAAATCATATTGATCATGGACAAAGGTTATCTCAAAGTCGGTCCTTATGCAATGACCAACACTATCAAGTTGATTGAACTTGTGTATTCTGCCCATACTTGGTTTTCCCCATGCATTTAACCTTAAAATGAGTGAAGGGCCTTCATAGGATACATCTGTAACAACCCCCAACCCTAGGGCTATGAGTGTTAGTGATTCTTAAATTTCTGGGGCGAAATGGACAGAGTTTCGCCTGCAAACTGGCCATTTTCCAAGCTTAAAGTCTTACATCAAATCCCCTGCATTGACTAGAAGTATAAAAGGATATCATCAAATCAAGCTCAACGGCTACACACCGGAGATCAAAACTCTATGGGCCACACGCCCGGAGTACAAGAGTTTACATCCCAAAAATAAACAATTTTAGCTAAAAGGATGACATGCCATTCAGATGGGTGGCTCTTATGGCCATACCGAGCAACTTTTGGACAATATGGCCATACTTACCCAAATGCATTGAAGGCACCTTTAACTTGTTGTTCAAAATCACCCTTGAATCTGATGCTTGAGATCAAACTGTATACATATTGTATGGATCCATCTGACACATATAACAATATACGAGTAGATTATGTGAGAGATAAGCAGACATTACTATGGTCACAAATCTCCCATGACATCATAACAATCTTCATTCCTCACTAACCAACTTTCTCAGTCTCTTAACTCCATACTCTATATCCCATAAGGAAAATCTCAACCTGGCTCTGATACCAAATCTGTAACAACCCCAAATTAGACATGCTTCACTGCTTGTATTTTCCTTAATAAATCCCTTAATTATAATCTAGACAACCCAATGATAGGGGCATTACCGCCATTCAAAAGGATAAGGATTGAAACATGAGTGCTATAAATAACATAGCTAAGCATAACCTCAAACATATACACTCACATCAAGTGTTAACCAATGAAGGGTTTATAAACCATAGTAAAATAAATCACTACATAGTCTACATCTTCATCCATAGAAGAATTAAATATACAGCTTTAAGTTATGCATATACTGCATTACTTCTTATCCATCCGAATTTCCTTGCTTCACGTATTCTCTTCAGCTGATTTGTTAGCATTAGGGCAACTCTCTGAGCATTTGCCTAAAACAAATCATGAAGACATTTCGAACTGTGAGCCGGAGCTCAGTACATGCATTCTTAAATTGTTAAATGATCATTGAAACACTGGTTGGGCCCGCTTTGCAATTCATTTTTAGTTAAAACAGTGAATGAGGTAAATGTAAAACTACATTGCTAGTTATTATCTGATAGTGTACCCCTTGATACTGTTACGATCTATGGATAGGTGTACACCTGCCAAGCCGATCGGGAGCCTGGCTTGAAGCCGCGCGGGTAACTGAAGGGCGAATGCCCTATAGATGATAACTAACATGGTCACTAATTAACTGATAAATCACTGTGTAAACTGATTCATTGATGTACTTACCAAAACATGATAACGTTGATAAATACACTCTGATTTCTAAAGATACAGGCAATGGACGTACCTGAAGTCTTTAAAATGATATTTCACTTGATGACACTTATGCACAATGGAAACAATAGACTAGGCCTCGATTCTGCTAAAGAAATATAATTATAGGTAAATGTAGTCAGTAAACCATATTCACTTACATAAATGATTTATTTAAAAAGACTCCTACAATTCCAATAATTCGATATAAGACAAGTTAAACCAAAATAAACTGATTTTAATTGAACATAAGACAAGTTAATGTCTTAAACCAAAATGATTTGAATAATAAATCAGTTAGGGTTATTAAACTTGAAATATAACAAATTGAAGCAAAATAGACCAAATGAAAATGATTGAGGTAATAATGAAAAGATTTTAATTGATATAAATGAAGTATGGGTTTCTGATATTTCTGAAATAGATAATGGAAAGTGTGATGCATTTGAAACTGATAATAGAATGGTTAATGCCTCTAAAATGGGTGACAAATGGTTTAATGCCACAAGGGGTGCTATGAGGTTCATAAAAGCTCATATAACACCCTAATTTGGTCGAAAGGCACTGATTTTGAGTTATTACTCTACTCACTTCCCAAATTTGATTTTCATGCCCACTTAATTCGGTTTTGAAACCTAAGTAAGCTTCTATACATAATCAAACTTGTTGAACATACTACACTTTGTAATTTCCTTGCAATATCCATAATTATATAGAAATTTCTGAAAATATTTCCAAATGTCATGATGTCTGCATTCACTCATATTACCGTTTGATGCTCTGCAATAAAAAATCCATATCTTTCACTCCTGACCTCCAAATAAGATGTAAAACCCCAATAAGAAAATATCACAATGTCCTACAAAAATTTTATTTAGGACACAAAGCATGATTCACATAGTAAGGTCCCTAAAATTAGAGTAGAACATAGACGTGCACAATTTCTATTCAATCTGCGCAGTCGTAGCAAAACGACCATAACTTTTTCCACAGAGTTCGGATTAAGGTGATTCAAAAGGAATGTGAAATATAATTCATTGATCTATCAACACACCAAAAATCACAAATTTGCAATGAGTCAATCAATACCAGTTTCTTCGTAAATTCCACTGTTCAGAACTGTTCCTTGTTTCAATGTATTCTGCGTAGTCTTCAGTAAATTGGTCATAACTTTGTCCGCAAAAGTTTAAATTGAGTAATTCAAAGGCCTATTGAAAGATAACACATCAAGATATCACTACACCAAAATTCATGAATTTTGGATGTGCCAAGTAATACCAGTTTTCTCTCAAAGTGACCCCTGTTTCAGGTCTGTTGACAGCTCAATAACCACATATTTGCAATCTTTTCTTCACATAACCACCCACAAAAATGACTCTTTAACTTACATAAATCACCATAAATATCTTGATATTCATTACGAATACCAAAGATCATAGAATCTCACTTAAAACAATCAAAATCCAACACTTGAACAAGAAGCATGCATGATTAAAATAAAACCCTAACCCCAACTTCATCTCCACCATGATCCATCACCAAGATGATTCTTAGTTCAATAAAAACAACATAATCCACCATCAAAACATCCAAAACAAGAAGCAAAAACCAAAAATTCAAGTGGAGATGGAGATGATATTTGGTGATTTTGAGGGTGGAAGATGATAGCTAGTGGAGGGAGGTGGTTGGAGGTTGCAATTCCTTGCCGAAGGCTGGCCGAAAAGGGGCCGAAAAACCACCGCATAAGGGCTGTTGCTGCTAGTCTGGTTGGGCAATGGGGTAGAGAGAGGGAGGAGAGAATAAGAGAGAGAAAGTGACTTGAAGTTTGCTTGGTGCAAATGAAACTTAGGCAAAAATAATACTTGGCTGAGAATTACCTACAAAATCTACTTTTTACTATGTATAATTAAGGCCTAATAAGCGTAATTAGCTAAACAAAGAGGGTCAAGTCTTAGTGGACCGAAATTGGCCTTAAATGGGTTCGGGTTCAAAAACTAGCTCAAACCGAGTGTGCTTGAAATTATTTTTTATTTTTATTTTTTTTGGTTGCTCGAAATTAATTGTGATATCATGTAAAATAATTAAATCTTTTAAATCATAATCGTCCAAGCCTAACATCACTTTCTTCCAAAAATTACTTTCGGTAAATGAAACTCGAATTGCAAAGTGGGGCCCAAAATGAATTCTCCAAACCGGGATAATTAAATGAGATAAATAAATGAGAAAAATGATTAACATGGCTTAATTAAATAAATAAACATTATTTAGGGTCGGGCTATTACATGTGAGAAAGAGTTGAATAAAATCATCGCGATTGGAGGCATCTCCAGCTGAGGGACCACCTCAATCTCCAATGTGTGATTGTAGTTCCTGGTCTCACCTCACTGCAAAAAAGGTTATTTCCCTCCACATTTAATTTTGCTAATAACCACACTTATAAGTGTCGAAAAGCCAATTGCCCATACTTAGGCTAAATGTGGGAAAATTAAGTGTGTGGAAGTGCTCTCCACACTTATTGGAAATGCTGGTATTGTTATATTCTCTGTACTTGTAAATGCAGAGCAAGCACTAACTACCCATAATTTATGTGTGGCCATTTTACGCGATGCCCACTCTGGGAGATGCAAGAAGTCATAATTTCCCCACACTTATAAGTGTTTTTAGTGTCATTTTAGTTTTTTAAAAAATAATGCTATTAATTGATATAAAACTTATTAAGTTAAAAATAGAAAAATTGTATACAATTGTTCTTTTTTTAATTAACAAGTTTTATACTAATTACCTGCATCATCTTACATAAATAAATAAATTAAGAACTGTATAATATAGATCGATATAATTATTCTCCCATTAACAAACCAACAAATTAAAATAGATCAAACTTCAATTAAATAAATTACACATTAGAGCTTGAAAAAAATTAATTGTAGACTGAGCAACAAAGACTAAGGAAATCAAAACTAAATATTCTTGCATTGTTTTGAATCCATGCTACTTTTTTTTTTGGTACCTATAGTTGATTGAAAATTTTATGAAAAAGTACTTGCTCTATAACTAGTTAAAACTATACTTTGAAAACATGCCTAACTTCCAAGAATATATAAAGAATCTCCATGTTCATTTTCTTCATTGAGATGTGTTAGCTTCATAAATGCAACATGTTAAACAATTGAAACACACAAAATAATGAATTATTAGAAAGATAACCAAAGAGATTAACAAAAGACACAAACTCGGTAGAATCAGTTTCAAAGACGTAGACAATAGAACCACAACAAAGTTCAACCAACAAAGGAACCACAACATAGTTCAACCAAGAATAGAACCACAATCGAGTTCAACTAACAATAGAACCACAATCGTGTTCAACCAACAATACAACCACAATTGAGTTCAACCAACAATAGAGCTGCACCGAGTTAAACCAATAATGGAACCCAAATGAGTTCAACTAATAATACAAGCTAAACTTAGTTCAACCAACAATGGTACTGTTCAACCATAAATTGTGATATTTTATCCCCTTTATTATCTAGTATTTGCTCGAAATAAATGATTAAATTAGGATTTTAATACATTTTTATTTATTTTGTAAGAATAATGAAATTTGGATAAATCAAGTGTCAAAGGATTAAGAAAAAGCATTATGGATCAAGAAATAAAAACAAGGAAAGGAAGACAGTCCAAGTAGCTCGGCCCACCTCTACCTTCACTCAAGTAGGCACAAGTCTCCAGCTCGAGCAGACCGAGGCCCAAACGGAGAACCGACCCAGCAGCAGCCGAGGCCCGGTTCCTCTCTTCTCTTTTTCTTGCCGAGCTGGTTCCTTCTCTTTTCTTTGGGCCTATTTTCTTTGTCCTCACCTCAGCCCAGCTCGCCTGCCCTACTCTTTCTCTCCTTCTATTCTTTTCCTTGTTATTTCTCTTGGGCCGACCCATACCTCTCCTTTTCCCCCAAGTAGCAGCCCAGTCTTTTCACTTAAACATCATGTACTAGGCACGTGATCTGGGTCTGTCTTCCCCCCTGGCCTTCTTCGTCCTCTTCGTTGCCCACCCACAAACTGTAGCCACGAACAGAGCACCGGTGGCTCTTCCTCTCCCTCACCACAACTGTTGCTCATTCTCTTTCTCTCTCCTCATTCATTTTCCATTATCATCACCACCATTGATCCTTCGGTTACAAGCAATCAATGAAGGCTACCGAGGGGGCAACTTCTAGAGCTTCAAAGAAGGCTCGAATGGCAGAGCAACGGGTAGCAAATTAGGAGTAGCTTAGCAGTGGAGGAGGGTAGCTTCAATTTCCTTCGAATTATGGATTTTAATCCTTAGTGGAACTTGTAGTTACAGTTTTAATTCTTTCATTTTCATACTCGTTCTTGTTTTGTTTAGTTTCACAAATTGATTTAATCAGACTTTAATTCGTTGATTTGCAATTCAGCTTTCACATTGTGTGAATTTTCCGAGCACTATGATTGTAACGCCCCAATAATACATAAATCATAGTTGCATTTACCTACCCAAGCTTAACGCCAAGAATTCCATGAATGGGCATCACCGCCGTCCGCAAGGACAAGGCTTCGCTTGAAAATGAGAAATTTAGCTAAAAGATCAAAGTTTATCCTCAAAGGGCAAACATATCCATTCAAACCATTTAATTACATACAGGAAATGTTCTAACTTCTCCGGGTTACATCAAGGTTAAACAACATACGTAACTCAGTTTAAATGCACAGTTGCAACTCCAAAACATGTTGCAGTTCAAATATACAATTGGAACACCAAAAAGCACCACAAAAAGGCATGACAACATCTTAGCACTTCTATCCGCTGATCATATGGACGGTCCTGATTTATTTATCACCTTCAGCCTCCCTGCCCGCCTGAGAGCGGTTTACTGAACATTTTCCTAAAACAAAACATAAAAACATTTCGAACTGTGAGCCAAAGCTCGGTACATGCATCCCTGTACTGATAAAGATTCAATGGAGAAAGAAATTATGGGGGCCCGCTTTGCAATTCATTTGTATTTTAAAAACAGGAATGAGATGTATATAAAGCTAAATTGCCAATTATTATCTGTTAGTGAACCCCCTTAGTAACTGTCACGATCTATGTATAGGTGTACACCTGCCAAGCCGACCGGAAGACCTGACCTGAAGCCGCACGGGTAACTGAAGGGCAATGCCCTGTAACTGATAACTAATGGGGTCACTAATTATGTGATAAATCACTGGTTCAATTGATTCATTGATGTATTTACCGAAACATTATAATTTTGATAAATACGTGCTGATTTCTAAAGATACAGTCAACGAACGTACCTGGGGTCTTTAAAAGTTAGTTCATAGATTAAACAGATGTACTAAAATGGAGAAGAGGATGAGAGCTTAGGCCTTGATGCTGTTCAAAATCATTATAGGCATAAAATTAGTATAATGGATACCCTTAAATAGAAAAGGCTTGTAAAGAATTGGTGTGAACAAGTCAAATAGAAAAGGCTTATAAAACTGATAAAGTTAAATAAAGTATGGAAATGCTAAATTAAGGCACGGTAGCGAGTTTAAAGGGTAGGGTTTATGACGAGGTACGGAATGAATAATCCACAACTTATACTCCTGACCTCCAACTTAGACATAAGACCCCAATATAAATAGCTTAGGAAGTCCTCTAAAACTTTCCTGAAGGGCACATAACCAGATTCCTATGACAGGTTTCATAAAATGGGGTTAGAACAACAACATGTCAGGTTTTGGTGCTAAAAACAACCATTCTGTCCATTCTGCCCAGGTTCAGTAAAATAGCCATAACTTCCTCCACAGACCTCGGATTAAGGCAATTAAAGAGTCATTTTAAAGCTAACATCCAGACCTATCTACTCACCAAAAATCAGAATTTTTGTCCTGGCCGATCATTACCCGTTTTTCTCCAAAGTTCGTTCTGTTTCACTGAAAATTCCAGCCTCACTGATTTAGGTTGTTCTCTCACTTTTTCACACCAAACCTCAACTTAAACTCTTTCTTGAGAGCATGTAAGCACACTATGGTACATCCCAACATCATATAAGATCACCACACTCAAATTCGCTTCATATATTTATCCAACAAGGCTTACTTTCTAGGCACATAAACACATACCTCAAGGTTAACACAACTTTGGTCCAAACCATGCATTCATGGATAAAACCCTAACTTTGGGTCAACTTGAACCCCATCTCATCTTTCCAACACGTCATAAAAACCATAATAAACTTCAATACATTAAAAGATAAGCAAAAACATGGAGAAAACAAGCCATAAATATCACTTGAACAAGAAGCTTGCATACCCAAGATGAAACCCTAACCCTAACTTCATCCAAAATCAACTCCACCATAAACCCTCAACAAGGTGATTCTTAATACCACCAAAAATAGCATAATCCATCATTAAACAACCAAAATAAAGAACAAAAACCAACAAGATCAAAGATCAAAGACACAAATCAGCATAGAGGTGAAAGAACACTTACTTTGTGCTAGCAAAAGAGGTTTCAAGGATCCTTGATGCTTATGAAAGTGAAAGAGGTGTTTGGGGGTGGTGAGTGGGGGTTGTTTTGTGAGGTTTTGCTGGTGGAAAGGTGGTGATATGGTGGTGGGAAGGGGGCTGCCAAGTAGAGAGAGAAAGAGGAGAGGAAACAGAGAGAAAATTACTTGGTGAAAAATGAAGATAAAAGCCACTTTTTTATTTTTATACTCCCCTTTAATACATGGCTTAATACTTGGCTGCAAATAGGGTAGAAACGTCAATAATATCATGCTTGATTAAGGCTTAATTAATAGGATTTAGCTAATCAAATAAAGTTCAAGTCTTGTTGCATCGAAATCGGCTTTAAATGGGCTCGGGTTTAGCGAAAAACTGAAACCGAGTGCATTTCTGAATTTTTTTTTTTTAAAGTTTGAGATAAATGGTTGTGGTGCCAGGAAAAAGAATTTTAAACATTAAATTCTTAAATATCAAGGCCTAACTCAATTTCCAAAATTGACGAGAAGAAATCCCCGAATTGCAAAGTAAGGGCCCCGTTAGAAATGTCCAAATGAGAATAATAAAAAGATGGGAATATAAAAAGAAATGATGTTAATGAAATGAACTCAATCACATGGGTGAATGACATGAAATTAATAAACAGAATTTAGAGTCGGACTACTACAATGATTCAATAAGGTGCAGCAAGTTTGCGCTCCATTATTGTTGACGGATGCTCTAATCTTGGCTTTGGTTCTGAGTTTGGATTTGGAGACTCACAATTTGGGTTGTTTGGCTCCTCTGATCGGCAATTGCAATTTCAAGTTCAAGTTCTACATGCTTGTACTATTTGGATTTGCTGTTTCGAAATTGGCCTATGAACTTGGCTTATGGATTTGCCCATATCTTGGGTGAGAAAGATGAATTTGGCGCCGAATTTCATGTCCTATCTTACTGATTCAAAATATTATTTTATTTCATCTATTTTATTCTAGGTGGTTCAAAATCACTATTTAATTGATAATCTTAAATTGGTTGCATTTGTAGTGGCCTAAATTCATAACCAACCCTGAGGACGACACTCGTTAGCGTTACAACGATAAATCGTGCGCTTACAGAAAATCACAACAAGTTTTTGGCGCCGTTGCCGAGGATGGCATTATGAAATTAGGTTTCCTCGAGTTGTAGTTTAGTAATCGAGTCGTTCGATCATTTTCGTTTTTAATTTTAGAGCTGTGATTTTTAGTTTAGTTGAGTCGTTAATTCGTTTCAAAATTTAATTTAGTTTTAATTTTGAATTTTGTTAGTATTTCAATTTTTTATGTTTGTTGAGATTAGTTTTAGAGTTTATTGTTTGCTGAAAAAATAGTACTAACGTATTTTGTTTTTGTGCAGCGAAAGAAGAAAGTAGCACTGATCCGGAAATATTTAAAGTGCAGATTTTTCATCGATTTTTGCATTCTGTTTGAATTTTCTGGGTGAATTCTGGTGTGATTTCTGCTATTTTGATATTTTGCCTAGATTCAGCATCATTTTTAGAGTTTGTGTGAATTTTGTAGAATTTTTGGAATTGTCATGATTTTTTTGTGAATTTTTGACTTAGTAATATGTTTGTATTTTTCTACACTGTTCATCGACAGAAAAAAATTCGAGAAAAAATATATTTATGTCCCTTGTGATTGTGTGGAATTTTCTATATATTTAGTTTTGATTTTGGGAGTTTTATTTTCTATTTTAGTTTTATTCTTTAGATTTAGCTTGTTTAGGTTTTAGTTTATTTTCTATTTTGTTTTAGTTTCAGTTGTGTTTCTGTTTTTGTTTCTGTTTTAGATTAAGTTTATTTTTATTTTCGTTTTTGTGTGTGAACAAGACAAAAATATTTAAAAAATGCTCTTCTTTTGTGTTTGTGTTCATTTTATATTTTGTGTGATGTTTGAGTCCTTTTGGTCTTTCTTTTATTTTGGTAGCATAGTTTTATTTTTGTTAGTTTATTTTGTCTTATTCTCTTAATTATTTGAGTCTCTTATTTTCTTTCCTAAAAAGAAAACTAAAAAAAAAAATTTAACTTGAAAATCCAAAAAAATTAAAAAATTCTTAAAATTGAAAAAAACACTAGATTCGAGAATGCCAGTTTCAATTTCCCACAATATGAGCATGAACCTTTTTGGAGTTATCTTTCGCGACTTAACCCGGCTCAAGCCGGTTTTTCTTGCATTTTGTTTGTGTTGCAAAAACGGTCATGGCTTGGAT
>JACYFF010031957.1:59125006-59136323 GCA_017589665.1 Selenicereus undatus
TCACCACTTAATCAAGCTTAAGACTTACTTGGACACCACTTAGTTTGGCCTAAAGTAAGATAATCAAGCAAGAAGGTAGAAGCACATGGCCAGCCGAAATCCACAAGCCACTTTACGGCTAGCCAATCACATGCAAGCACACAAGTGACACCAACCCTTCTCCGATTGGTTGTTCTTTTCTATGCATTCACCATTCCTAGGTGACCTCGAGGGGTGTGCCAAGCTTGAGGGACGTGCAATTCATCTTGTCTAGAGGAGTTGGCGGGCTGGTTCAAGTGGGAGGAAACCGGTTCAAGTGAACCGGGTTGAAGGGATGATTATCGTGCTCAATTGCATCAAAATTTTCAAAAATGGAAAATTTGTGAGGTCGTTGCTGTGGGTCTGAATTCTGAATCTTGGAGTTATGTTAAGTCTATTTATCCTAGAGGTGTATTAGGATTGTTATCTAAAACTCAAGATGAGATATGGGACTTCTTTGAAAAGCTAGTTTGGAATACCTATGCATTTGAACAAGGTAAAAATAATTTTGGATATCCAACTTCTGATGAGTCTGTTTTTCCTGCTAATCCTTCCCCCCAAGATGATTTTATAAACTGATATGACCCATCTTATTCTTATATGTCTCCTATGTTGTGTGATTACTGTGAATCTTCTGACCATGATGTTCTTACCTGCCCTTTTCGTGCTTATGTTGATGCTACATGTGCAAGTATGGAAAATAGAATTAATGAATTGACTGATAAAATGGTAGAGAACATGAAATTGAGAATTGCTGAATATTCTCAATGTTTTAGTAGGGAGGATACTAATTTATGAGAGCCTGACTCTAATTTAGGATCCCTTAAACCTGAAGTTAGTCTCTACGATGATTTGAAAACTCTTATTCTGCTAGGCCTAAATTGAATGAAGGGATGCCTTTGCCTAGTCTAGATCAAGTGAGTGACTTCCCTTTGTCTCTACCCCTACCCTTGCACCTGAATCTAGCTCACAAAAGGACGTCCTAGTTTATAGCCACCCACCCACCATTTTTGATGACTCTTCTGAGTTTGAAGAGGGTCAGGAATCTGAGAATGCTAGTGAGTTAGACATAAGTATCACTACTATAGTTGAGCGTCATGATGAGTCAGATGATACTATTTCATAGGAGTCATGTGAGGAGTAAGCTACACCCACTAAATTGGAATTTAGTGATGATATTCTTTCTCTAGAATATGAATATTTTTCATGTGGGTTTGATGTCAATGTGGGTTTGTGTGCCGAATATGAGTCTTTTTCTTTTGAACCCATCCAAACTAATTTTCTTTTTGGAAACTGCAAGTCTGAATTTATTGAGTCTGAGAGTATTGCCAATAAGACATTTGCTGTAGACCAGACTTATATGCATATTGAACTTAAAGGACTTGTACACTTTGTACCCACCATTTTGCCTAGATTGATCCTTCATGATAACCCGATTTCTAGGTCGATGACCCACCTTACTGGCTGATTTTAAGTATGTCCATCTATTTTCTAATTGGGCCCAACTATTTGACAAGTTGAAACGGGCCCTTACTTGTGCGGGATTGATAAAGTGTATGTACTTTACTTGGCACCAACTTTCTTATTTCTTTTGCGTTGATCTTACTAAGAGTTGGTCTTCTATGTTTGACAAGCTACTTCGTACTTTAACGAGTTTTTATTTAAGTAGCGATGTTCCATTTGATATGGAGTGGTTGATGCTCCATGAGCCTCTATCTAAGCACATTTCACAAGGCTATAGCTTAGGTGTACTCCTGCACCTGACTTGGTATAAACGTTCCTCTTTATCTCTTCTTTTTATTTTGTTTTCATTTGTATATATTTGTTACTTTGTTTTATTTTTATTGTTTTCTTTTTGAGTTTTAGAGCCATGTCATTTTTCTTTCTTTTTGAGTCTTATTCTTCCTTTTGTATATTCGTTTTTCTTTTTAGTTTTTTTTTCTCTTGTTTGTTTCTTTTCACTCCTAATGAGGACATTGTGAGATTTAAGTGTGGTGGTGGGGCTTTGAAAAGAAATTTAAAAACAATTGAAAATTTGAAAATCCTTTAAAAAAATTTTAAAAATTTTAAAAATCTAAAAAAAGATTTTTGTTTTGTTTTGGGGAACCGTTGTACTTTTCTAATTAGCTTCAATGCCCTGTACTTTGATTTTTAGCTTGCATATGAACTGATGTGCATGTTAGGTCTCTACCCTCGGTGTGTCATTCTTAGCCTTAATTCTAACCCCAATTGTTCATTATCACTAGTAATCCATTCCTATTTATACCATCATCATTATCTGAAGGTCTTAGTTGTTCAATATTTGCTCTCCCACTTGTCTTTGACATGATTACTTTGATTTTTTGTTTGCTTTCTTGAAAAAAAAAATTGAGAAAAAAACCTGAGAATGAGAAAAATGAGAAAAAAGGAAAAGAAAGAATAGAAAAAAAAGAATAAAATTGGAATGACAAGTTCCCTTTGAGGCATGCGCTACTGGGCATTACCCTTTGAGGCATGCGCTACTCGGCGTTACCCTTTGAGACACGTGCTACTGGGTGTTCCCTTTGAGGCAATACTGCTACTGGGAAAGCTTGCTTTCAATGTTAATAAATCAATAATATAATTGTGTCACTCGAGTGGGATTGAGTTTGATGTCGGTAAACCTGAGCCCTAGGATGATAATACACATGCACACGAGCACTGGGATGGATTCCAAGTCTGATGTACAGTGGGGTGAAAAGTTAGTGCTTCGATATCATTCATGGGGTAGAGAGCCTTAATGAGTGCATTTTGTTTATATGCAGACCAATATCTTTGCTACATGGGTGATTTAGTTGATTAGAATGTGTATATATCTTTCCCCAATTTTGTACATATTATTATCTTTTTTTTGGAAAAAAAAGAGAAAAAAATAAAAAAAAAATATTTTTGAGTTTCTATTTATGTTTGCTTTTAAAGATTTTGTGGGTATATCTTCTTCAAACTCTCACAAGACATTTCTCGTCCACTAGGGGTAACCTAGGGATTTAAAGGGCTGGTTGCACATGCTAAGTGCAACCATGATTCCTACGAAAGTGAGTTAGGAATTTTATTTTTCTAGGATTTTTAGTTTTATTTTACTCGATGACGAGCAAAACTTAGGGGTGGGGGTATTTGTTCAACCATAAATTATGATATTTTATCCCCTTTATTATCTAGTATTTGCTCAAAATAAATGATTAAATTAGGATTTTAATATATTTTTATTTATTTTGTAGGAATAATGAAATTTGGATAAATAAAGTGTCAAATGATTAAGAAGAAGCATTGTGGATCAAGAAATGAAAACAAGGAAAGGAAGACAGCCCAAGGAGCACGACCCACCTCTACCTTCACTTAAGTAGGCACAAGTCTCTAGCCTGAGCAGACCGAGGCCCAAGCAGAGAACCGGCCCAGCAGCAGCCGAGGCCCAGTTCCTCTCTTCTCTTTTTCTTTCCCAGCTAGTTCCTTCTCTTTCTTTGGGCTTGTTTTCTTTGTCCTCACCTCAGCCCAACCCGCCTGCCCTACTCTTTCTCTCCTTTTCTTTTCCTTGTTGTGTCCCTTCGGCCGGCCCATACCTCTCCTTTTTCCCCAAGCAGCAACCCCGTCTTTTCACTTAAACATCATGTATTGAGCACGTGATCTGGGTTTGTCTTCCCCCCCCCCTCCCGCCCTTGGCCTTCTTCGTCCTCTTCATTGCCCAACCAGAAACCGCAGCCACGAACAGAGCACTGGTGGCTCTTCCTCTCCTTCACCATAGCCGTTGCTCATTCTCTTTCTCTCTCCTAATTCATTTTCCATCATCATCACCACCATTAATCCTTTGGTTACAAGGAGTCAATGAAGGCTACCGAGGGGGCGACTTCTGGAGCTTCAAAGAAGGCTCGAATGGCAGAGCAACGGGTAGCAGATTAGGAGTAGCTTAGCAGTGGAGGAGGGTAGTTTCAATTTCCTTCGAATTACGGATTTTAATCTTTAGTGGAACTTGTAGTTACAGTTTTGATTCTTTTATTTTCATACTCGTTCTTGTTTTGTTTAGTTTCAGAAATTGATTTAATCAGACTTTAATTCGTTGATTTGCAATTCAGCTTTCACATTGTGCGAATTTTCTAAGCACTATGATTCAATAAGGTGCAGCAAGTTTGCGTTCCATTATTGTTCACGAATGCTCTAATCTTGGCTTCGGTTCTAAGTTTGGATTTGGAGACTCACAGTTTGGGTTGTTTGGCTCCTCTGATCGACAACTACAATTTTAAGTTCAAGTTCTACATGCTTGTACTATTTGGATTTGCGGTTCCGAACTTGGCTTATGAACTTGGCTTATGGATTTGCCCATATCCTGGGTGAGAAAGATGAATTTGGCGTCGAATTTCATGTCCAAGCTTACTGATTCAAAAATCTTATTTTATTTCATCTATTTTATTCTAGGTGGTTCAAAATCACTATTTAATTGATAATGTTAAATTGGTTGCATTTGTAGTGGCCTAAATTCATAACCAACCCCGAGGACGACACCCGTTAGCGTTACAACGATAAACCGTGCACTTGCGGAAAATCACAACAGGTATGACAATTGAGTTTAACCAACAATAGAACGCAACCAAGTTCAACAAATAATAAAATCATTGGTTCAACCAACAATAGAACCCAACTGAATTCAACCAACAATAGAACCAACTGAGTTTAACCAACAATAGAAGCCAACTGAGTTCAACCAACAATAGAGCCACAACTGAGTTCAACCAACAATAAAACCTAATATGAAAATGAATAACATACTCTTACTAGGTTGCGTAAGAGTATCGAACAACTTTTCGTAAAGAATCTTGCTCAGTAAGTCCTTGTCTACCTTTGTTTTACCCTGAATAAAGGCCTACAATAAATGAAGTTTTATTTTTAGACTTAATTAACCCAAAATAAATGAAAAATCAAACCTTAAATGTAAGAATATATAAGCATTTATATACCATACTGCCTAGAAAATTATAAGCAGATTCTCTTCTCTTTGGATTCCTAAAACTTCACACCGTGTCCAGATTTTCCTCAATCACCTTGCCGACTAACTTTTTTTTATCTTAGCATGAACATGCTTAAGAGTGATTCAAATGAAATCATTTGGCAAGGATACTTGAAGTAAGAAAATGTAGAAAACCACATTCATACATGAGTAAAAATAAACTGGAAGTATAGAGTCCATAATATCTTTCAACGATTATTTACTTGATCTAACAAAGACTGATTTTGGCTATGCTTCTAATTGTCTAGTGTCTTATTTGCTTACTTTTTAGGCAAATTGATGCTTGGCTGAAAATTAGAAGCATCTACTTCCTTCCTCTTTTGTGCGCTGATCAGATTTTGTGCTTGTCAATTGTATGCAATTCCTTCAAGTCACCGACAACCATCTCTAGAAACCTCACCATTCCGAGTGACACCATCATTACAAGTCCCAAATTCAACTCAAGTGCTCTTGGAATTTGTAAGGCTATGAGGCAAATGATTCATCTCCTCATGTGATGGGTGACTACCGTGGGTAAAGTTGTCCTTAAAGCAATAAAAAGAGGCAAATGAGTTGAATAATCTATTCCAATTTAACAAATATCACATTAGGAAAAAAATAGACACACTTGAGTTGTTGCATAAGGATTAATTAACCTAGAGCACATAAGTTGCCTTGAAAGTGGTGAAGGCATAGAAGTCAAGCTAGGACCCCTACTAACTCCTTGGATGCATTCCAACTACATGAAAACAATAGTCAAATAATTACTAAATTATATAAATTACTCAACCTAGTCACTAGAAATATTTTCACTTCCAAGTAAGCACTCTGCTCTATGGATTGTCACATTGGATTGGGGTATTTGTCTAGTAAAAATAAAAATTACTTAACATCTTACCTACTCTCTTTGGTCAAAATTAAGCCTTTGAGCGATGTTTTCTTGCTTTGATCAACCAAAAGTATTTGTATTTTCCCCCACAAATGTGCTTTGATCATCCACCTCCATAAAAATTACAATATGGGAAGAGACTTCAATAAAAGTTAACTATGCAAGGTATTTACATTACAGTATGATGTTATGTTTATGCGCACAAAATAAGACTTGGTTTAAAAAATTATAGGGGTCGTGGCATGCCAATTATGGAATTTTCCATCATATTTGTCACACTGATATGTTTCTTGTCGATTTGAGTTATACAGGACTTGTCAACTCCTTGAAGGGAATTCGGCTAAATAAAACTAGTAGTCAGATAATGATATGATTGTGCAAGACAAAATAGCTAATAAGAACATAATTGCAACTGTCATGATTGTAATTGTCATCTTTAACCAATTGGCACAACATGAAGCTAAAACAATAAAATAAAAAGGGGTGGTTGTTTTGTTTTATTTGCACCTGTACATTCTCTTTGCCTTCGAAGCTTCGTCTTTGCTGACTCACATGCAAACACCTAATATCAGGAATGATAGTGTTTAAAAAAAATTAAACGAAACACAAGACTTTGCACGGGAAGAGGACATTTATGTGCATACAGAATGTGAGCTCACTTGGTTTACAACATGGGGTGACCTAGATGCATGAGCAACTCCACGTTTCTCCCTTAGTACAGTGAAATTTTCAATTTGACATGCATCCTTGATGTACGCCTCATTGTTCTTAGCTAATGTAGCATAGTTGCCAGAGTATCTCAAATATGCTCACCAACTAAGGGTGTGTTATTCCTTTTATTCTCTTCAACGTCATCACCCTAATCACAAACCAAGTAACGAAATTAACATTGACCTTATCCAAAGTGTATTCATTATCTTTTTTTAATTATGGCAACTCAATAAAAGGTAATAAATCAATGGTTTAAAAATAACTTGAGATAGAACATGTGGATCATCAGTTCGTTGAGACTTCAAGTAAGTGACCTCTTGGCACAAGGATTGAACCTCTTCAACAATAGACTCACTATGCTAGAATCCGAAGGTTCGGTCCCTCTTTGACAATTATGTTTGGCATTAAGTTGATTGAGGTGACTCCAAACCCAACTCCTCTAATCCTCCAACTAGTTTCAGATCCTATCAACTTACAATAAGCAAAAGTCTCAGCCGACACAATGACTTCAAAGAATACCACTTTTGAAGCACTTGTCTTTTGTTTGACAATGTCAACAGTAATATCCTATATAGATTATTGGCCATAGATACCAAAATTTATCATTGTGTTGTCTACATATGTATTCAATAATGATATAATTTATGTAGAATTACAAAAGAATGTATGAATGCACATAACACAAATTTCTTAGTCGCCGGTTCATGGTAAGATCTTTTTTTTATCCTGATGAGTCTCCATAAACCATTCCAAGGGACCAGGTTCTCTTTGATGCTCCTTCTCCGATAAATCAATGTATAGGCATAAGTAAAGAATTATGTACATAGCAAAGTAAATAAAGTGTAACATCCCTACCCCCTATGGCTAGTGATGTTAGTTATTTCCGAAATTTTGGAATGAAACAGATAGAGTTCCCCCTAAAAACTGACTATAACTTAGACTTATACCTTACATTAAGTACCTTTAACAATAGAAACATAAGGAATATATCCAACAAGCTCAATGGCTACACGCCAGAGATCACAACTCCATCGGCCACACGCCCGGAGTACATAAGATATAAAGCTAAGTAAAAAAAGAAATAAAGAATATAGCTTAACGGATCACACACCCGAAGCACTGGGGTTTCATAGGCTAGGTCTCTTAGTAGCATCAACAAGGAATCTATTAAATAAACTTCTTGCTTTCGTGGGTGCAACAAGTTGTTTAAGGGTACCATATTCCTCTTCGGAGGAACCAATTTATATGCCATGTTCACATTGATTCTCCCTCTGAACTTTCTAGCATTGCCATGTTCATATGCATAAAAAAAGAATATGATCATCATATTAGTAAATAACATAGAGCTACTGAAACCGTTGTGCAAGTGAAATGACTAGATGGCTATTGAAGATTCATTTGCCAATGATTATAGCCTCTTTGTCATCTTTAAAATCATCTGGTATGGAGACAAGAGAGGGATTCATATTAATTGAAACTCTTGATTCGAAAATATTCTATTAAACAGTTTTGACTTCTTGTTCTTCCAAATCGGCAATTGTGTCAATATCATCTAAGGACACATCTTCACCTGCTGCATCCTCATGTTAAACAAAATTAAGGTACTCTTCTAAGATAATCCTAGATCAGAACATTATTCTGATGCTTCAAAACTTACAAAGAAAACTTGTGTTAGTTTATGACGCAACCCAAGGAAAAAATGGTTAAAAGTAAGAATTAACAAAGACAAGAGCTAAATTGATCATGTAAAATTCTACAAGCTAGATGTACAAAAATCAACCATAATCTATTAAGGAAACTATGTAAACAAATTAATCAAATAACCTGTGTCCTGATATTTCTTTCTTTCACTGACTTGGCTTGTGAGGAAATTAATCAAAGCTTAAATCAAAACATAATAATCCGATATACTAAGCCTGTGAGGTTCGTATGGATAAGGGATGTAAAGCCTTGCAAGCTTGAACTATTGTATAAATTAGAAGTAACATGATAGTTACTTTTCAACAAAAAAAAAAGCAAAATACAAAGATCTATAAATGCCTAAATATGATACTAAAAAAACTAAAATTATTCCTATTCCTCACAATCAATAGTATCCTAATTAACTGGATCTCTACATACATTATCTTTTGATATATTAGGAGGCATGCATTGAGGATACAATTCATCCTCATCTGTCGTGTTTACTCCTAATTGTTAACTATCTCTTGGCTTCACTCTCACAACATGAGCCCACCCTTTGTCTTTCTGATCTTTGGCATAAAATACCTAATTGGCTTGTGATGAAACAATATATGGATCATCCTTCAAGGCGCTTTCTTCATGTATCTTATGTGCGAAATTCAAGAGATTGAAACCCCTTTTCTCCTCTTTCTTCCCCAACTTGAGTTTACATTCACCCAATCATATCAAAATAGAACTACCTTACATTTAGAAAAGTAGTCCAACTCAATGATGTCAGTGATCTATCCATAGTGTGGTTTTCCATCAGCTTCTACCATAACCCCATAGCTTTAATTTTCTTTCTCTTATCTCGGGGTTGAGTGTGAAATCTATACCCATTGATATTGATAACCTTCGTTCTTTTGACTATGGAGGTCGAACCCTGAGCCACAGCTCTTAACACTTTTGACTATGGGTTATTATCATTCATATTAGTAACCTAAAAAATTAAGCACCCACGTTAGTAATTAATATATTCATGCTTCTAAAGCCCTCGTCATAATGTTTTGAAGTTACCATTTTTGGCAACCAACTCGGAAAATCCTCAAGTAACCATTTTTCCTTAAGCTTATCACTAGGCTCTTACGAACAAAGAGCAAGGCTTTCCCCCAGGAAAGATCTACAAATCATGAACATCATCAAATTAAATGTATATTAGTAAACTTCAGACATTTATCATGAAAGGCTGTAAAGCTAATTTTACTAAGTTGCGATAAAAGTCTATCTCATGAACATGTATTATCTCATATCGATGGGATTGCTTAACGCTTAACTCATCCATTTCCACCATTACAACCTGGATTTTAGGTTGTCCACCAGTGTCAAATAAATCCATTTCTTCATTAGGAATAAAGTCATCGTTCCTTTGTGGACGATTGAAAATAGTTTCTACCCCTTCAAATTATCTTGAGCAAAACGTTATGCACTCTTGAGCAATGTATCCTTCTGTCATTGATCCGTCCGGTTGTGCTCGATTACGGACATATCCTTTTAACTGTGCCAAGTACCTACAATTTGCCACTACCATATGATTTCTAGGGGGGAATAGATAAATAAAAATTCATAAAATTTAAGGCCTCACTGCTCTATAGGGTACATCCATCTATAAAATACAGGCCCTCCAAGCTTTGCTTCCTCCGTCAAGTGCACAATCAGATGCACCGTGATCGTAAAAACAAACCAGCTGAGAACATTTTCTCTATACAACATAACGTGAAAACTACATTGCTTTGTACCTCATCCAATTTATCAACATTTAGCTCTTTCACACATAATTCCTTAAAAAAATTCAAACAACTCACACACCAAATCAACAAGATTATCATCCTTAACTGCTAGTTAGTTTACACACATCTATACTATCGGCACGCAATGATAAAATGAGTTGCTAGAAATTAGGAATACATGTGACTCTTTGGCATGACATCGTCATTGAGAAACAAAAGAAAGGACTCATGATACATATGGATAGAATTTTTGGAATATAATAATTTGAATTTTGGAACATTGAATAAGAATAGTCTAAACTTCTAAATAGTTTTAATGCTCCTAATTTTTGAATGTATTTGTGTTCCATACTAGAGGGGTAATTTTAGATTACATTTTTCAAACAATTTGAACTTCAAACTGAAGGAAGACAAATTGAACTCCACATGTTTGTGTTGGTTATAAGCAATATCATTTGAAATTGACTAAAAATATAATCTAAAATAACCCTTACTACCAAAAACAAATACCACAAGTTTGGAGGGTCGGAAGTTATTTTGAAGTTTGGATTATCCTCATTCAATGCCCCCAAAGTTTGGATTATTATCTTTATACTATAAATGTTAAAATGTGTAAGGGCTTAAGAATGCTTCCCTCCCTCAATACTTGCATGAAAGTGAATTAGGGAGTTTAATATGAAAACTACCTATTTTCTCGCTCCCTAATGTGAAAACTACCCAATTAATTTTTAATATTTATCTAAAATTATTTTTTTGCACGTGATCTTCTCGCTCTCTCTCTCTCTCTTTCTCTCTCACTCTTTCTCTCATAGAATTATTTTTCAAATATTATATTTGACAAAATTATCTAATTCTTTTTGCTAGATTTTCATCATATTAATTAATGACAATACCCAACGAAAATTAATAAAAATCCATTAATGTGAAGAAAAATATTAGGTAACTTAACTAATTACGCTAAACTTTATATCTTTATCTTCATATTATAAAAAATAACAATATATGTGGTTGCCCATCATTTCCTCCTATAATTTATGGTACTTTTAATCTCATGCAACTCTAAACTTTAGGTTGTCGATGCCCTTTAGTTTAATTAATACAATTGTGGTAAATTATTTATATTTTGTATATATTTTTCTTCTGTCTATTAGCTATAACTTTTTCCTAATGGTATTTTATGTTTCTTTACTTAATTTTTCTCATACCCATCTATATGTATTATATTTGATATCTAACATTTGCAGTGTTATATATATA
>JACYFF010031957.1:59148803-59161544 GCA_017589665.1 Selenicereus undatus
CACACACACACACACACACACACACACACACACACACACACACACACACACACACACACATATATATATATATATATATATATATATATATATATATATATATTGATGTATATTTTCAAGGGTATCATTTTCATTCTTTCAACTCAACTTTATTGGGGGCAAGCTCCAAACAAATTCATGCATAGCAAGACCCTTATTCGGTCCCATTGTTTAAATTTCATGACAAAAGACACTTTATGGAGTTTTATTCAAACTTCAAAGTGCCTTATTCAAAGGTGATGGGGACCATCAAAGATCAAGCCTTGGATGAGCAACCAGATAGCCTACACATCTATTCAAGCTCCAAGGAAGTCAAGAACATGCATACTTGGGTCAGAAACACCATGGAGCATTCGGACAGAATGTGGGCAGATTCGACCAGAAACTGGCCCGGTTTCGTCACTCCTTTTGGACCAGCTAATAAAGGGGAAATTTTCTGCACGCACCACCCCCTTAAATCTTGAGATCTTAGCTTTCCAACAAGACCTTTTGCAAGTCATTTGGAGGTCATTTGCTAGGTCAAGTTCAACCACAAAATCGGATATCAAAATGCAGGCCAGTTTTGAACAGTCTCCACTCTTTGGCCCATAACTTTTTAACGGATGATCGTAATGCGATGAAACCACATCCTTTGGAAACTAGACATCCTAATCTTTCCAATGAATTAAGAATCATCGAATTTGGATCCGTAACCAGAGAGTTATGCATGTTTGAAGTTGGGGTTGTTGTGGGTGTGAATGCATTTAATGCAAAACGCATGAAGGTGTGTGAATGCTTGTGATTACGGCTCTTGCTGCTTATGCCTCCTCATAAAGCGTGTCCTCCCTCCTCTTGCAAGGACAAAGAATGTGGGAATTGTAGATTCATGCATTGCCTTTGATGCTACACTCATTTCACACCAACAACATCAAGGAACACACCTCTTCGGCCTTGATTCATCCGAATATAGCATGCAGCACACTCACTTGCTTTTCTTCACACCTTTTCAGTTGTTTTCTATGTCTTTTCATTGTGTAAGGCCTCTACTATATAAGAGCCATAGTTTAGAATAATTAATCAATCAATGAATCAGATTTTGAGTATATGAAAAGTGTGAGTTAGAAAATTCTCTCCATTAAAACTCCTAGTGTTGTATCTTGAGTTTGGTAACTCAAGTGGGTCTTTAGGTCTCTTTATCTCAACTAGAAGGTGATTAAATTCTATAACTAGTTGATCTAAAGAGATTGCCTAAGTGTTTCTCCAAGGGTGGCTCTTAGGATTATCCTTTGAAAGTTCACTTGACTATCCAAGTTTTTGCTATCTTTCTTGTTTTCGGTTTTCATTATCATCCTTGTGAGTTTGAAGCTTGTGGAAGTAAGTATTTCATGTGTTTCATCCTTGCATTTTGGTCTCATCATCTTCATTTCTTTTGATAATCAATTGTTTATGTTTTTGTGAGTTTTCCCCTCCGAAAATATACATCATATATATATATATATATATATATATATATATATAAACAAAAAGAAACCCTAAATTTTTGATAAGTTTCATTCCCACAAAATTTTTAAAATAATTAATAGTTTTTATTTTTTTTTAAAAAAGAGTTAGTCAATTACAAATGAAAATTTTGCTTTCCAAAAATAGGTTTTATAAAGTTAATTATAATTCCAAAGATTTTCTTTCTGAACAAAAAGAAGACAATGCTCAATAATGATAAAACAATATACTATTATACTACTTTTGATCAAAAAAAGTTATATTACATTACTAATGCTACTTCCAATATTATCAAAAATAATGCATTCCATTATAATAAAATAATTGCACTAGTTATGGATAATCTACTATGCATATTTTATTTCTAATTTATTCCAAAATTTTGGCTACTAATATAGAAAATTGTACAGGCCCTTTCCTTTTCTATGATTGGGAGGATTTAGTTTAAAGCTTACATCTCTTTACAGCTCCTTACAGCTTCTTACATCTCCTTACATCTTCTTACAACTTCTTACGTCTCTTTACATTTTCTTACATCTTCTTAAATCACCTTATATACTTTTTATAACATTTGACTTATAATATATTTTTTTTCTCATATTTATAGAAATATGTATATAATTTTTTATATACTAACAATATGAAAAATGTTACAGCTTTTTATGAATATAATATTTGTATGAACATAAAAATAGAATTTAACATGTGAATTAATATTTGAGTTTCAACATGATGCATATATGCCATTATAAAGAAAATAAGTCAACATGGTTTAAAATTGTAACACAAAAGTTGCATTTATGCTTGGGTTTCGAAGTGAATCATGCATGAAAATAATCAAACTAAAGGTGACGACAGCATTTCAGCTATTTCACACATAAGTTTATCCATGATGACTTCATTGTTATCATCGTACAATTAAACATTAGGTTGGATTTAATGCCAAGATGTTTAATTCAAATAGGATTTCATTTTTAGGATTCTCTTCAATTTTGTTGAGAAAAAGTGTTAATTTTTAAATTTGCTTATAGGGAGGTGAAACTAATGTTCATACCAAAAAATCACCTCAACTGTAGAACATGTTTGGTTCTACATATTTATCAGGTTGAATTTATATTATTGATATTTAATTAACTTGTTTAAACGTTTATTTTTATTAATTATGTTATTTCAATAATATTTTTTACTGTACAAAAGGATAATTGTAGAAAAATAAATTTTTTCCTGTATTGTTAAAATATAATTTATTTAGTGATGTTATTAAATTTATTTTGATAAATATTAGTGATACATGTAATTTATTTTCATGAAATAATTTTTTTCATAATTGATACATTAAAGACCAACAATTATACATGCATATCTAAAAATTATACTATACGACTTTTTAATTATTTAAAAACTCCTTACATCTATCCTTACCACTCCTTACAGGTTCTTATATTTCCTTACATCTTCTTACAGCTTTTACAACTCCTTATATTTCCTTACGGCTTATAACTGCATCTTATTATAAAAAAGAATAGGCTCAAAGACACTTAGGGTCAATTCTTTTTTATGATGATAAGATGCAGCTGTAAGTTGTAAGGAAATATAACGAGTCGTAAGAAGTTGTAAGAAGATGTAAGAAACTGCAAGATGATATAAGAAGCTGTAAGAAGATGTAAGGAGTTATAAGATGTAAGAAGCTGCAAAGATAGATGTAAGGAGTTGTTGAATTATTAAAAAGTTGCATAGTATAATATTTAGATATGTATGTATAATTGTTAGTCTTTAATGTATGAATTCATGAAAATAAATTACGTGTATCACTGATATTTGTGAAACAAATTTTATAACATCACTAAGCAAATTATATTTAAAATTACAGAAAAAATTATTTTTCTACAATTATCGTTTTGGACAATAAATAATAATATTGAAATAATATAATTGATGAAAATAAATCTTTAAATAAGTGAACTATATGTCAATAAGGTAAATTCAAGCCGAAAAATATGTAGAACCAAATATGTTCCACATTTGAGGTGCTTTTTTGGTATTAATATAAGTGTCACCTCCCTATGAGCAAATTAAAAAAATATCAATTTTTCTCAACAAAATTAAATAAAACTCTAAAAATCAAATCTCATTTGAATTAAACATTTTGAATTAAATTCAATCTAATGTGCAATTGTACGATGATAGCAACCAAGTTGTCTTGGATAAACTTATGGATGAAATAGTTGAAATGCTTTCGTCACCTACAGTTTTACTATTTTGAAGCATGATTCATGTCGAAACCCAAACACAAATACGATTTTTGTATTATAATTTTGAAACATGTTGACTTATTTTCTCTATAATGGCATATATGCTTCACGTCGAAGCTCAAAAACTAATTCACATCATTAAATTTCATTTTTATGTTTATACAAATATTATATTCATAAAAAAATGTAAGCTTTTTCATATTGGTTGTATATAAAAAAATATATACATATTTCTATAAATATGATAAAAAATAGATGATAAGTTGAATCTCATAAAAAAAAATATATGAGGAGATTTAAGGAGATATAAGGAGATGTAAGAAGCTGTAAAGAGCTCTAAGCTAAATCCTTCTAATCGCCGAAAAGAACAAGGCCATAGTCACATACACATATTTTGATATTCTATATCTAATTTACCATAAAACATGATTATTATTAGGAAATAATAAAAAGATATTCGATTTTCATCATTATTATTCTTTCATAATTATTTGAACATAAATATAAATATAAATATTCGAGACCTTAGATTCAATACAGTATCAGTTATGGATCCTATATGTACAAGAAATACCACAAAAATTTACTACCAAAAGGTACCTTATTGACTTTCAATTTTCAAAGTACAAGAATCTAAACTAATATTAACAACTAATGGTCATATGATTATGTTACCTTTAACACATATTACTATTGAAATATGTGAAAACGTATGAGATTTTTAACATTTTTAGCGTATTATAATCTATATGACCTTTACTTATTTTTGATGGTAATAATGTCTTGTGTTTAACACATTCTTATTATGATATCCTTACTATCAAATTACAAATAGTTCTTACAATTAAAACACTTATGAGATCTCCCCTGCTTCGCGTGATTCTTTAATACTAGTAGAAATTAAAACTTATATTTTATATACATAGGTAGGAAAAACTTATGGCCTTTTTTTGGGGGGGGGGGGGGTGGAGTGGCCTTTTTTCTTTTCGTTTACATTATTATTATTCCTACACATTTAACCTTTTTGTTTGCTGACTTTATAATCTCAATCTCTTGAACTAATCGTCTAAAGAATGGGGGAAAACACTCAATTTTACAAAATTAGGACATGCCTATAAAGGGCTGTTAAGGAAAAAGAGAATGCTGCGGTACAGTAATCATCTCACAATTTCTTTTTGATGATTATAATTTTAAAATTTCACGCAAAGTATGGGACTGCAACCTAATCTTTTTTTTTTGGTGCAAAAGAGGGGCTAAGCCCCATAAAGAAATATTATTACTTCACGTTACTAGTGTGTAACACATCCACTATCCCCTTAGGTGGCGAGTCGAGATAAACTACTCGTATCTCACTATCTATGCCAAGATTTGCCAATCTATCCGCAACCTAATTAGCCTTCCTATAGCAGTGGGAAACTTTGACCCCCCATTCGTCTCTTTCAACCAGTTATTTGCATTGTGTGATGAGTGGCTTGTAATCAGGTTCTAGGATCCGTTTCCTCTTAGCATTTCGACAATGATCATTGAATCCGCCTGAAGCCAAATCTTCTTCGGACCCAAATCTTGAGCCATCTTCAAGCCATGAAGTGCAGCTCTGAGCTCCGCTTTGACTGATGTACACTACCCAAAATTCTCAGTAAACCCATTAATCCATTCACCATGATCCCCCCGGAGAATGCCACCTCCCGAAGCAATTCCCGGATTACCCTTTGATGCCCTATCTATGTTCAAAAGAGTCCAACCTTCAGAGGGAGCTTCCCACCGTATTAAATTTTCCTTCTTTCTAGCTTCGGTGATGAGTGCAAAAGGGTTATTCGACCCTAAAGCATGGAGTATGTCTCCAAACCGACCCAATTGAAACTCCACCTTTTCTGCCAGGATTCTTTCAGTATGTTAAAAGAGTATGCATTACGCCATTTCCAAAGGTGCCAAATGATGGTGAGGAATTTAGTTCTCCAGTTGGTGTCATTGTGGGTTCCCTTGACATTCACTTAAATACACGTATTACAATACGCATCAGGAGCCAAATATTTCATCCCTTGGATTTGAAGAAAATGGCATACGGCACGTGCATGCAGACACTCATGTAGGGCATGTATCACTAACTCACGCGTCATCCCACACGCCCCACAACTTGGATCCGCTGTTAGCCCACACCTTGCCCAATTCTCATTGTTTACTATTTTTGCATGGAGTACTAACCATGTGAAAACCCAAATGTTTTGGGGTGCTTTGACTTTCCATATCCAACTCCAACTTCTGTCTTTCAAATTTGCATCTTCATCCTGAATGATACTGATTGTAGACTGAAGTTTAAATTGACCTTCGTCTCCAATCTAGTAGTAATTGTCATCTAGGCCTTCCTCCAGGAGTTGAAACAAGGCAATTTGCGCCAGAATTGGATGCAGGAGGAAGTATGCTAATTCATCCCACTTTTATCCCCCTTGGTCAATATTTATGAACGTGTTTTTCTAACGCGGCTAAGGGAATGTATTATGTGGTAAATACGAGTAGCGAAGATGGTTCCGCCCATCAATTTAGCTAAAGCCGTGTGGCACGTCCGTCCTCCACTGCCATGCCGCGTTCTCCTTCACGAATCGTAAGTGCTCCACAATCCCCTTCCACGTGTTTGAGTGCCATAGTATTGGGGTAGTGCTTGTGGGTGGAGGAGCTTCCTTCCTCCACAATATTTAAAAGACAAAACCCTAGCCCATATCCTATCGGGCTCCATCACCATCCTCCACCCTAATTTCATTAAGGAGGCCGTGTTAAGGGCTCTTATTGTCAAAATTCCAAGCCCAGCTGCCTCCTTGTGCCACGTGACAAGAGCCCAAGGAGCGAAGTGGATTTTTCTTTCCAAAATTGTCCCTCGCCACAAAAATTTCTGCATTTTCTGATCCACCTTGTTACACGCTGATCTCAGTAGGTGAGTCGTTTTTGCATTATATACACTGGAATGTCATAAATAGTCAACCGAATGAGCGTAATCCATCTTGCTAGTGGCAGGCATTTACTTTTCCATCCAGCAAGGCACTTATTGAGCCTTTCAACAATTGCTTGACATGTGATACGATTCACCTTGCCATGCAACGTGGGTACTCCTAGATACCATACCAAGTCCTTCATTCTCGGCATTTCCAGCACATTGCAAATATTTTCAATCAGCTAGGAGTTTGTATTAGTTGAGAAAAATACATTGGATTTTGCACCACTAACCTTCTGTCCCGAGGCTCTGCAGAATTTGTCCAAGTAGTTTTTGATGAACTAAGCCTGTTCCACTGAAGCTTATGTGAAAAATACCACATCATCTGCGAAGAGGAGGCTCGAGATCCTTGGCCCATTGTGGCTCGTCGGGAACGGGCCCTACCTCCCCTATAATACTTCCATCTCGATCAGTTGAGATAATATTTCCATACAAGCCACAAAAAGGTATGGTGATAGTGAATCACCCTGCTAGATGCCTCTCGTGGCCTAAACCTCTCCGTGGGTTCACAATCCATAATATACTTAGTGAGCAGGTTGTCACACAATGCATGATAACTTGGATAAGTAGGTGTGGAAATTGCATATCTTCTAATGTTTCTTTGATGAAAGCCCATTTGAGTCTATCATATGCTTTTTCAAGATCAGTTTTAATAGCCATCCATTCCTTCTTCCCCTTCTTGGACCGTATGGAGTGAATTATTTCTTGCATAATGACAATGTTATCTCCTATTTGTCTTCCCAGCAGAAAACTTTATTGTAGTGGGGAGATCAAACTAGGCAGAATCGCTCTTTATCTTCGTACAATGCACTTGGTGACCACTTTGCAGACAATGTTACATAAGTCGATTGACCTGAATTGCATAACCATTTGCAGGTTATTGATTTTGGTAAGAGGGATAAGAAGGTGTCATTGAGTCTGCTAGGTATCTCCTTTCCCCCCAAGATATCGAGGACCATTTTGCACACCGATTCACGGACTAGCATCTAATATTACTGAAAAAAGTAAGTGTGATACCCATCTGGTCCTGGAGCTTTCAACACCGCCATTGTCTTGAGAGAATTACTCACATCTCGAGTTGTGAACGGTTTTGACAAGCCATGCTTTTGTTCGGTCGTAAGTAGCGAAAATAATACTCGACTCAATCCCTGTTCTGTGTTGGGGTTGTTCCTTTGTGTAGAGTCCCTTCAAGAATTCTCTGACCATGTTATTTACCAGCTTCGGGTCAGTAATCCACTTCCCCTCTACATCTTATAGTACCTCGATTCGGTTAAACTTTCTCTGTGTTACTGTACTAGTGTGCAAGTAGTGAGTGTTTCTGTCTCTATCCTAAATGGCCTCCACCCTAGATTTGTGCATCTAGAAGGTTTCAATTTGGTCTAGAAATTCCCTTAACTATCCTTTGAGCCTAGTCTCTAATTTTAGCATTAACTTCCGCTGAATGCCCTGAATACAAGCCCACAATTTCCTTTTTCTTCTGAACAGGTTGCCAAAGACTTCCTTGTTCCATGTGTTCAATGATCTCGATAAAGAATGCAATGCAGGTATGATCATGATGTATTTTTTTTTGGGAGGTCAAACTCACAAAAACATATACAATGGGTGGAAGGATGAAAAGGAAAACAAAAACCAAGATAAATCAAGTGGACTAGCAAGGGTGATGTAAACCCACCTTGGTTTGCACACTTGGTGATGTATTCAAGCTTCACTAAGGAAAAGATTTGCAAAAGTGAATCAAGAATGCAATTGGGTAGAAAAGATGAAAAGGAAAACAAGAACTAAGATAGAACAAGTGGACTAGCAAGGGTGATGTACAATCCACCTTGGTTTGCACACTTGGGAAATCTTCTTCCTTCGACTAAAATCACCTTCTTAGTTGAATTAAGAAGACCAAGAGACCCACTTGGAGTTGCCAACACCCAAGATGCAACACTAGGAATTTTAGAGAGAGTTTGAGAGAGTTTTCACAACTCAAATCTGAATACACATTCAACCTTCTTTCTAATGCAGCCCAAGGCTTCCTTTTATAGTGGGAAGGCCTTTAAGAAGCTGAAAAGGGGAGGGAACACAAGTACATGGACGTTCATAGGCATGGGGGACCATAAAGTAGAAGTACAAAAGCTGAAAAGTGCTTTTGCTTTATGTCAGCAACTTTTCAGTACACTAGCTTCAACTTTAATCAGCTATATCTCCTAGGTTTGTTGCCCAAATTAGCTGCAATAGGGCTTTTTGGAACTCTCAAGAAGTCAGCTTTCAGGGGCCTCATGTTGCACACCATTTGGAGCATCCGTTTGAGAGATATAAGTCAAAATGTGCAGCTATATACAAACTGGGACAGTTTCTGCTGCTTCTAGAAAAAGTCTCCAATTGACTTATTTTTTGAATACCTAACCTAGAAGTCTTTATATGCCCTTGAAGCTGACATATTAAGGGTTCCAAAAAGTCATTTTTCAGCTCTTTAAGTCCCCTTTAAACTTGGGTAATTAGGCTTGCAAAACCGGGTACATTCTGACCAAACTGGGCAGCATGTATAGCTTGGATTTAATGGCTGATTTGCCTAGCAAATGACCTCCAAATGACTTGCAAAAGGTCTTGTTGGAAAGCTAATATCTCAAGCTTTAAGGGGGTGGTGCATGCAGGAAATTTCCCCTTCAGTAGCTGATCCAAACAGAGTGACAAAACCGGGCAAATTTCTGGTCGAATCTGCCCACCTACTGTCCGATTGCTCCATGGTGTTTCTAACGAAAATATGAATGTTCTTGACTTCCTTGGAGCTTGAATAGATGTGTAGGCTAACTGGTTGCTCACCCGAGGCTTGATCTTTGATGGCTCCCATCATCTTTGGATAAGGAACTTTGAAGTTAGAATAAAACTCCATAAAGTGTCTTTTGTCGTGAAATTCAAAAAGTGGGACCAAATGAGAACCTTGCCATGCATGAATTTGCATGGAGCTTACCTCCCATGAGGTTAAGTTGAAAGAATGAAAAAGACACTCTTGGAAATATACATTAGATCGTAGTGTTCTCGGGCCTATTCTTTTGTAAGCCTTTCCCAAATCCGTCATGGGTGGTCTATACAACCTGAAATCGAAACAGTTTCAATCTACTATATATTTGTGCAAAACCTCTTGTACTAACCAATAGAGGCAAACGATCTGAATAGTTTTGAAGGAGATGTTGCATTGCTCCCTCCTGGAATCGAGTTTGCCACTCTGCATTTTAGAGTGCCATGTCAAGTCTCGCACATTTCTAAGTGGACTCACTGTTTTCGCTTATCCAAGTGAATTTATACCCAGAGAAACCCAGGTCAATAAATCCATTATTCTCTATCAAGTGCTAGAATCTGTCACAGCGCCTAAGGATTTTAATTCCACCATGATTCCTCTCTTCCAGGCTAACAGTGCCATTGAAATCCCCCAAAAGAAGCCAAAGATGTTGTACTGTAGCTCTAAATTGCTAAATATCAGCCCAAAATGCCTCCATTTCTTGTTAGTGTTGACTAGCATAGACGGCTATGAAGGTCGAACACATTTCTTGCCAGTGCGTCACCCACATTGTGATACATTGTTCTTGTGGTAGAAATATTTCAATGTCAATGTCTTGTGAATTCCATAATATCCAAATACCCCCTAGAATCGTGAGCTTCACTACGGTACCAACGATCATATCCGCTTTGTCGACACACCTCTTCGGCTCTATCCCCACTTATGTGGGTCTGTAATAGTGTTATGATTTGAGGCTTATGTATCCTGACATGCTCCTTAAATTCTTGTAGAAAATATTTATTTCCTGGCTCACGAACATTCCATACCAGGACTCTTTCATCCTAAGTTACTTCCCGTTATTCGAGGAATTGTATCATTAATATAAAGATTTGAATTCATGATCACACCTTATAACTAATTAACCTCCATTCGGTCATTGGACATTGGGCACTATGACCCCTTGATTCCCTGCTAAGGGATAGGAAGTATTCTTGGTCGTTCCCCCCTTCCTCCACAATGACGGTGCTCTATTCATGGTATCCATCATGGGTCCCCTTGGTTCGGTATACTAGTTGCACTTTGCAGGCCCAATTGTACCACACTAATGGATATACGTGTTTTGTTGTGTGGTACTAGACCCATCCCCCTTTCCCGGTGTTGTGATGAGAAGGTTCGTCGCTGAGTTATTGCTCAAGGCGAGAGCAAAGGCCCCCGCTGTCCCAAGGCAACATGTGACCCCCATCTCCTGCCATCCAGTTCCTCCTGTTACTGCATTTCTTTCTCTGTTGTTAACCATGATGACATTCCTTTGAACGAGCAGCGCACGAACCTGCTCTCGTATCCTCTGGGTTGGTAGAAACCTGCGTCAGATTATTTCAATTTTGGGTACATTCTCCATTTCCTGGCCTATGC
Source organism: Selenicereus undatus (assembly GCA_017589665.1). Classification (NCBI taxonomy): domain Eukaryota; kingdom Viridiplantae; phylum Streptophyta; class Magnoliopsida; order Caryophyllales; family Cactaceae; genus Selenicereus; species Selenicereus undatus. The sequence continues at coordinate 59,159,953 of JACYFF010031957.1, forward strand.
TTCGGGCAATCTGCTATCCTGCTTGGTCCATAGGGTCTTGTTCCCTTATTACAGTCTTCTCTACTATGTCATGCACATGATCTTCACTGTCCATTTGCATCACCTGATCCCGTGCAACCCTATTGTGTTCCTCTTCTGGGTCCTCCTCTGCAAGCGCCCAAAACCTAGAGCCGACACTTTGCTCTTACTACACCTCTTTTAGCCATTGCATTTGCATCCGTCTTCCTGGGTGCGTTACTCGGTCACCGTCCTAGCCCGCAACTCTCGGTTTCTCCCCCATTGCCATGGCCTAGGTGGCCCCGTAGTGTAGTTTGGCCTTGTTTAGTGTTCTTTCGTTTAGGTTTGCGAACCATCATCCAGGCACCATATGTTGCTTCTTCCTCAAATAGGTGTTGTTCAAGGTTATGTGCCCGTTCTAGTAGCTCTTGTTCTTGATCCATGTTTGGAATGGGCGCCTTAATGGACACAGGTCTTTCCTGTGACCCTGTTTTCCATAGTTGAAGCAAATCATCCACAATCCCTCATATTCTATTTTCCAAATCCCCCCATTCAGACGAAACTTTGATAGTAAAGACTTGGTGAGATCCACCTCCACACATAGGCGGTTGAATTTTCCTCTTTCCATGTTGGCGGTGGTGCTATCAAGTTTTAACACCTTTCCTTCCAATCTTTTTTCCAATCTTATTGAGCAAGAAGTGTTTGTTAAAGTATTCCACTCCCTATTTCGGGATCCTCACCCACGTAATCAGTTTTGTAATTTTGTCTTCTTTAGGCATGAGTTTGTTACCCATTGTTTTATAACTAGATAGTTGTCTCCTATCATCCATGGGCCATCCATAAGCACATGTTCATAGTCCTTCCTATTCGTAAATCTCGTCACATAGTAATCAAAGCCTATATCAATAAGGGAAAAGTCACCTTTTAGTGCCCTTTTAATCTTTAGCTGCATACTCCCTCAAGCACCAAATTGGGTTTTCCCGCATCTCCAAGTGTAGATTGGTATTGTTCCTCAGAAGTGTATCATGGTACGACAATCCTACACCAAAGATAAATCCCCCATGTACCCCTATTTATGGCATCTGGAGTACCCGTGGGGAGCCTAAGTCCATGTTTTCATCTAGACCAACTTCCTCTAGTTGGTCACGTTCGACAAGGTCTCCTGTTGCACGCTTCATCTTCTTCGTTGTTTGATTCGGTTGTTGGCCTCCCTCGGCCCCTTGAGCCCCTTGGTTGTCGCTCACTCCTCGCGCTATCATCGATGTGTTCCTCATTCTTGGTTAAGTGCTTTGCATCCATGGTGCTATTCCCCCCCCCCCCAAGTTACTGACGCCGTCGCTAGGGCTCACCCCAACACCATCGGCCCCCTCCATCTGCCCCTCTAGTGTCACCGCCGCCTAGGGTTTTTTGTTCTCTCAAAAGCTAACCTAATATTTATGTAACTATTTAAATGCATGAGAGAGTAGTCTTTATTATGCTTTTCCTACATAGCAACTAAGCTTATAGTAACGCAAAAATTAAATAATCATAATGATGATGATGATGATGATAATAATAATAATAATAATAATAATAATAATAATAATAATAATAAT